>JBAMJV010004435.1:0-275602 GCA_037951105.1 Echinarachnius parma | reverse complement strand
AAGTTAGAGCAATAAGTTAGCAAATATCAGTCTTCATTTTCGCTCATTGCTTGGTCATAATTATTATATATCACATGCATTTATCATGGAATGTGTACACTCGGTGGACATATCAGATCACAGAAATGCACATTTTATCAACACTTCTTCAGTTTTTACACATGGCAATAAAGTTACTAGATCCCTTTAAGTATTTGTTAACAGTAGAGTGCCTTCTGATTAATGTTCCGAGATCTTTTTGTTTAATCCTAGACCATATCTGTTTCGTAATTTGTTTATCTTTGTGCAGTTATGAATAAAGAATAGTCAATAAAAATGAACAATACTTTACCGTTCCTTCTTTGTCGTTCATACGTATACAAGGGCTTGGTACGAACAGTCACGTCACGTTCACGTATCACGTCACGTGAACGGTTCTGTACCTTTTGTGAAACAGGTCACCCAAATCTACGAAGTGTAGGGTAAAGTGACCCAACAATTTGTCGTTTTCCATGCCAGTAAAACTCGAATCGTCACGTCTACCAAAACGTGACGTGAGTGTTTAATCAAGATTTTTAAAATTGCAAGCGCTTGTTACTAAGACTAGACATACACGCACAAAGACATTTAAAAATGTCGACGAAAATGCCGAAACCGCCTTATCAAATCATTTCAATCATTATGTTTATAATATATACGTGCATAATTCAGAGTAATCTGAGACGATAATATGCAGTTCTGTCATTTAGCTAATGTACAACCATACCACTTGCATTATTTGTCTTGTTATTAGAGTATTTCTAAAGACGTGTCGTGCGTGGATTTTGGCAAATGTTGATTTCCAGCTGAACTGCATGCTACACGCAGCGGACCTTCGGTTCGCATACGCCTGAAGTTCCCGTGCTGGACGTATGCGCGTGGGCGTTAGTGGCGTTGCATGTGAAAGTGAGTGAGTGAGTGAGTGAGTGAGTGAGTGATCAATGAGTTTAAAAGTAATAAAACAATGATTTGATAAATAGTGTTAAATTATGGTGATTGAATCGAGTCAATCTATAAATCAATCATTTAATTTAACAATCAATCAATCAATTAATCAGTCAATGAAACAATTAATCACACCAACCAATCAATACTAAATAAATAAATCAAAGTATTTGGCATCCGAACTAGCTACTTGTAGGCAGTGGCGTACCCATGATTTTTTCAAGGGGTGGGTGTAGTGGGGGGGGGGGGGGGGTATTTCGTCAGACAAATTGAAGTCAGCGGGGGAGTGTGGGTAGGGGGTGTCCGTAGAAAATGATCGCAGCCGAGGCCGAGACCAGGACCGGTCACACATTTCGAGGCCGAGACCAAGACATTTCTTGAGAATTATGTAAGGGGCGGGGGGGGGGGGGGGGTAGGGGGTGTCCATCCCCCTGCCCCCATGCCTGGGTACGCCTATAATTGGTATAACAGTATAGGTAGGACTTGTTCGTTCACGATTAAATATACCGAGAATTAGTCTCTTCTCAACGACAATTTACATTCATTTTTTGTACGCAAGCGCCAATTTACGTGAGCTTTCATAAATTGCATATAGTATATCAACAAACTGTTGGGTCACGTAACCCAACACTTCGTAGACTTGGGTGACCTATTTCACGAATTGTTGGGTCACTTTACCCTACACTTCGTAGATTTGGGTGACCTGTTTCACAAAAGGTACAGAACCTTCACGTGACGTGAACGTGAACGTGACGTGACTGTTCGTACCAAGCCGTATACAAGGGCCATCGTCCATTGATTTAATTTTGGTCCTTTGATAAAACACAGACTGGTGAAACGAAACAGGATACACAGCGGGAGTTGTTCAATCAATTCAAGTTCTTTTCATGGTGCTTTATAGAGGGCATGGGGGGGGGGGGGGGGGGGGAGGCATTATTCTTTTATAAGTATTGCTCACAGTGGTGCGTCGTTTGCACTATTGTTGCCATAGGTATATAAAAGAATATACAATCGTTTGTTTCTGTCTTATATCAGTATATAAATCAAAATAATATATCGAAATCAATTTAGGTATATTCAAACAGAAAACGAAACAGTTTATCCAGCGGGAGTAATTGTTCTTACAAAGTTAAACAAAGTTGAACAATGATTTCAATTAATTCGAGTTCTTTTCATGGTACTTTAAAGAGGGGCATGGTAGGGGGACCATTATTCTGATAAGTATTGCTCACAGTGGTGTGTCGTTTGCACTATTGTTGCCATAGTTACAGGGGCCGCGGAACGGTTTTGATAGTGGGGGGAGGGGGGGGGGGGGGGGGGGTAAGGGGGGCGTCGCCAAATTGTTTCGCGGTCGCGGTCGAGACCAATACAAAGTGGACTCGAGACCGTCAAACAGTGCACCATTCTTAATTTGGGGGGTGAGAACGCACCCAACGCAGCGAAAACTGAAAATGGATGTATAAATTAGTTTTTGAACGTTAAAATTAACAATTCTTAGCTCATACATTTTATTTTTTCTTTGCCCCCCCACCCCTTGGTTCCGCGGCCCCTGAGTTATATGCAATCGGTCATATAACTATTGTTATCTATCTATATATTGTTATCTATCTGAATATGTCTTATTCTTCAATTCACCCTATGTCTACACAAATGCTTTCTCAATACCAATATTTGGCAATAAATATAGTCTATCTTGCCTTTTTTTTATGAATAATACATTTGAAAGATTCCCATATGATTCTAAATATAGTACTCCAGCTGATTTTAATAAAAATGTAAATATTAATGACACCAAGAAATTATCTATGGTACATTTAAATTGTAGAAGTCTGAAGAAAAATTATGATGAAATTTGTACATTTTTAGATTGTTTTGATTCAAAGTTTTCACTTATTGGCCTAACAGAAACGTGGTTAAAAGAACATGATGGCTTAAATTTAACTCTACCCAATTATTCTCTCTTTTTGAACAACCGTATAAGTAAACGTGGAGGAGGAGTTGGCATTTATGTACATAATGATATACAATGTGTTAGACGCTATGATCTTGAGAAAATGAATGATGATATAGAAACTATATGTGTTGAAATTAATTATGAACATAAAAGTTTTATTATTAGTGTAGTTTATAGACCACCAGACAAATCTTTGCCATTATTTTTAGAACACTTAGAATCATTTTTACAACAGGTTTTAAATGAAAATAAACAATGTTTTTTACTTGGTGATTTTAATGCTAATTTATTAAATATAACTACCTCAATAAATTGTTTTTTAGATATATTGTCATCTTATTCTTTTATTCCTTTAATTTCAAAACCTACCCGTATTACAACTGAATGTGCCACACTTTTAGATAACATTTTTACTAATTTAAGTGCAGATGATATATTATATTCTGGTATTTTTACAAGCGGTTTTAGTGACCATTGTGCAATATTTGCAATACTCAATTATTCAAATAAACCTACTAAGACATTTTATTATAAACGCACAATTAATGATGAATCTATTGCACGTTTCTGTTTGATGCTAAGTAAATTGAATTGGTCATTTGTGTATAGAATTAGGGATGTGAATCAAAGGTTTGATGCTTTCTTTGATAGATTTATGCAATTATATGATGAATGTTTTCCTCTTAAGAAAATTCTTAAAACAGGCAATATGAATCAAAATAAACCATGGTTTACTTCTTCCTTACGAAAAATGTGTAAAAAGAAGCATACACTTTATAAAAAATATATTAAAAACCCTACTCTTGTTAGGGAGGAAAAATATAAGAAATATAGAAATGTTTTAAATTCACAAATTAGAAAGAGTAAAAGGGATTTTTATGTTAATAAATTTACCAATGTGTATGGTGATATGAATAAGACTTGGAAAGTCATAAATGAAGTAATTAACAAATATAATGCAAAAGAACAATGTAAACAATTAATAGAAAATTATGTTGTTATTGAAGGTGAACAGGAAATTGTTGATAATTTTAATCAATACTTTAGTGCAATAGGAACCAAATTAGTTGAAAATATGCCAAATGTTAATGATGATTTCAGATATTTTATGAAAGAAAAAAGACAAAACTCAATTTTTGTTTCCCCTATAACATTTGTTGATATTTTAGAAGTTGTTAATACCTTGAAAATTAATAAGAGCCCAGGATTTGATGATATTAATGTTGCTGTATTTAAGAAATCAATTTGTTTTATATTACAACCTTTGTGCAATATTTTTAATTTTTCATTGGATTGTGGAGTATTTCCAGATAAACTCAAAGTTGCCAAGGTTATACCAGTATTTAAGAAGGGAAGTAAAACTACAATGTCAAACTATAGACCAATTTCATTATTATCAGTATTTGCAAAGACTTTTGAGAAAATTATGTACAATAGACTTATGCAATACCTTGATAGACATGATATTTTGTATGATAAGCAATTTGGCTTTCGAAGTGGTTTTTCAACTAGTATGGCTCTTGTAGAATTTACAAACAAACTTTCAGATGTTTTTGAAAAGAAACAGTTTTTAATTGGAATATTTTTAGATCTTTCAAAAGCTTTCGATTGCATCAATCATAATATACTTTTGAATAAATTAGAACATTATGGAATTAGAGGTAATATTTTAGATTGGTTTAAAAGTTATCTTAATAATCGTAAACAATTTACATGCATTAATCATAAATCATCTAACTTACATCATATAAGTACAGGTGTTCCTCAAGGATCCGTTCTTGGTCCACTGCTATTTTTATTATTTGTAAATGATTTTCAATATGTAAGTCAGCATCTCTATTCGATCATGTTTGCTGATGATACCAATCTTTTTATTTCGGGTAATAATATTAATACATTGAATGATACACTATATGTTGAAATGAAAAATGTTCAACGATGGTTTGTTGCTAATCGTTTAGTTGTAAATATAGAGAAGACTTGTTATATGATTTTTAAACCTAAAAATGTATTTGTAGATGAAACACAATTGCAAATTCATATATGTAACCATAGGATACAACAGGTAAATCAGATTAAATTTTTAGGGATTATGATTGATGCGAATTTAACTTGGAAACAACATGTAAATGATATATCGTGTAAGATTTCAAGAGCCATAGGTGTCATGAGTCGTATCAAGGATATTGTTCCATTCAAAGTACTTAAGATGTTATATGATACTATGATTTTACCATATTTATCTTACTGCAATATTATATGGGGAAAATGTGCAATAATATCGATTAATAGACTTCATGTATTACAGAAGCGTGCAGTTAGACTCATGTGCAATGCACAACCTCTTTCACACAGTGCTCCTCTTTTTAAGAAATGTAATATTTTAACGGTAACCCAATTAAATCAGCTGCAGGTGGCAATTTTTATGTATTCATTTTTTAAAGGAACACTTCCATCAGTTTTTAATGACATTTTAAAACTTAATAGTGCAATTCATTATCATAATACTAGAACACAGGGAAATGTGCACGTACCATTATGTAAATATAATTTTTCACGCACAACCATTATTTTTATTGGAACAAAATGCTGGAATGATATACCAATTGAAATTAGAGAATGCCCAACTTTATTGAATTTTAAGCACAAATATAAACAGTTTTTATTGTCATGTGAAACTTAGTAACAAACATGTGTAGAATTTTAAATTTCTTTTACTAAGTGTTAAAGGGCAATGAAACCCAAGCAAAATGTTGCTTTCATAGTCTTGAAGAGATTAAGAAGAATATTCTCTGAAAGTTAGAGCATAATCGGGTAAGAAACAAGAAAACTACGGCTCTTTGAAGATGTCCATTTATTCCTATGGGGAACTCAAATTGGCAACGCACTCTGATAAGTGTGTGGACAACTCCCCATGTGTTTTGTACACAAATGTTCTCATTTTTACAGTTTTCTTCATAGTCACATTTTTCCATTCCCCCAACTCATGATATGTTATGTATAAAAGCATTCTACAAAACATATGTTGAACTCGAACGAAGGGTAAACATACATTTTGAGAAAATTTAACAAAACTGAAATTTTGTGTACAAAATGTATGGGGAGTTGTCCACAACTTTGCCAGAGTGCGTTGCCAATTTGAGTCACTCGAAGAAATACATGGCTCTTTTCAAAGAGCCATAGTTTTCTTATTTCTTGACCGATTGTGCTCCAATTTTCAGAGAATATTCATTATATGTATTGTCGTATAGTGCATACAACAATTTGTCTGGATTTCATTGTCCTTTAAATATACATGTCTCCCTTTCTCCTCTTACTCGCTTTTTTCTTCCCTTCTCTCTCTCAACCGCTAGGCCATAATGGGGATTTACCCTCGATAAGCCTCTGGCTTTTTGGTAATCCCCCACATTCTCATTTATTGTTTGTCTAGTAGAATTCTCTCCTTTTTGTTTGTTTGTGAACCTAGTTTTTATCTGTGTTTGTTGTTGTAGTTGTAATCTTGAATCAATTTTATTCATTGTATTTGTTGTTTTTAATGCAGAATGTGGAATAAAATGAAATGAATGAAAAATGTATGCCTTATATTATATAGTATAAACAAAATCTAAATAATATACTCCGCAAAAAAATAAACTGTACATTTCATATTCATTTACGATGAAATATAAGATATTGTATATCAAATTAAAGATAAAATGACCCTCTTCAATATTGGCATAAAATCCAGATGAAATCATTAATGCATGACTTGTCACGGTCAATTAACCACAGCAAGGTCTATTTTCAAAAATAGCCAAAATGGAACATCCACTCAACCACATAAATGTTGATAAGCATAATCTAAAACGCTATATTCATGACATGGCATAATTGTTCATTACAAATGTGACCTAAAGTATAAATGAAGACAAATTGTGAACGTTATAGGTTTCATTTTCATCCAGCAGCCCTTTTAGTTTCCCGCACAAAGAAATCAGATCACATCACTCAGGTTCTGCGCTCCTTACACTGGCTCCCTGTATCTCAAAGGATCCAATTTAAAGTTCTTACTCTTGCATACAAAGTTAAACATGGCCTAGCCCCTAAATATATCTCACAATTACTTATTCTCAAAATGCAACCCTCTCGTGTTCTCCGATCATCATTTACTGCCCACCTATAATTCAATACTGGTCCTATCCCCCGCACTCGCTACGGAAAACGCGCCTTCTCAATTGCCACACCCACTCTCTGGAACAACCTTCCTGTCCACATCCGTGCCTCCACTACACTGGACTTATTTAAGACTGAACTCAAAACCCACTTATTTAGATCAATCTAAGCATATGTTTATAGTATAAGTTATATCGTCTCACTTAAAATTTACATGATTCTATTGTACAATTTGTTTTAATGTCATTATATTGTGTAATTCTATTATTCTGTGATTAAAAGAAGGCAAAGAAAATGGGATTCCAACGGGATTCGAACCCGAGACCTCCGGATTGCTAGACCGGTGCTCTTCCGACTGAGCTATAGAAAACCCTAGACGGTGCTCGTCCCTGAAACCCCTTAATTCTCATTGCCTGAATGGTCAGAAGCTATTATAAACCTGACATAAACCCGAAGGATACAAATCAACTTGGGGATATATGCGAGGGATCACCGAAGCGATACAGCTTTTTGTAATAATTAATTCAAACATAATTATAGAGAAACTGACCAGAAATATATTGTGATTAAAAGAAGGCAAAGAAAATGCGATTGCAACGGGATTCGAACCCGAGACCTATTATATTAATCTATTATCTATTACTCTGTAACAGCGCTTAGAATCCCTGTATTAAGCGCTTTATAAATGCAAGCTATTATTATTATTGTTATTATCCAAATGTAACAAAATGGGGAATTCCATGGCAAAGGTTTATTAGTAAGGGGAGGGCCAATGTCGAAAAAAGTGACTTTAGGTTGCCAGATCTCCACAACAAGTTTAAACCGATTCTAATTGCAAGTATTTTTAATAAGGCAACATAATTCAGAGGTCTACCTCAACATTTTTGTTGCGAACACCTCCAAATCCAAGATGGCGTCCAAAAAGGCAGCCGTTTTGTATTGCTATATATAATTGGCGAGATTTCCCAAACGACACCTTATATCAAGATTATTCTGCAATCATATTAAAGACAATTAGATTTCCTATAACCTGATACCAAACACCGTGAGGTTCAGGATATGTATCACGGTCATTTTTAGCCCCAAACTCAAATTTTATGACTTTTTTCCCCAAAATATGAAATTATTGATTTACATAATTACATATAAATCGATAATTGTATTAGCAGTCAATCTAATACTTTTCAAAAAACTGTCCAATGATATCGACAATACACCCTGAAAATTTCAAGTGTATACCGTATCTGAACAACAAGTTATAGTACTTTGAAGTCAGCATTAGCTATCCACAAAATGGGTAGTTTTGCATGATTTCTCATGCTATACAGGGTGTCTCAAAAATGTGTAATCTTAATAAGAGGATTTGTATACCAAATGATTGCGTCAATCTCGGGACACCTTCAGTTCCAGTTATGAATAAATACAAAAAGAAACACAATTTCTTGTAATATGATGAATATTTCACCATCATTATGTATAGTCCGCGTAGATGTTGTGTCTGTCCTGTATTTGTTTAACTGCATTTATCATAAATCAAACGCTAAAAATGAACTTAATTCCACTTCACATGAAGCATTCCAGTCAGCTGCATACTGACGCGCATGCCATGCATATTGCGAATTCGAATCATACTGGGTGTCCGTGATGTGTTAATTAAAACAGTATCAAGATCATGCTCATTGTCTTTAATAGTGTCTTACTGAAGGACTGAAGTACACAATATTCGGGACATACTGTAATATGTGCAGAGCGTATCTAGCTTCGAACACCATCTTGATCACGAGGAACGCACCCTTCATACCCTTCATATCTTATTACATGTACCTGGAGACCATAAAGGTCTATACAATTTGTCTGACTCAGTATTAAAACAAAACAATCTCAATTGCTAAACTAATATGCACAACACCGAAAAGCCTCAGCAAGCCGAATGTTTATTATTTTGCACTACACTGTACTCGTGTAACCATGGTAACAGCAGCCGATTATGGACAAAGATATACCAAATCAACAAATATTTACTATAAAAACTTTAAAATAGCAGCTATAGGGTGTTATTTTACATGTGATTTGTTTTCCTCTATGTTCACGCGAAAATTAGTGTGCATAATGCGGCTTGTAGTAGCCAAATATATGATTTATTATATTTCTATTGTTGTTGTTACTACGGTTACAAATGTACATGGTGGTACAAAAAGTTACCCTAAGATAAACCTAATAGCCTATTCAAAGTGTTTTCCGAACCCTGAAAAAGTCTAGCTAACTGTGGTGTTCCGAATAATAATCATGTTAAAAACATAATTATCAAGATATGGTCGATCCAACTGTAAATGACGAGCGCCTCCCATTCGAATATTGCACTATGCACTTTGCATGATGGATTTATTATTGCAGTGAAATTACCGATACACTATTTTCGTGTACTATTGCAAACCGATGGCGGCATATTTATGACATAAAAGAAGAAAACTGAAGGTTTTGCTGAAAAATGGTATCAACAATATGTCATTATTTAGGAGAAATTCTTGAATAAAGTCCGTAAACAAGAATTACATTTATTGGGGCACCCTGTATAGTGTACGAAATCGTACAAATTGGCTGTATTTGTCGATATCAAATGCTGAGTTCCAAGAACTATAACTTTTTGTTCAGATACAATATACACTTGAAATTTTTAGAGAGTATTGTTAATATAATTGGACAGTTTTTCGAAAAGTATTAATTCAACTGCTAATGCAATTATTGATATATGCCGAATTATGTAAATCAATAATTTCATATTTTGGGGGGAAAATGCCTAAAATTTGAGTTTGGGGCTAAAAATGACCGTGTTACATATTCTGAAACCCATTGTGTTTGGTATCAGATTATAGGAAATTTGATTGTCTTTAATATGACTGCAAAATCATGCCTATTCTAGGTGTTGTTTGTAAAATATTGCCAATAATCTATAGCAAGTCAAAACGACTACTTTTTTGGACGCCATCTTGGATTTGAAGGTGTTCGCAACAAAATTTTTGAGGTAGACCTCCGAATTAATTTGTCTCACTAAAAATGCTTGCAAATAAAATTGGTTTAAACTTGTTGTGGAGATCTGGCAACCTAAGTCCTTAAGGAAGCCACTTTTTCGATGTTGGCCCTCCCCTTATAGTCGAAACCACAGTTTGTGCCTTTATTTCAGCATAAAATATGGTATAAATTCTTCTCAAGAATTCTACCATATAGTCCAAAGATCTTCAAAACCAGATGTCATCCTTGGTCAAACAATTGCGCAGTCTTTAACATGTCATTATTCTAGGTAACTATAGTTAATATTGCAGGGGACACCTTGTTTTAAGCCAAACGCTTACTATCATTTCGGTCGAATGGTGTGGTCCTCACAGACCTTGCTATTGTTAATTGACCATGGTATTGTATGCATGAACGATCACACCTTTAACTTATACCCTGCATGTAGAGGACTGAATTTCCTTTAATTTGCTATATGATAATGTACACTTTATCGTACATACATATGAAATATTTTAACGTATACACTCAAGAGTCCAGTTTCTTTGTTTGCGGAGTATAGATCGAAATCAATTAAGGTACCTTAATAAACCACAACTAACAGATCGAAACAAAACAAGATACCCAGCGGGAGTGGTTCTAACAAAGTTGAACAATAATTGTAATCAATTAATTCGAGCTATTGTCACGGTACTTCATCGAAGCCGGGTGCATGGAAGAATGATTTTGTTTCATGATTGGTCACAATGGCTAATGTGCACGGGCGTCGATCTGTCATTGATACCCATTGATCAGGGGGGGATGATCCATTCATCCATCCCCCCCTGATGAATGGGTATTACGTAAGTATTGGCGCCCATGCTAATGTGATAGCCTATCCGATAGGCATCGTGCTGTCTGGCAGGTTCTACCGGCAGTGTACTAACCGCGATATGCCGAATTTGAGCGCGCAGCGCGAAGCCTATCGTCAGTCATATATGGGAGCCAGTTAGTATCTATCTCTCTTACAGCTAGCTAGCTCGTGATCGCATAGAGAATTTCCAAGCCATATAGAGCCTTGACTAAAGGCTACTAATGTGACGGCGTGACGTCTGTATTAAAGGGATAGTTGAGTTTTGGTAGAGAGGGCGCTATACTACTTTTTGTTGTTGTGAGGTAATGAAAAACTGAGTGTAAAATTTGAAAGAGCATAATATTTAAATAATAAAATCATCTTTGTTTGATCAAAATCGGTTCAGAGACGGCTGAAATATCCATAAATATAACAATTTGTAATAAACCTGGGGCCCCAGGTTTATTAGAGAATTTTGAACCAGCCGTTAAAATTTTTTTTTAAATGCTTCCTCTTTTCAAAAAGTTATAAAATAGGTATTTAAATAGTTGTTGGTTATTTCTCTATCTAATCACTATTTCAACAAAGCATCACATGCACAATATTTTATTCAAAATGGTTGAAACCGATGAGTGTTTAGAGAGCGCCCTCTTACGTTGTAACGGCTCTTTTTGAATGATAACATGATTTTTACTACGTCATTTGTAATTTTGTGTTCCTTTCTAGTTATAACTATTAGTTTGTAATGTAATGATGCAGGTTTTGGTTACTAAAATTCAGTTTCACCAAAACTGTACTCTCCTTACCAGAACTCAACTATCCCTTTAAAGGGGTAGTACAGTTTTTGTAAAACTTAATTTTATGAACTAAAAGTTATCAATAAAAACTAATTATGTATAATCCAATGAAGCTTGAATTGTATAAAAACATACAACGGCTAAGTTACAGGGCTGTTTTCAGTCAAAAAGCAACCATTAATACAAGAAGAATCATTATCTATATACGAAAATCAATAAAGGTTCATTCATAAAAACACGAAAAATATAAAACGAAACGGGATACTCGGTGGGAGATGGTGATCACATTGAATTAGATAATTGAATCACACAAGCGCATTTCAATAGTACATTATAGAACATAACTGAGTGTGTTTAAGTTGGCATCCGCCCTAACATGGATAAGTATATGACTTCCTACATTTAATTAAGTACGGATTCAGGCCATTTACAAAACAGGCCCTCAAAAACAAAATAAATGAACATGGCTTGTTTCAAAGTACAGTGGGCAAATGCTAAAATGACGTTAAATCTTGTAAAACACAAACCAACATTTAGTATTAAATAAGACATGCGGTTGTGCAGCTCCCCCCCCCCCCCCCCCCCCCCCCACCCAGACACACACACACACACACACACACACACACACACACACACACATACATATTATAGCTAACATGTATAATTCAGAGAGCATGGGTGGACTTGGCTGTTTGTAATACACATAAGACGCTAGGTAGAAACCCAAAGGCCCGAATTCTCATCAGTGGCTCAACATGAGCCTGGCCTAAAAAGAAAAAGACAACCGGTAACCAGTTAACCACAGCAGACCTATTGTCTCGTTGCTATGGTCCCCGTAGATATTATAATGGTTTCCTTTTATTATCCAGTCAATCCCTTGAGTTCTGATTATAAGCATCAGGACAATGGGCCCTTTGAAATTCGGTCATATTATAACAGGTCACCACAGGACGCAATTTGGTTAATGACAGAGTATACTATGACTGAATTTCATAGGGCCCATTGTCCTAATGCTTACAATCAAAACTCAAGGGATTGACTGGATAATGAAAGGAAATCATTAGAATATCTCCGGGTACCATAGCAACGAGACAATGGGTCTGCTGGTACAAAGTGTTACCGGTAGTCTTTGTCTTTTTAGGCCTGAGCCAATGATGAGAATTCGGGCCAAACTGTTTAAAGGTGCACCTGTTAAGTGTCAGATATTGCCCAAAATGACATTCGAGACTTCAATCCTATACCGAAATCATTGTAAGATATGTCCGAATGATGTGTGAAAGTTTCATTGAAAGAGAACACTGCTTTCCTGGTTAAAAAAACGAAAATTTGCGTCAGCTTTTACAATTAATTACAATATGAACGCTCTTTAGCTGAATGATTATCAATTATAGATATCGTCATACTAAAGGGCCATTTGGAAAAATCATACCCTATTTTATTATTCTCTTACCATAAGCCAAACAACACGATATAGAAGAGAAATGTGGAAGCTCAAATTAATTTGTGTGGAGTAAGGTGCACCTTTAATAGAATTAAGCCCGGTGGTATTAATTAACAGGCATGAATAGAACAATACAAGCATTACGATTCCAAACTCGTAGCCAGGGGGTGCGTTGGGTGCGTACGCATCCCCCCAAAATCAGAAAGGTCTACTTAATTTGTATCGGTCAGGTCAGGTCCAACATTTTCGAGACCAAGACCCATTGGTTGAGAATCCTGTAAGCAGGGGGGGGGGGGGGGGGGGGGGGGGGTAGTCGTAGAAAATTTTCGAAGCCGAGACCAAGAACTTTCGACATTTTCGAGACCGAGTCCAGGGTTATTCGCATTTTTCGAGGCCGAGACCATCGATAATGACGGTCGAGACCAGTTACAATTTGAAAGGGGGGGGGGGGGGGGGGGGTTTGAACCCCCCCAGACCCCCCCCCCCCTGGGTAACATAAATCGTAGATCAATCCATTGATTCTATACGATTGATATTTTACGATCAATGAATACATTTTCCACCAGTCACATTTATAGTGCCTTGCTCGCCCCGCCCCCTCTCCAACCATGATCCAATGAGTAAACTTGCCTCTGCCCTCCCCCTTCCGGAATCCCTAACAACGTCATGTTTATACTACATATGTATTTTCATTTTCATTTTCAATTTTAGTTTTTTTAAATAGTTGGTTCATGTTCATTATGTTATCATTTGGACACCTGACAGCTGCCATGGCTGTGAGACGTGGGAAATAAACTAAAATTTGGTATAAGCGAACAAAATAATTAAGATGGATGGTGGAACAAAGCCATGCTTAGTGTTGATCTTACTATTTGTGGGATTACAAAAGGTTGCCAATGCACAGACAGGTGAGTAACATAATTTAGGCTAGATCTAGAATTTTGGTCACGATGATCCGAATTCTCATCTGTGGCACAACTTTAGTTTGGGCTAAAAAAGACAGGAACTTCCAGTAACCTGCTAAACCGTTTTGCACTTGTGGACCAATTGATGGTTGCCATTTGACACCGGAGATATTCTAATTGCTTCTTAACATTATCTATTAAAGTCATACCTGTAAAGTGTCCAAATCCACGAAAATTACTTGGAGCTTCCTCGTTTCTCTTCTACCGTGTTGTTTAGCTTATGGTAAGAGAAGAATTATATAGGGTTTGATTTTTTCAAATGTCCCTTTAGTATGAAGATAATTATCATTGAAAATCATTATTTCTAAAGCGTTAATCAACGCAATTGAAAAAAAGTACAATTGTTGTAGCTAAACGCGTCCGCATTGCAGCATGCGTGGGAACATTCCGGAGATTGAACTTTGAGCCGAGCGAGTGCAAATTCCATGAATTCTGTACTACGTGTTACATACACGGGTGCGAATATCTCAAACGAATCATTCATTACTGCGACAAATGTATGGCAGACCATCAGTATTCGGTGATAAGATATGAACTCAATATTCTTTTTTTCACTAGGTAAACAGTGTTCGTTTTCTTTCAAACTTTCACAAATCTTTCAATTCTATTTTACAATGATATTGATATAGGATTGAAGTCTCAAATGTCAATTTGTGCAATATCTGACACTTTACACGGATCACTTTAATATCATTTGGTATTTAATTCCATATTTTTGGACCATTAACAAATATAGATTTTTGGAAAGATGTAGTACTAATAAGAGGTATACAATAATTATTAGCATAATTATGCACCGTTGAATTTACATCAAAATACCTTAAAAGAGACCCGGGAAGAACATTTTGTTGACACATACCGTATATCATAAATATATATGGATGGTCGAGTGAATATGTAGTGAAAACCAATGTTGAATTATGAAGAATATATGATTTATGGATAAAAATATGAATTTTATGACTTTATTTGCATAAATTACCATAAATATGCAAATTAATGAATTTTTGAAAAAATTAAAATTACCATTGTATTCTATACACTTCACTTAACATGCGTGCAAATTTGTTTGTGATAGTAACATGTTGCTCATATCTATGGTAATTGTTATTTGTATGTTTATATAAATTTGTAGATTTAGATAATTCATGTTTTATTGTTTTGTAAATGTAGATGTTTTTATCCGAAATGTCGTTTTAACCAGAATGTATTGAGCAACTTGCCAAATGGATTTTCCCCTTTTTGTGGGACGAAATAAAATGAAATGAAATGAAAATGAAATGATATCCAAAATTAATAGTTAAATGTTATATTTTGATCAACGACCAAGCATTTGATATAACTTAGAACCATAATCTGTTTAATGATTTATTCATTGATTTCTTCGTCGATCATTTCATGAACTTATTGGGATTTCCATCCAAGTTCAAACTTAATAACACCGTCAATAAATTAACAAATCTAAAGGGATAGTAGTTTTAGTATTAAAGGCTGAGCATTAGTAACCAAACCTGCACAATAACTTTACAAACTTAAAGTTATAACTCCACCATTCTCGAAGGTATAGAAACCTACAAAAGTTTTTTTTTGTTTTTTTCAATGATATTTATTTTCTCCATTGCTTTTCACAAACAATAACACAATAACAATAACAAACAATAACAAAATCAGTACATAAAATAATCTGCATGTTACTGTAACATAATTATATAGAATATGATTTTACATTCACATCTAAATAATACAAATGAACGTTTAGTACTATTTACATCAAATAAAGCATGAAACATGCATGCATGAAGAAAGCATGAACATAAAAAGGGGAAAATAGGAGAGAAAAAACATTCTCCCCCCCCCCCCAAACATAAAAACAAACAAAAAAACACACATACAAGCACTTACACACATACACACGCGTGCACAGACACCCACACACACTGACCACTGAAAACATGCCTACATCTTGTAAGAATCTCGACCATTATATCAGCTATGTTCATTTCATTGCTTCTATTCGCCTTCCCTATTTTATTCTGCCCGAAGCTATTCTAAATTGTCCCACTTTCTAAAATGATATGTTAGTGTTATCATTCAAAAATAGCCATTAAAACACAAGAGGGCTCTCTAAAAGCATTGGTTTTAACCATTTTTCATACGATATGATGCATGTGATGTTTTGTTGAAATAATGAAAATAGAGAGATCATCGACAACTATTTAAAAACCTCTTTAGTTGAAATAATGAAAATCGAGAGATCATCAACAAAAACATTTTTTTTTAAGCATTTTTATTTTTTTAACAAATCATCAAATAAATCTGCATGGGGCCCAGATTTATTCCGATCGGATATGTTTATTGATATTTCAGCCGTCTCTAAACCGATTTTGATCAAATTAAGTTTATTCTTTAATTGAAATTGTATGCTCACAAAAACATTATTTCGTGCAGCGCCCTCTGTACCAAAGCTGAACTACCCCTTTAATCAAAGCCATCGTTGTGCTTTCATGCACAAGGGAATGGGGGTACGTATATATCTACGGCCGCGTATACGGGCACATTTTTGCTAGGGGGCTGGGCCGGTCCGGGGGGGGGGGGGGTCTCTCTCTCAAACACAAGTGCTACCCACCCGTGCCCATCAACCTTTTGAATGGACCCTAAATGGCGGATCGCGCCCTTTGTTCACAGTTTACACCCCTATAAATGATGTAATGCTTTGACTTTGAGAACCTTCTCTTCAGGATCTAATCCCGAAAATACTCGGGCAGAAGTCTATGGTGATATGAATACATGTTATACCCAAATCAGTCCGTCCTGAATGGGTTAACCCTAAAAAGGCCGGGCTATTTGAGGTCTTCAGCGGGCTGGGGGGGGGGGGGGGGGGGGGGGGGGGGGGAGCCATTATGCCAGGTTGCATTATGCCCCCCCCCCCCCCCCCCCCCCCCGTAAGATCTCCGATCGCCGTGAAAATTTGCACGCATGATAAGTGAAGTGTATAGAAATTTAAATTTTTTGAAACATTCATTAATTTGCATATTTATGGTAATTTATGCAAATAAGGTCATAAAATTAATATTTTTACCCATAAATCATATATTCTTCATAATTAAACTCTGGTTTTCACTACATATATTCTTTAGAGCATTTGGAATAATAATACGACAAAAAATTTGGAAGAGCCAGGTTATTCCTTATGTTTTCTATTGTTTTTATAATTTCTTATGTATTTCTTTGTTTTTTTACTTATGTATTTTATTGTTTTTGTTGTTTATTTTATTTCTAACTATAATTCAACTATTTTGAACCCCAAAACAAACATATAAAATGTAAACAAGACCAAATAACCAATGATATACCTCCTTTTACGAAAACTGATATTTCCATTTGTTTTGTACACAAATCACGAAATTGAGAGATTTTCGGGCTGACATGCATAGACAAAAGGTCACGTGACTTCGTAACGGTAGGTCCGATTTTCAAAGACCCAAAAGAAAAAAGTCATCAAGCAGCGGCGCTTCATCTTACCGCGTTTTGGAGCAATAAAAAAAAAAAAAAATCGCTGAGGGGGGGGGGGGGGGGGGCCATTATGGCCCCCCGGCCTTTTTAGGGTTAAAGGAACTATAGAATACAACGTACTTTGGCACTTTTTTTATAGTTGATGACTTGTAAAAATAGGTCTACCGAAAAAAAACTCCATGAAAATAAACACAGTAGTGATTTTAGACTAATTTTCTGATGCCAAATCTCACTTAGCAGCAAGTTTACGCCCCGCCCACATTTAGGGTCCAGAATCGGCAGCGTGATTGACATGTGAATGACAATTCATTAGCTTACGCCATCTACAGAATTTAATTCATTAGTCCGTTCTTTAGATGACGTGACATTTTGGCGATTTAGGGGCGTTCCCAGGACAATTAGATATTTACTAATTACCCCAAAATTGATTGATTTCAAGGGAAATGGCTGCCAAATTCTTTTTCTTGAGGATAAATTACGTATAGAGAGCCTAATTGTGAAAATTAGGCCATCTATAGACGCTGTAGTTCCTTGAGTTTTGGTATAGAGGGCTCTAAACTTTTGTGAGATAATGAAAAACTGTGTGTCAAATTTGAAAGAGCATACAATTTTAGTTACAGAATAAACTTTATTTTATCGAAATTGGTTCAGAAATGGCTGAAATATCCATAAACATAACCATTTGTAATAATTGTGGGGCCCCACAATTCAATTATATTGAACCATTTTTTGTAATGCTTCCTCTTTTCAAAAATAAAAATATGATCACTATTTCAACAAAACATCACATGCACAATATTTTTATTTGAAATCAGTGGTTGAAACCAATGAAAATTTAGAAAGCGCCATGTTGAGTTTTGACAGCAAGATTTTTAGTCATTTATAATTTTGTATCCCTCCCTTTCGAGCATGGCAGAGTTACAACTGTTAGTTTGTAATGTATGATGCAGGTTTTGGTTACTAACATTCAGTTTTACCAAAACTGTACTCTCTTTACCAAAACTCAACTATCCCTTTGAGGGCACAACGTCGAAAACCCGTGCACTTGAAAAGGTACCTCTTTTGTGAGTTTTGTTTTCTTTCGAATGACCCGGGTGTGTATAGCTCAGTCATGTTGGGACGGGGTTGTAGTGAATCACAGGTTCCCCTCCCCCCCCCCCCCCCCCCCGGGGCTGGTTTTTTGTTTGCTGTTGTCTGATTTTCGATCACCTGACAAGAAAATAATAAACACCGCTGATACTTTACAGAACAAAAGAAAACGGCTTTACCATGCACTTAGCTGCCCAGAAATAATATGCATTGGTAATTTCCTGAATATGACAAGTTTTCCCTAACACGCCTAATAAGAAATGTGTTTGGTCAAATATGATTCTGCACGAGTTTAGGTGCGTTTTGACTTTTGACTGTCTACCACCCGCTCCCACTTATCTAATGGTATATTCTATGAAAAGGACCGATTTTCATACTTCACAAGTATGCCAGGACTAGGAGGAGTTGCATTCTCATTTTGAAGTAGCCTACTTCTTTTGCTTTCGTATGGCAATTACACTCACCAAAGCAATTCAGATAGAACAAACACGCAAGTGTACCTTTAACCACTGGCTGCCAGACTAAAACTTTTCAGCCAGTATGGGGTGCGCGTGCATAGTGCATACTCCACTAAGCCCTTTATCGCCTTGGAGTTCTGCGTGCTGGGTGTATTATAGCAGTTCTTCAAATTTCTAAAGTGCTGATTGGAGATCGATGACTATAATTGTGACTTGTGACTTGTGACAGGGCAATCATCATTGAACATATACATTTACGGTATGGTAGACACGTGCGTACATTTTCTATTGTTTTTTGTTTACTCTGTTTGTACTTTTTGCGATCTAGAGTGCAATGTTATTTTGTATGTGTGCTGTGTATGCTGCAGCCGCAGAAATTCTGTAATTGCAAATTGCGTGCAATGCATGATAACGGAACGAGCACCCCCTGCAGCCAACGGAGTCAAGGGGGTACGTAATATGCACCCCTGCGAGCATGGCGAAAACGCACCCCTGGAATGTTGTTGTTGTTGTTGTTTGATGTTTATTGGCGGTTCATTCAATTTGAATATTTTCGCCAAAAACTAAATATTGTTTCATTCTTCTCATTTATTTTCTTTATTTTAATATTTTTATTATTATTATTATATACATATGTATATATTTTTTGAAGTGCATAAACGTTTTCAGACCATCAATAAACAAAACCAAAATTAAAGGCATCATCGGGCCAACCCGGCTCGGTACGTTGAGCAGGCTTCTCAACTGACGAATCAGTCTAGGCCCCCCGATGCATGGAGATGCACTCTGGTCGCCTTCGTTTTTTTTTTGCACCTGCATCCGATTCCAAAAAACAAACAAAATTATATATAAAATCAAAACAAATCATATTAACCAAGAACATACAGAGGTAGCAAACATTTTTGGGCTTTGTAAGTGAAAGTGCAAGGTGCAGGGTGTAATTTACTAAATATTTTCATACATGTCATTAATTTTGAGCAAAATTTATTATGGTGATCAAAACCGTCTTCAGTTGCCTGCATAGATATCCTATTAACAGTCTCTGTATCGGCTTGAGCATGCATATAATTTTACGTGTATCAAAACTTATACAATATCACTACAAATGTGTATTAATACCATTATATACAACAATATAAACATTTCCTTTATATCTCACCGAGGCCCACATCTCACATCGGGACTCCCGCCGCATATGTGGTCGTAGGCCTCTTAATAGTAATTATAAGACGAAACCAAAATAAATCAAATAACTTCATGCATTTATATACAAAAATTATAAACAATTTCGTTTTTTTTATTTTTTTATAACAGAGCCCACCTCTCACATCGGGACTCCCGCCACATATGTGGAAGTGGGCGTCTTATTATCATAATAATGAAACAATAACAAAATTCTTAGGCCTAGTATAATATGGGTAATCTCCCGGTTCTTTTCACATAATCAACAAGAGCTTGTTGGATGGGTCGCTCTAAAGAATTTAACAAATACATTATTTTTTTTTCCTCATATAAACCTGTTTCAGCCATCAACATGGCCCTTTGAACTATGTACTCTGGGCACTGACACAAAAAATGTGTAATAGTTTCAAATATACCCTCGCAGTTAGGGCAATACCCAGTATCGTGCTTTTTCAATACACATAAATTTACATTTAAACCAATGTTTCCCATTCTTAAACAATGCAAAATACTTTCATTTTTTCTATTATTTAATTTACATATATATATACTCTTAACATTTTTTTGCACATCTTTAAGACATGATTCCGTTCCTTCCCATCTTTTCTGCCATTTAACATACATCCATTTCTTTATAACACTATTAACTTCATATCTTGCTAATTTATTATCAATTTCTATTTTTTTTTTCAAACCTCGTTTCGCTTCTATATCCACAATCTCATTACCATTTAGACCACAATGGCTTGGAATCCATTCAAAATATACAAGCATCCTTTTGTTCTTCAATTGTGAACACAAATATAAAATTTCGTATACAGGAAGTTCGTCTTTGCAACTCTTTATGGCTTGTAAAGAACTTAGTGAGTCACTAAAAATAACTGCCCCCGTATACAAACTGGGATGATTATATAACCATTCTAAAGCAAGCACAATAGCCGCCATCTCTGCCCTATAAGAGGATGTATAATTTGAAAGTCTCTTAGATAATGAATAATCATAGTAAGGGACAAAGAAGGCGGCGGCTGCACTCTCCTGTTCTGGTGATTTGGATCCATCCGTATATATTTGCAAATAATTTTTCCATTTTGTATTTATCATTTCTATTGTTGCTTGCCTTTGAAACAATTGATTGTCTCTTTTACAAATATAATCCTGTAATTCCATTGATATCAAGGGTACGTTCAAGTGCCAAAAAGGGATTCTGGAGCAACTCATCTCCTCAACTTCAAAGTCAATTGTTGTCATCAATTCCATTGATCTTTGGCCAAAGGCTGTCCTAGAATTATTACCTCCATATATATGAAATTGCCAACAATCTTTGATATCCTCTTTTAAAGGATGATTTTTTACACTTTCAATACGCTTTTTAAGTCTACAACATGACATTTCTCTTCGTAAGTCTAAGGGCATCTCTCCTAATTCCACTTGTAGGTCTCTGAGAGATGTCCCCTTGCGTGCGCCGGCACATACATATAAACTTTGGTACTGAACTGAATTTAAAATATTTTTAATACTGGGTGCCGCTGAATCGTAAGCTTCGCAAGCGTAATCTATAGTTGATAAAATCAGAGATTTATATACCATCAAAAGTTCTTTAGCATCCCCACTCCATTTAGCATGAGCTAAACTCTTGACTACATTTAATTTACGTTTACACCGATTTGCAACATCTGTTATGTGAGGCCGCCAAGTAAGGCGTTTATCAAATATGACTCCAAGATACTTATGCTGATTTTCAGGTAGCAATTCATGTTCTCTTAAATATAATTTAATAACGTCATTTGATTTATTAGAAAAGAGGACAGGAACTGTTTTCTCTAGAGACATTTTCAAACCCCATGACAGAAACCATGAATCCAATGTATTGATGCAATTTTGTATCAATTGCGTATTTGTCTTTATATCATAACCAGATTTCCATATGACACAGTCATCTGCGTAAACTAAATTATGAATGTTAGGGGGCGTAGGGATATCCTTCAACATCACATTAAACAATACGGGGCAGATAGTAGCCTTTAGTCAAGGCTCTATATGGCTTGGATATTCACTATGCGATCGCGAGCTAGCTAGCTGTGAGAGAGCTATATACTATTGGTAACTGGCTCCCATATATAACCTTTAGTCACTCGATTCGCAGTAATTTATTAATGAGCAAAGAAAATAAGGCATTACTAATTCATGAGAGAAATCATGAACCAATCGGGTTTATTTAGTATCAGACATTACTATTATCATAACTATCATAATGATAAAATATGATATACATTACAATAAAAACTAAAGCATATAATTTATACCTTTTTGCATCCATATCAAATCTCAACTCTTTATTTTAAAAGAAAACAACATATTTTGTAATGACATACCCTATAAATAATGGACGCATCCGCTCCAACGGGGTTCAGTGCATACAGCCTACGCTAGTCCGTCGCGGAGACCCTATAACAACCACATCTACAAAGTATATGGTCCACTTAGGTGGACCATTTACACGCAATATATGGTAATACACGGGAGATTACCATACTGCCTATTCATACACTGTACCGTTCATCAGTTGAACGTCGTGTGTTAGGATGCATCGGTAATGAAAACAGACGGGAAATAATCGTTTTTTTTCTACATTTTGCAATCTTCAAAACAACAAAGTCGGTAATTATTATCAAAGTATATGACTTAGGGATCACATAAACAAAAGTTTTTTTCATTTGCTGGTAAATTTAGGGAGAAATCGGCCGACAAAAATTGTTTATGTTTTGGATAGTGCAGCAGGCGGAAGAGGTTGATCTCCACACAATGCTACTGTAATGTACCTATGTGTGATAACAACCACTATATAGTTACTCTATGCAGGCGCGCCAGAAGCAGTTTTGGATTGGGGGGGGGGGGGCAAAACCCCAAGGGGGCTCACAATTTTTGTGTGTATAGGGCTCATGCCCAACCACACTCTGGGTTGCCAACTTTGAGCCAGATGTGAGAGTGAGACATCGCGAGGGAGCGAAGCGACTGAGCGGGGGGAGGGGGGTGTCCCCCCTCCCACGGTAGGGAGCTTTTGCATTTTTGGACTTGAAATTGTGCAATCTGGTGCATACCTACATGTAGATAGGAAATTCGGCTGTATTTGGGAAAGCGTGATATGATTTGATCGACCAGAAAGTTTAATATATTTTTCACGTAGAAAACAAATAATTGACACACTAATAAATATGTACCCCAAAACACACACACAACAACATGAACCATAATTATACAACACACAGCCAATAATGAGTCCTGAGGGAGCGATGCGCCTGAGGGCTGGGGCAGGGAGGGAGGGGGTATCCCCCTCCCACGGTAAGAAAGATTTTGCATTTATGGACTTGAAATTGTGCAATCTGGTGCATACCTAGATAGGAAATTCGGGCTTAAGATTAACTGTATCTGGGAAAGCGTGTTATGAGTTGATATATTTTTTACGAAGAAAACAAATAATTGACGCACAAATAAAAATGCACCCAAACTCACACATAAATATTGTATTTAGTGTCATACACAGTTCCAACATGATATGGCGCATGTATGATCCAACAACATGGCCTACAGCCAATAATGAATCCCGAGGGAGCGAAGCGACCGAGGGCTGGGGCAGAGCCAGAGAGGGAGGGTTTGGGAGGGGGTATCCCCCTCCCACGGGGAAGATTTTGCATTTATATACTTGAAATGGTGCAATTTGGTGCACTTCATGCCGTACCTTTGAAGGAAATTTAGAATACGAGTTAAACAAAAAAAGAATAAAATGTCTATGATACTACTATCATCAGATGTTTACAATAAACTGAGATAATCTGTTCGCGCGCGAAAATGGATGTATAAATTAATTTTTGAACGTTAGCTCATACATTTGATTTTGTCTTTCCCACTCTTTTTTTTAAAAATTTGGGAGGGCGGGGGGGGGGCATTTTGGGGTGGCAAAATTGGATTTTGCCCCCCCACTTTTTGGATTGGGGGGCGGTCGCCCCCCCTGCCCCCCCACTTCCGGCGCCTATGACTCTATGCCACTAACAGTGTATTGTGCAAGGTTGCGCGTTTAGTTTTACTATGCAGCTTCAAAACGAAGACTAACACTCACAAACAGCTGATCTACCTGGTCCGTGGCGTATGAATATGGGCTTTGTAGATTTTCTACGAACGAAACAGTGTAAATAAAAGAAAATAAAACTTTTCACATTCACGACTGATGATAGGCACTCGCGCTCCGCGCTCGAGCTCGGCCTTTCGCGGTTAGTACACTGCCGTTGTAGAACCTGCCAGACAGCACAATGCCTATCGGCTAGGCTAGGCGGATAGGGGTCGAGTTTTGGTATGAAGTGGACCATTTACTTTGTAGATGCGGTATGAAGGGCGCTTCAATAAACAATTTTGTGAGGTAATGACAAACTGAGTGTCAAATTTGTAAAAGCATACAACTTTATTTGATCATAATCATTTCAAAAACACATATTTTATAATATTATGATCCCACATTTATTCAATGATTTAAGAAAAAAAAAAATCAAATGCTTTCACTTTTTTCAAAAATTTACTACCGTATTTGTCGGTGTATTAACCGCTCCGGTGTATTAACCGCACCCCCTTTTTTTTTTTTTTTTTGTTGAAAAAAGGTGCGGGTAATACACCAGCAAATACGGTAACCCAGGACGAAATACCAATTGAAATTTTAATGGGTACCCATTGAATTCAATGAGTACCCATTGAAACCAATGGGTACCCATTGAAATTCTGATTGGTACCAATTGAATTCAATGGGTATTTAATGGTTCTGGTAGAACCATTTACCTTACATAGTAGTCATCTCTAGGGCCTAGAAATGTTCATAAGTACAATGTTTTTTTTGCTATTCATGTTCTAAATGGTTTATAGAGAAAATTCAGCTTTGTTGCAACATTGAGCAATTTTTTTATAAGCATTATAAAGATAATGAGCTAATTGGCATATTTCTGAAATAAGGTCAGAGGTCATTTGCTATCTAGGAATAGTGCAAACATAATAAACAAATATACCATGCACTGAGAGCCTCTAGTTGAAATTATGGATTCCGAGGTGACAGGAAAAGCACTATGTTCTGAGGGTCGTAGACCCGAAGAACATAGTGCTTTTTCTGTCACCGAGGAATCCATAATTTCACTAGTGGCTCGAAATAGTGCATGATATATTTGTTTTATATCCTTCGCATAATCATAATCATCGCAAAAATAAATGATTTCAATTAAATTAAAGAAAAATATAAAGAAAAACAAAACATTGATCATGGAACCATCACTGGAATGACTATGTTCTGTTTGTGACACTGACCCCCTTTGCGCAATAGTCCTAGCGCAGAGCGCGTATTGCGCTATCTTTCCATTCATGGTTACGCGCCTTAACAACTAATGCGCACCCAAATGCAAAACGCGCGCATCAAAGTGAATAATTAACCTGCTTTACATACTACACACGTGTAATTGTATGGAGAAAATTGTTATTCGTACATTACACATACAGCTAGTGCAGTGCACACCGCGGCCGATTGTTAAATGACGAATTAGTGTCACGACCCAAAATACAATGATGTACAATGTGCACCATTGTCGTATTTTTAAAATTCGAATACCGCTACGTTATACATGAAATGCATCTCTAGAATATTCTTTGGAACTTATTGATATTCACGGGTGAAAATATGCTGTATTTCTTTTTAAATAACTCTTTGAGAAATCTCGTCGAGCATCTTTCGCAAGCTCAAACAAGACCTCTGCTCGCAGGGAAGTTTTATAACACGCATCTCTATGGGCTCAATATGATCACCCGGCGTCTATGACGTCATTCATGGAATAGCATTTACTATTCCATGAATGACGTCACGCATAGCACATTTTTCTCCATGGGCATTACTATGTTTGGTCACATGATGCTATGTAGACCAATCACTGAACAGGATTTCATTCATGTAGGATATAATGAAAACTATTATTTAAAGGTGTTTTGGGGTAATGAATTCATTTCCGGTGCCCATTTGCATTTGCCATATGGGCAACACCCTGAAATCCAAGATGGCTGCCCCTAATTTGCATATTTATGAATATGATTGGTTTTTGGTAGTTTAATCCATTCATGAGCAAAAAGTACAGGGTTTTATGTTTCAATCATGTTCTACATATGTATTAAAGATATTTAATCTTTGTTGCCACCTTGGCAACAATCAGCAATGCATATAATTAGCATAATTAGGTTTTTCACCTAATTTGCATATTCCCAGAAATCAAGTAAAATTGTATATATTGTGAACCCGAAAACTAGAAATTACGAGTGTAGATGTACCAAGTTTGGTCAGAATCCGTCAATCCGTTCTTGAGATAACGCGATCACAAGCTATTTTTGCATATATCATGAGCTCTGTGACCTTTGACCTTTGACCACATGACCCCAAAATCTAATCAGATCATCGGCCCCCCAAGATACATACATGTACCAAGTTTGGTCGGAACCTGTCAATCCGTTCTTGAGATAACGCGATCACGAGCTATTTTTGCATATATAATGAGCTCTTTGACCTTTGACCTCATGACCCCAAAATCTAATCAGATCATCGGCCCCCCAAGATACATACACGTACCAAGTTTGGTCAGAATCCGTCAATCCGTTCTTGAGATAATGCGATCACAAGCTATTTTTGCATATATAATGAGCTCTGTGACCTTTGACCTTTGACCTCATGACCCCAAAATCTAATCAGATCATCGGCCCCCCAAGTTTGGTGAAAATCCGTCAATCGGTTCTTGAGATAACGCGATCACAAGCTATTTTTGTATATATAATGAGCTCTGTGATCTTTGACCTTTGACCTCATGACCCCAAAATCTAATCAGATCATCGGCCCCCCAAGATACATACATGTACCAAGTTTGGTCAGAACCTGTCAATCCGTTCTTGAGATAACGCGATCAAGAGCTATTTTTGCATATATAATGAGCTCTTTGACCTTTGACCTCATGACCCCAAAATCTAATCGGATCATCGGCCCCCAAGATACATACATGTACCAAGTTTGGTCAGAATCCGTCAATCCGTTCTTGAGATAATGCGATCACAAGCTATTTTTGCATATATAATGAGCTCTGTGACCTTTGACCTTTGACCTCATGACCCCAAAATCTAATCAGATCATCGGCCCCCCAAGTTTGGTGAAAATCCGTCAATCGGTTCTTGAGATAACGCGATCACGAGCTATTTTTGCATATATAATGAGCTCTGTGACCTTTGACCTCTGACCTCATGACCCCAAAATGTGATCAGATCATCGGCCCCCCAAGATACATACATGACCCAAGTTTGGTGAAAATCCGTCAATCGGTTCTTGAGATAACGCGATCACGAGAACGGGACGTACGTACGTACGGACGGACGGACAACCCGAAAACATAATGCCTCCGGCTACTTCGTTGCGGAGGCATACAAATTCAGATCGGTTCACAGGACGGTCTCCGGTCCACATTTTACCAGGCTCGAGTCCAATTTTATTAGTCTCGACCATATCTAAACCAATGGACTTGGACCGAAAATGATTACCTCCCCCCCCCCCCCCCCTCCCTTGAAACATCCTGGCTACAGAAAAGTGTGACTTAATTGCCGAGAGAGGGCGTTTTTAAAATTAATTCTAAGTTTTGTTCTTTTTTTTCTTTTAATGATGTATATAATGAATATATGACCAAACATTTTGATTGGTTAATCAATAAGTCCAATAACGTGAGGAATAACTGTTCCTTTGTAGATTAGATTGTAGATTCTTTGTAGATATACATGTACGGTATGTTTCTTGGAGAGCCAATAAACTGATTAGATTTTGGGGGTCATGAGGTCAAAGGTCAAGGTCACTTATAGCTCATAATTGTGATATGTCAAGATATAAAAGACAGAGTACCATCAAAATTGAGTTGACAGAATTAATTCAGTGTACATGTTGATTTGGGCTTGATATAAATCGCGTAATGGCGGAGGCTTCATTTTCGACTGCGCGCAGTCGAAGATCCATCTAGTTTTTTTTTTTTTTTTTGGGGGGGGGGGGTTGGGTTGTACGCACCCCCCTGGCTATGGGCCTCCCATACGCTCCCCCAAATTGTAGTATAGACAAGTATGTATGGCAGGTTTGTGTCTGTGTGTGTGTGTGTGTGTGTGTGAGTGTGCGTGTGTTTGTTAGTTCGTTTGTGTTTGTATATCCGTCTAATCATGAGGGAGATGATTAAATTTCAGTATATATCAAATTTCCTTCCAAGGTATGCACCAGATTGCATTATTTTGAGTGAAAATTACAAATGCTCCCTACCGTTGGAGGGGGGAATTCCTGTCCCCCTTGGGCGCTTCACGCCCTCCGGCTGGTTTGCTCCGCTCCCTCTCTTCATCCCCCCCCCCCCCACACTTCTCAAAACAGATCTGCGCCACTGTAAGAAGCACACTCCTTTCTCGGCTTAGTGCAGCGGTTGTGTATTATCAACAATGGGAACAATATGTGACCAGCTATAGCAAACCCTTCACTAGGGTATGAAATACACAGGGCGACTTTGCCCCCTTATTTTCTAAATGGCCCCCTGAAATGAGTAGGAAGCCCGTAAAATTGCCATCTATATTTTGTGATATCCATCAGATTGAAAAAGTAGCCCCCTAAAATTGAAAATTAATTATTTACTTGCCCTACACTTGTCGGGTATTTATGTTTTGAAGAAATTGGCATTTTAAGTTCACATACTGTAATGTGTGTAAAGACTTATGATTGTAAAATTGAAACAATCACATCTTCGCCAATTATTGACCAATTTGTTAGAACAAAGCATCACAAAAAGCTTGTGATGAGGCCTTTCTAATGGTTTGAAAATCTACTTTTTGATTTTTACCGACAAGTCTAGGGTTTTGCTATATAGCCGGTCACATATAACCCAGGGCTGTTGTTCTGTGTGTGGTGTGAAAATTACATAAGGAAAAACAGCGGTATACGCAGGAAGTGTTCAAAAGGGGGCTCCAACTGGGTGGGGTACAGGGACCCTAGCTGTGTCCAGCGGATGGAACCCCAGGTCACCTTTTGGTTTTTAGCCATTTAAAGCCTACAAATCTAAACTACGGTACTAGCAAACATGCAAGCCCCCCCCCCCCCCCCCAAAAAAAAAAAATAATAATAATAATAATAATAATTTTTTAAAAGTCGGAGCTCAGATTCTATCTGGAATGGAAAGACAGCTTGCTGTTATTTGGCAGTTGTTTGTATAGAAAGATTATTATGAATCTGTTTAAGCATGCACATGTATTTGTTTGTTCGTTTGAAGATTATTCATAAATAGCCTGTGGACGCTCAAGAAAAGTGAGAAAAAAAACCTATAAAGATCGGTGTTACTCTGCACTGCGCCTGGTTAGGTTAGGCTCCATGTGGCTACTGCAAGTAACACCAGGGTGCCAGGCGCCATGCTTTGCAGAGCAAGACCAATGTTCATAAATCAACATATAAGTTGTGATATATTTTTCACATTTTGTTGATAAAAGCATATTTATTTGTTCTTGTGTTTGGGGCATTTCCCAATACTGGTATTACTTTATTTGGCTTCAGACAAAGGAGGTACTATTCCTCTAAACTTAATATGGGGTCCCTTTAGGGTCAACTTGTCATAAGGGTTGCTATCATGATTTCAAAAAGGGGTCACTATTCATAAGGGTCTTTGTCAAAAGGGTCACATAATATATAAAAGGGTCACTAAATTTCATAAGATAGTGTGAAGCAGGCTGTTCCTTTTTTTATAAACATGAAGAGGGGACTTGCTATCATAATTCATATTGGTGGTCATTACCTATAAGGGTTACCATTCATAATGCAAAATCAGGGATGCTATTTTGATGTAAGAAATGGGTCACTATTCATAACATAATATCAGGGTCGCTGTACGACCATGTCATCATTTTATGAATAGTGACCCCTTCACATATCTACTACAATGTATAAGCCAGTTAGCTATTCAACTGTCTATCTATTGATCGTGGTTTACTAAACTTTGCAGTGATGTTAAATTGAAAATGCTCATACATTCCTCATACACTTTTATATCATGGCCTTCTTAGCAAGGGTAATAACTATCCAAACCCATAATTTTCATCATGAAGTTATTTTATTTGTTGTATACATTATCAGGATTCCCAATTCGCCTTGCTGATGGGTCAAACAACCTTGAGGGTCGTGTTGAGGTCTTCTACCAAGGAGCGTGGGGAACTGTCTGCCATAACAACTGGGACAATGTTGATGCAGGGGTTGTCTGCAGAAGTCTTGAGCTTGGTGAAACAGGGACATATACACACTGGGCCTCATTTGGAGAGGGCACAGGTGACATCATCTTTAGCTATGTCGCGTGTACAGGAAGTGAACTCAGCATTGAAGCTTGTCGAAACCAGGGAGTTGGAGCACAAAACTGTGGTCATAATCAAGATGCAGGAGTGATTTGTTCAGGTATTACAATACATATATCCCAATTTTAGGCAAACAATGCACAGTTACCTGGAAATATTGTGGTTTTATGTATCAAGTTTAGGACATTTATTGCTTCAAGGCATTTAGTAACTTAGTCAAAATCCTCAAAACTTACATAGGACTCTAGCTACCAATAGAAGCATGGAGCAGGGTTTGGTTTCCGAATTACTCTTATAAATATATGTATGATTGAAGTGTTCTGATTTGAACTTCTTTATTGGAGCATTTTAACTGTGTCAAAGTAAGTGCAATGAGTTAGTGAATATCACTTTGCATTTTCCTTACTTCTCAGTCATATGACACTCATTTACAATGGCAGTTTCCCACATCACTCAATGGACATATCAAATCCCAGACATACGCAGTTTATCAACCCTTCATCAGTTTTGGAACATGTGAGCTAAGTTATTAGACCCCTTTAAAGGTACACTTGAATATATTGATACTTCCCAAAGTGCCCCTTGACACTAAATTGGCTGGTTTTAAATAGGGCATAACCGATGTGGGATTTCACTGCCGATCCGATGTCCGATTTTTTTTTCCCCCCGTATCGGCCGATCCGATCCGATGCACCGATGTTTTTTCCCCAAAATGTTGCCTTATGTTTCCTATTGTTTTTTGACAATGCGTCCGTGGTCTGCTAAGTGCATGCAGCGCAAGACATGCGCGGGGCCGCCGGGCTGGCCCGGGAGGGCGAGAGCAGAGGGAACATGTGCATAACGACCATGAGCTGCGCAAGCACTCACAAAAATGTAGTGTTTTACGCTTAAATTCATCTTTTTATATGGCAATAAAATAACAAACGTTGATGCTTTGGTTGATTTATGAAACAATATCTACGGAAATATAATTACAAAATATACAGAATTACCTCGGTTACGAGCAGAACATTCTAGTTTTCCCGAAGTAGAGGAACGAAAACTCAATTAAAAGGCGACGAGCTTTTGACACTGACAGGCGGTTGAATAACTAGCAACTAGCCAAGTAAAAAAAATCCGCGTTTTGTAACGTTGCCAATTTGTAGACTGCGTGATTACGTGTATGCGTTTAATACACGTGGTCTATGATATGCAGTCTGCAAATTGGCAACAAACGGAGTTCGCCTGATAATTTATGTGCCTAAGTTCGAGCGAGTTATCGGTAAAATCTTCTGAGATTTTCAGCGCATTCGTTTGCAGTTTTTTGGCTATATTTGAAGCCATTTATTCTCGGATAATGTATGTTTAAAAAACCATGCGAACATGTAAGTAAATTAACAGATCGTCTGGCGTAGGTTCGATGAATCTTTCATTTTCATTCTTTTTTCGGTTTGTGCAAGGCAGCAGCGGCGCTAGCTTTTTCTAGCGCAATACATAACCAGGGGGGGTAAACTCAGCCGCCATGATGGTTAGGTATGTATGCGATTAGAAGCAGTTTAGCTACGTCACAAAACGTCATCAAAAGTATGACAGGCTGTGTATTTCGAAATTGATCAGGAATTTAATAATAAAATACATCCCATTGAGCGGTGAAATATTCACCACCTCTTTATCTAGCGTAATCAATTTGTGTTGCCCTTTTCTACCCCATTAATAAGAGCATTTTTTAGTTACATTTTGTGTTAAATACTGTTTATGATTGCTCAATATTTGAAGAAGAGTCGCTCTTCATACACGGATCACTGTCTCAGCCAAGGGAAAAAATTGTTTACAAATTCATCGCGCGCAAAATCACAAATGTACGCGCTAATGACATCTTTGCCATAGAAAATGTACAGTGTGAGTGCGCTTGGTAAAGTGCGCGCCTTACGCACATTCTTGTTTCGTCATATTATTTCCCCACAATGCAGTTTTGTGACGAACTTCCTCCGTTCAATACTGCTCGTAAACAAGACCGTCAGCCCGCCATTGCTTTATGTACAAAGTGTATGGGGTACGGTACCTACGGGCAATACAGTTTACCTTCTAGTTCTACAATGGCAGTGTTGGAGTCATACTTCTATGTACATAACCCAACTCCGCGCGCGGCCGAAACTCTGGGGGTCCGAGTGCGTGTTCCGTATATAACGTTCCACGGACGGGCAATTTTGTTGAATTCTGTTCAATTTCCGTCCGTAAATTTGTCAAACAAATCAATGATTTTGCGAAAATAACCACTCATACGGATGATACGGTAAAATATACACTTAACAGTAATAGTGGGCAATTTTCTAGATTCTTTTTTTTTTTTCATTTCCGATGTTGCAAATTTCACTTTTTTAGTGAATCAGTAGCGCATCGGCAGATTCATCAAAATATTGCTGATCTGATGTTTTGCCGATGTGGCCAAATATCGGCCCGATCCGATGTCCGATCCGATTATCGGTTAACTTATGCCCTAGTTTTAATTTCATTTGAAAGTTCCTTGAATAAAACAGGTAAAATGAGAATCATTCCCTTTCAAATGCTCTCAAAGACGTCAAAGTTGAAAATTTTTATTTCAAGGTATTTTATTCATAAGTCTACCGGCCGGGGGACATTTGGACTCTTCAGAAAAATACAAAATATGCTTATAGACTACTTTGAAAAAAATCTAGATAGTTTTTATGCATCCGCAACAAAGTTGCTGGAGGCATTATGTTTTTGGGTTGTCCGTCCGTCCGTCCCGTTCTCGTGATCGCCTTATCTCAAGAACCGATTGACATATTCTCACCAAACTATGTATCTTGAGGAGCCAATGAACTGATTAGATTTTGGGGTCATGAGGTCAAAGGTCAAAGGTCACAGGGCTCATTATATATGCACAATTGGCTCGTGATCGCATTATCTCAAGAACCGATTAACGGATTCTCACCAAACTTGGTATACAGTGTAACCAACAATTATTTGGACACCCTGAAAAATAGGAAACTAACTAACTGTATTTTGATAATTTTTCAAAAATGGTCTTATGTTTTATCTTGATTTCAACAAAGCAGCATCAAATAAATACATACAATGAATTTTAGGCAGCTTTTTACCAAACATTTTCTTCAAAATTTGTTCTTGCATCATTTAAATTAAAGTGATTTTTTCAAGGTGTCCAAATAATTCTTGGTTACACTGTACATGTATGTACATGTATGTATCTTGAGGAGCCTATGAACTGATTAGATTTTGGGGTCATGAGGTCAAAGGTCACAGGGCTCATTATATATGCAAAAATTGCTCGTGATCGCATTTTATCAAGAAACGATTGACGGAATTGCACCACATACACCATACATGTATGTATCGATCATGAGGGACCAATGATTTGTGTCGATTTTGGGGTCATGATGTCAAAGGTCACAAGGCTCAAAATATGTTAAAAGAATTTGTAATTGTAATATCTCAAAAAAACAGGAGACAAATTACCATCACACTTGGTATTTGTATCTTTGGTAGCTAATGAAATACGATTTGGGAGGTCAAAGGTCAAGGTTTATGGCTTGTAATATTTGCAGAAATAGCTCTGTGATATTTCAAGATCTGGTTGACAGATTACCATCGTATTTGAGTTTACAGAATCTATTCAGTACATGTAAATCAAATTTGGGCTGGATATAAAAATTGCGCAATGGCGGAGGCATCATTTTCGACTTCCCGCAGTCGAAGATCCATCTAGTTCAAATAGTTGTTGATGATATCTCTATTAAATCAATATTTTAACAAAACATTGAATGCACAATTTTGTATGAAAAAATGGCTAAAACCAATGAGTGTTTAGAGAGCACCCTCCTGAGTTGTAACAGCTCTTAAAAAAAAATGATAACAGGGTTTTTACTTAGTCGTTTGTAATTGTGTACCTTTCGAGCATGGTGGAATTATAACTATTAGTTTGTACCGTAATGATGCAGGTTTTGGGTACTAAAGTTAAGTTTGACCAATACTCCACTTTCCCTTAAACATATAGAATATATTATAAAAGTAGATTAATGCAGATGCATTTATTTTTATATAAATTACATTGAAAATAAACCCAAATAATCCTTAATTGGCATTTTGAATACATTTGATGAGAAAGAAAATATTAAAGGGGCAGGAAATCCTAGCCTTATGACTTACTGGATGTGATGAGAGCATAACTCCAGTCATTGCTAGTCAGTTATTTCCTCTTGAATATTCCTGATTACAAAAATAATCTACATTTATAGACCACTGTCGTCTGCTTTCAATGCTCACAGGAGGCGGCCATTTTGTTAACTTCTTGCGGTGAAATGGGGTGGCAGGCAGAGAACACAATAGTGGGTTACGATACGCTAGCCTATTGTGTTCACTTCATTGTCCTCACCTGCCACATTATTTCACTGCCAGAAGTTAAAGAAATGGCCGCCTCCTGTGGGCATTGAAAGCAGACGACACTGGTTCATAAAACGTTGATTATTTTTGTAATCGGGAATATTTTATTGGAAATAATTGACTAGCAATGACAGGAGTTATGCTCTCATCAAGTCAAAAGGCTAGGATTTTCTTCCCCTTTAAAGGAGAATTCCGGACGATTAAAAAATACAGTATATTGGAAATAAATCTAGGGATGTGCTTGAATATTTTCAGCATTCGACTCACTTTGGTTGATTTTTCTAATGTCACTTACTCTGAGGAAATAATTAAATTTACCGTGCACAATCATGAGACCCTTAAACCCCTTTTTAATTGGAGAACGTGTTTTCTGCCTCGCTGTTACCCGAGTGAGATTTCGATAAAAACAGTAGGAGGTCAGGTCGTAAAACACGCAGCGAGAGGTTGTGCAGGTTTTTAATCAAAAGTATTTCTCCGAGTCACACGGGTAGGTTACTATAGCAACCGCACCTCTCTCATCATGCGACCAGCTGGCGTGACATGTGCTAATCGGCGCGCGCTGGTATGCGTTAGCGCGGGAAATTTTGACGGTCAATTCATATCGGGTATACAACAGGCAATCGGGAGCGCAATTGTCAGTCTACTATAGTCACGCTAGTTTTTTTTTCGCTGCATAATTATAGCGCATGTAATAATACCATACCGGTTTATATTCCTTACACGTACGGTACGTATCTATTATTCTTCAATCCGACTTCAAACTTCAACAGTAATCATGGATTTGCGGTGGGTAGCCATAATGCTACTGTTCCGTGCAATTCACAGCATGCAATTACGGAATCAGGCGATGTTTTTACTTCTTTAGATTTGTTAAACTTCCAATTTTTATATTCATAGTATTATAACTTGTATTATTTGGGCAAATTTAAGTCTAAAATTAGGAGTATGTGGAATAGTGTTTGTGTGTGAATTTACAGCAGTTTAAATTGGCAACCTTGTTTACAAGAGTACCACATGTTCCCGATCCAAAACGCGATCGCTGCAATGTTTACATTTTTTACGGCCATGACGTCATCTACCCGGGTAACGTTCTGCGCGCTTTTTAATACAATGTTTATCAGCTTAACATCCTGACAACATTAGGACGTTACCTCGCTATTACCCTAGCCCAACTAGGTCGAATCCTACCGCGCTGTTGTCAGGACGTTACCCCGATTGGACCTTTTTAATACAAACGCGGTAGAATGTCTTCCTGACAACGTCCGGACGTTACCGCGACTATTTTCCTCAATTAAAAAGGGGTTTTACGTAGCACCCTCACTTTGCTCAATTTCTTGAGTAGGCTTGAATCCGGTGCCACTGCATTGTGATCACTGCATGTGTCATTCATAATTTTATTGATAAAATAATAACTTATTGATAATATTATCTATAGATAAAATAACTGGAGGAATACTATGTTCTGAGGTTTCTGACCATTTGTCTGTATTTGTTGTATGCAAGCATGAAATATCTGTTTGTAAAGCACCCATTAATGTTATGTATCGTAAAGAAACCTCTCATAATATTGAACTTCTTAAACAGAATTTAGCCATAGAGGATTGGGTAGATGTGTATAATGTAAATGATGTAAATATTGCGTACACAAATTTTAATAATAAATTACAAAGTTACTATGATAGGAATATTCCTTTAGTAAAAAATAAACGTAAAAGTAATAAACCAAATAACGCTTGGATAACAAAAGGTATACTTAAGTCAATACGAACAAGAAATCGCCTGTATAAATTACACTTAAGAAAACCCATGGATATAAATTTTAAAACTTACAAAAAATATTGTAATAAATTAACGAAAGTGTAAATACCGGCGCAATCGCCGCATCCGCTTAAACGCCGCATGCCGACTTTGGGCATTGAATTTGAAATTGAAAAAAAAAATGTGGGAGAAAAGTGCGCTAGGAAAACTGGCGACAAAAAAAGCGGGAATAACGGCGGGAAACCAAAAAAATCGGCTGGGAAAATGTGCCAAATTTTAGCATGAAATCGGCGGCGCGTGAAATTTAACCCTACTGTACCGCACTGTATTACAGAGAACCAGGTACTGTGATGTACGTACGTGCAAATGCAATGCATTTATAACGCACGTAGCTAGATCGATAACAGCTAGGCGAGCGCGGCGCTGGCAGTGTGCATTTGTTTCGTAACTTTGAAGTTAAAAACGTATCAGATTTCGCAAATATCAGCAAAAAAAGGTGAGAAACCATTCTAGGCCAGGGTAAACGTAGACAACTTGGCTATATAATGTTTGATCACGCAATACAATACAGTGCAATACAACCAATAGTCCCACACCTGCTGAAATGTGTTGTTTTGAGGCCAGACAAGAGTGACATTTTGACTATCTCCGCGTATACGCCGCACCCCGACTTTGCAGGGTTTTTTTCGAGGAAAAAGTATGCGGCGATTATGCCGGTATTTACGGTAATTCGAATGTCACGTAAGTTATACTTTTTAAATAAATTGAAGTAAGTAAGTTCTAATACTTATGCTACTTGGAAGGTCATTAAAGAAGTAATGGGGACAAAAAAGGATCCTTTACCCAAAGATGATCTTACACTAAATGATAATATAATTGACGATTCGAATAATTGTGCTCACTGTTTTAATTCATTTTTTACTAGTATTGGCCCCCAACTTGCAAATAAAATTGATAGCCCATACAGACTTTCTTTCTAATCGGATCGAAAAGTCGCTTTTTTAAAGTCCCACTAACCCTAATGAAATTATAAATATTACTAAATCATTAAGTATGTCAAAATCTCAAGATTGTGATAGAATTAGTACATCACTTTTAAAACAAATTATACACGTTATTGCTGATCCACTAACTTATATTTTTAATCAATCTTTACAACAGGGTGTTTTTCCAGATTTATTTAAAATAGCCAAAGTAAATTCCATTTTTAAAAAAGGTGATTCGCATGAAATTAGTAATTATCGTCCTATTTCTTTGCTTCCTAGTATATCAAAAGTTTTAGAGAAAATTGTTTATAATAGGTTATTTTATTTTCTAAATACTCACAACATATTGAATTCAAATCAATATGGCTTCAGAAAAAATCATTCCACCGACCAAGCTTTAATACAAATTTATCATAAAATTACTAACGCTATGGCGAACAAAGAACATGTAATAGGTATATTTGTAAACCTCAGTAAAGCGTTCGATACACTTGATCATAATATTTTACTTAATAAATTGTTGTTTTATGGTATTCGTGGTCAAGCCCTTTAATGGTTTAAAGATTATTTAATAAAAAGAAAACAATACGTTACATTCTATGGCCTTAATTCGGATTCACTCTCTGTTAATTGTGGCGTACCACAAGGCTCAATTCTAGGACCACTTTTATTTCTTTTATATGTTAATGATTTATCTAATACATCTTCCCTATTGTAGTTTGTTCTTTTTGCCGATGACACAAATATTTTTTGCTCTCATAAAAAAATAGAATCATTGGTGAATGTTTTAAATAATGAATTGTTTAAAGTCTCTTATTGGTTTAAATGTAATAAACTTTCATTAAATATTTAAAAAATTCACTTTATGCACTTTAAACATTATAATTCTCATTTAAAGGATACTGACCCGATTATTATTAATATCGATAATATACAAATTGAACAAATAAAGACATTTAAGTTTTTAGGAGTTTTTATTGATGATAATTTAACGTGGAATGATCAGTTGCATCACGTAACTATGTCCATTTCTAGAAGTGTAGGAATCATAAATAAGTTAAAATTACAGCCTTGTTCTTATTGTATAATTCATTAGTACTTCCATATTTAGCAAATTGTAATATTGTTTGGGCCAATTGTGGTGCAAACAAACTTGATCCTATTCTTTTATTACAAAAAAGAGCTTTGCGTATTTGTACAGGATCAACGTTCCTTGCCCATAAAGACCCCTTGTTTTTAAAATTAGAAATGTTAACGTGCATATTCTCCAAGTTGCAGTATTTATGTTTAAGTACATAAATAAACAACTTCCAATCTCATTCAATAATTATTTTTGTTATAATAATATAATTCATTCCTATCCAACTCGTACTTCTGGAAATTTCCATTTGATGAATCCCAAGTTATTAATTACATATAAATCGATTAGACATCACGGCCCAGATTTATGGAATAATTTACCGAATATAATCAAATCATGCCTGACCCTCTATTAAGGCTGTTGACGAGTCACGGGTACCCGGGTCCCGCCGAAAAATGTTGAGTCCCGGGCGCAAAAGTCGATACTCGATATCCCGAAAAAAGGGGAAGTCCCCTCATTGAACGCAAGAGTTATCCTGTTCATTCAAGTGACAAAAATTGAGCGCATTTATGACGATAAATCATCTTCTAAAATACATCAAATTCGTAACGGAATTATGTTAACAAAATGTTCAAATTTACCTTGATTTCGACATTTCTGATGAGAATAGGACATTAATGATCTCAGTGACCGATCGTATCTTCAACACACTTCACTGAATATGATTGTCATCGCGCCACTATTTTGGGCTATTATCTACCAACAAGCGATTATCATTTAGATCTAATAAATCGATGACTCCCAATATAATTTAAATTATATTCGTATTACGTAGTTCAGGCAAAGCAGCGAAAACCAGACACGTGTTGCGGTTTTTGGTTTGCGAAACCGCAACAGGTTTTCGCTGCTTCGCCTGAATTACGTAATATGAATGGATGGAACATAAAATTGTATTGGGTGTCATCGATTTATTAGATCTACTAAATGATAATCGCTTGTTGGTAGATAATAGCCCAAAATAGTGGCGCGATGACAATCATATTCAGTGAAGTGTGTTGAAGATACGATCGGTCACTGAGATCATTAATGTCCTATTCTCGTCAGAAATGTTGTAATCAAGGTAAATTTGAACCTTTTGTTAACATAATTCTGTTAAAATCATGTCAGAAATGCTAAAAATATAATTCATTTACAATTTTGCTGTATTTTAGAAGATAATTTATGGTCATAAATGCGCTCAATTTTTGTCACTTGAATGAACATGTTTTCCCAGCGGCGTGACATGCCGATAGCGAAATCAACAAATGGGTAAATTTCGGGTACCCGTGACTCGCCCGAAAAATTATCGCGAGTCCCGGGAGGGAAATACTCCCGAAATCGACAAGCAACACTATAGCGTCACCTTGTATCACTATACAGAGTCGTAACTCACTAAATATTGTCTCTTATATTTAAATTAAAAATATATATATTTTACTTTTTAGTTAAATCCTAAACTTATCATAACCGGAATTCTATTTTTATGCACTCCCACTTGCACATGCACTTGCACTGCACCCATCTGATCAAAGTCATGCATATATGTAGTAGTAGTAGTAGTAGTAGCCGTCGGTCGCGAAGCGACAATGACCGCCTTCAGATTCACTTCACAGCTGATCTCCATACAGCTCGCTGGCCTGCAACAGTTGTCCATGTCTTAAGGTCAATTTGCCTCCGCTTTAGGTTCCGCTTGACCGTGTCCTTTTATCGAAGCCGTAGTCTACCAATCCCTCTTTCGCCAGCTGGTAATTGTGAGAACAGCAGTTGCTTGGGTAGCCTCTCAGAGGGCATCCTGATGACATGGCCTGTCCATTGTAGGTTCTTCCTGATGAGCAGGTCCTCCATCGAAGGTAGTTGTGCTCGCTCTAGTATTTCTTTGTTGGTCACTTTGTCCTTCCATGTGATCCTCATGATTGATCGGAGGTGTCTCATCATGAATGCATGGAGTTTGTTCACTTGACTTTTGTAGAGAGTCCAGCTTTCCGCACCGTATAGGAGAGTGGATAGGACGATAGCCCTGTAGATCTTGCACTTCACTCTTGTTCAGACATGATGGTTATTCCAGAGTCTGGTTCGCAGTCTTCCAAAGGCACTGCTGGCCTTTGACATTCGTTTAACCAGCTCAGAGTCGATGCGCCCGTTTTTGGATATAGTGCTGCCGAGGTATGTGAAGTCGTCCACCTGTTTTAGCGCTGTCCCATCCACAAGGATCTCCTCCTCCTCTTGGTGGTCTGTACCTGGTTGGAACAGTACTTCAGTCTTTCTGATGTTTATTTGTAGACCGAACTTCTTTGATGCCGATGAAAATGCATCTATGACATGTTGCATCTGCTCTGGTGTATGAGCAACAAGAGCACTGTCATCCGCAAAGAGGAGTTCCCTCACAAGAATCTGTGTAGACTTCGTCTTAGCTTTGAAGTGAGCGACATTGAAGAGGTCGGCGTCTTGACGTGATTGGATGTATACTCCCTCCTCAAAGTCCGCAAAGGCCTCCTCCAACATCGCTGAGAGGAAGATGGAGTGGAGAACAGCGTAGGGGCCAGCACACATCCTTGTTTTACACCGTTACTTACAGGGAAACTTTCGGATGTTTTGCCTGCTTCCTTGACTTTAGCCATCATACCGGTGTGTAGCGACTCAATCATTCTTGTGAACTTCTCAGGGCATCCATACTTCCGGAGTAGTTGCCATAGACCTGCCCTACCAACAGTGTCGAATGCTTTGGTGAAATCCACAAAGACCACATAGAGAGATCGGTTCTGCTCGATACACTTCTCCTGCAATTGTCTGAGGCAGAAGATCATGTCTACTGTGCTCCGGTTGTTTCGGAATCCGCATTGTGTCTCAGGCACTATACCCGGTGTTATGTGTGCATACAATCTGTTGAGAAGGATCCGGGCAAAAGCTTTCCCTGCTATCAACAATAGCGATATTCCTCTGTAGTTTCCACACTGCGTTCTGTCTCCCTTCTTAAAGATGGTGACAATATTAGCATCCTTCCATTCCTGAGGTACAGAGCCTGCTGTCCATTTTTGTTGTATCAGCATGAGCAAGCTGTTGGTTAATGTGGCTCCTCCATGCTTCCATATCTCACCTGGTATCCCATCCACTCCAGGGGCCTTGCCCCCGGCCAAGGAGGCAATTGCCAGTTGTAGCTCTTCTCGTGTTGGGATATCGGGTGCGGTTCGTTATTCCGAAGGTTCGTTATTCCGAAGGTTCATTATTCCGAACACGCAAATATCCTATACCTGAGTGTTCGTTAATCCGAAAATGAAATAGGGTTCGTTAATCCGAACATTTGTTGCATTATTCCGAAGGTTCGTTATTCCGAAGGTTCGTTATTTTCCGAAGGTTCGTTATTCCGAAGGTTCGCTATTCCTAAAATGAAATCGGGTTCGTTATTCCGAAGGTTCGTTATTCCGAAGGTTCGCTATTCCGAAGGTTCGTTATTCCGAAGGTTCGCTATTCCTAAAATGAAATCGGGTTCGTTAATCCGAAAATGAATTTGGGTTTGTTATAATGCTATAATTTCATATAAAGAGATAAAATAAACTTAAATGTTTGATTGGCTGGCCAAGGGAGGGAAAGGGGGAGGGGTATGCTTAATGCAGGCTGTAAATTAAATAAACAAAACACAAATTATAGTATTATAACAAACCCGATTTAATTTTCGGATTAACGAACCCTATTTTATTTTCGGACTAATGAACCTTCGGAATAACGAACCTTCGGAATAACAAACCTTCGGAATAACGAACCCGATTTTATTTTCGGATCAACGAACCTTCGGAATAACGAACCTTCGGAATAACGAACACACATTATAGTATTATAACAAACCCGATTTAATTTTCGGATTAACGAACCCTATTTTATTTTCGGACTAATGAACCTTCGGAATAACGAACCTTCGGAATAACGAACCCGATTTTATTTTCGTATCAACGAACCTTCGGAATAACGAACCTTCGGAATAATGAACCTTCGGAATAACGAACCTTCGGAATAACGAACCTTCGGAATAACTGAACCTTCGGAATAACGGACTGTAACCGGGATATCATCGAGTGCAGTAACTACAGGACGCTGGTTGATCCTATCATGTCCCTCAGGGTCATCTCATGACATGATGTTGGGCCATTGTCGGAAAATGACCTTATGCCAATACATCACAAAAATGACGTCATGACGATGTTGGGCTGGCGGACATTTTAACCTCGAGCCAACAGCGATATGCCGACATCCGGCAACCAAATTCCGACATCGGCCCAACGTCAGGTGGCTAGCTGGGTGGTATCCTCATTGACATGATTCTATCATTCACAGCTTTAGGCATTTCTGTGAACTTCGCTATGATCTTTTTTCTGATGGCGAATCCCACTCCAGCCTCTCGTCGTACCCCATCCGGCTTGCCGCTCCAGAAGAATGTGTAGCCCATGTCATCGAGGCTTCCTGACTCAGAGAAGCGTGTCTCACTCAGAGCAGCAATGTCAATACTGTATTTCTGCAGCTGGTCACTACTAGGGCAGTCCTTCTCTCTGGCCTGTCCGTTCTCTCCCGACCTAGGAGTATCCTGACATTCCACTGCCCGAACATCATTGCAGTTATTCCACTGGTGTCGTCTTTTTGTTGTCGTTGTTGATGTTGTTGTTGTCTTCCTAGCATACTTGGCACTGTCGACGGAAGTCCTGATCTAACAGCGCGGTCCTTGTTAACCTATATATATATAACATATATGTATACTACACAAAAGCATTAGTTTGTGTCGCTGATTGTTCCCAAGAGGCCGCCATCGATTTCAAGCTTACAGCTCATGATGGTGGTCTCCTGCATTTATGTGCTTTATTTATTACTTCAAATTGATAATTATTTGTTGTACTATTCTTTATGTATAATTATCACTTGTAATTCTATTGTAAATACTTGAAACACGTTTTGTACAATTATGATTATGTATTGTTTCGAAAAAATGCAGAAATAAAACAAACAAACAAACAAACAAACAAATAATACCCAGTCATGCAGAGCCAGCAAATTCAATAACCACGTTTACAGAACTTTGTGTCTATTCAAATTCCAATGAAATCCAAACGTGTTACAATATCGGGCAGGCAAGTATTTTCAAACGGTTCAACAATGCAGTAATGCTTAAAGGCACGGTCAGTGGCGCAGCGTAGACTAACTATTCATGATCGAGCATTGTATTGGTCTGATCAAAAGAACACATTCGCTGCAGTGTAAAAACATAGATAGGCGCATAGTGAGGGTCGTACGTCACAAATTGGTGCATTGTGGGATAGAAAAAGCTCGCTCTCGAATTTGTGTCATTAGAATTTCAAAACCAATTATAAGAACCCACAATCATACTTTTTTCATACAAAATTGTGTTTATTGACCTAGAATATCTGTCTTTCAATCATTAGATGCTTGAAATCGTAAGGAAGTCCACTTTAAAAGAAAATAAACCAAAGTAGTGACAGACAGGAGAATGGAACAAAGAAATACAAAGATGTTATTTTTTCTAGTCTTTATTTTGATAACCTTTACACTTTTGTCATACATATACATGTATACCACTGTCAGCTAAACCAAAGGTTCTGAAAAAAATGTTGCAGTTCAATTAAAACATAATGAATATAAAGAAATATATGGGACTATCATAATAAACGTACAACCTTGGAAACAATTATTAGACCAAGCACTTTTTGCTCATTTTTTTAGATGTTTTACACTATTTTGTCCCTTTAATTACATTTTAAAGAAACAAAAGTTCATATAATATCAAAGGGGGTATAGTGTATGGGATTAGGAATGCCTACAACAGATTTGATATCTTTAATTTTAAGAAAACACAAATTTCATGAATATTTGCATGGATTTTGATCGTAAAAAGTATGGGCTAGTACACATGTTCTCAATGCATAGTGGAACATTTAAAGATTTTTTTTCTGCAAGTAGTGCTTATATCATAGAAATGTCTTTCCATTATTTGCAGGAGTTGCCCAGTTACAGTCAATCGCTCTTATCGAAGAAGTAAGACCAGGTATTGGCTCTATCCTGGTATACTGCTAAAGCACAGGAAGTCAGCATCCAAATATTATTTGCTTCTCAAACAGAGTTTTATGCCACTTGGCAACTCTCACCAAGAATCAAAGTGCTAATACAAGTTACACTAGGAACTGGGGAGACCTGTCTATGATATAATCACAACTTACAGGAAAAAATCAAGAAATGTTGCACTTTGTATTAAAAAATGTATATACATGTAAAACCCATACCTTTAAAGGGATCTAGTAACTTTGTTGACATGTGCAAAAAGTGATGAATGGTTGATGCAATGTATATTGTTGTTATCTCATATATCCACAGGGTATTGTGTGAAAATTTCAAGTCAAATGGACATTGTATGGCCAAGTAATGAGCGAAAATGCAAAGTGATATTCAGTAACTCACTGCACTCACTTTGTACACGGAAGAAAAACTCGCCCGGAGTTTTTCTTATCTGAATACTTCAATCATACATATCTTTGTAACGAAAGGAAAATTTGAAAAACCGAAACCTGTCCCATGATTTTATTGTTAATATGAATACAACAAGGTGTAAGGGAACCGTTAGAATTAGAATTTTATTTTGAGGATTTGGACAATGTTACTAAGTCCCTTTAATGTACATGGAAGGAATTGACAAAACCCATACAATTTCTATCAAATTCATGTTTTTAGTCATTGACTATGTCCCTTTGGGTATGTCATTTACAAATTTTTCTTTAAAATATTGTAAAATGGACAAAGTACCGTAAAACTTCTCACAAATTGATCAAAAAGTGCTTGGTCTAATAATTTTTTCCAAGACTGAATGTGTATCTATCAGATCAAAGATCTAATTGGAATATTTTAATGAGATAATCAATTCAAGGCAACAACTTTGTAGGTTAAATTATGAGTATGCATGCCAAATTAGGTCTTGATCAGATGCATAATATCCATTATATCCCTCATAAGAATGTTCTAGCCATGTGATTGGTTGAAATGCCGTCACGTGTTCAAGTATAATTTCTCCCATACATCGCCCAGAGAGGTATAGTACTTTGGTATAGTACCTTTTTTGTCAGGGGTAACACACTTTTTGGCCCTGCCTAGGGTGGTATAGTAAATTGCTGATACGCATGTGATCTCATAGGGCACGTTGTTAACAACCTCTAAATTAGGAATCAACGAACGTTTACAAACAAGTTGTTTTGTTCCCATGACAACCCAGAACGCAGCGGCAGCCAATGAGAACACTTGTGCGCGCGTTAGTGCACAAAGTTTATGCGCGGCTATGCTTAATAGACAATGGTATAAGCGTCTTTGACTTTTAATCATAAATCTTGTTCATGTGCAGGATTGACAAAATTAAAATAAAAGACTCGATCAATTGCTCAATATTCCAAACTTTTGAGCCCTTTGTGTTAGTAATAGGTCGTTTGTGATCAAGATAATATGAGGGATATAAAGCAAATAACCAAATCTCCTTACTTTGGTGATGGATGCAAACTATACATTGCCTCGGTGATCTGCGAAAGTAACTATCATGACTTGGCTACGCCTCGGCATGATAGTACCTTCCCAGATCACCTCGGCACGTATAGTTTTGCCATCACCCTCACAGTCGATGGTTATTTGCTTGATATCTAGGGACTGCAGGTAGAACAGGGAATATATATATACAGAATATATAAGCCCCTTATTGCACTTCTTCCTCCTAGATCCCCGTCTGTTTGAGAGTTAAATGATTAATGTTTATTTATGTATTCTTTCCTAGGATATCCAATTCGTCTTTCTAATGGATCACGTGATACTGAGGGTCGTGTAGAGGTCTTCTACAATGAAGCCTGGGGAACTATCTGTGATGACTCTTGGGATGATACTGATGCTGTGGTTGTCTGCAGAATTCTTGGACTTGGTGAATCGGGAATCGCTACATCAAATGCTACCTTTGGACAGGGAACAGGTGACATCATCTTCGATGATGTCCAGTGTACTGGAAATGAATCGGACATTGCAGGTTGCCCCCACTCTGGACTGGGTGTGAACGACTGTGGTCATCATGAAGATGCAGGAGTGATTTGTTCAGGTATTTCACACTTTTAATATGATTGACTAGGTATGATCATTGTCTTCTATTATATGTGACCGCCCACCATCAAACCCCCAAAAAGTTGACAAGAATGAGTTAAGACTTTTTTTATATTGCTTGAAATATTAGACTATAAGCTTTAATATTCATTAAATTTTGACCAGTATAACATATTAAAAAAAGCGATTACCAAAGTAGCAGAGTAAGCAAGGCAAGTTTTGCAGAATAATGAGAAAAAGGGCTCTAAAGTTTAGGATCACTCAGGGGCGCAGGTTAAGGTGAATTACAACTCCATTCTTACATGTTTATGTGCTCTTCAATTATTTTTTTTAAATTAGGATGCAATGCCCCCCCCCCCCCCCCCACTTAAGCTTTCTCCAAATTCAGTATACTCATTCATCCCATACACTCGAGGCTCAGTATCATTTCCAGAAACCATTGAGTGAAAAGGTCAATATTGAGTGACCAGTCTTAGGGAGAATGTGGTATTAAAGTATAACGGGTTCATTTTTGAATGTCACTTACACAACAGACCAGAAAATGGTCAGAATTATACTAGAATTAGATATTTTGATATCAATGGAGCTAAATGCATGAGACAGGATCTAATGAAAGCTGAACTTTGACCTGGAACCGGTAATGTGTCGCGATTAGCCAATCACAGGCTGCGTTTAGCGATCGCGTGCAAATCTGGGCCACAGTAAGGCCTGGCTGGTCGTAGCTGCAACAAGCTGACCGAAGGGCTATTATCTCACAGCGTTCTGCAATAAGATTTTTGTGCCTCCACCGGAGGCATTAGCGTCTTTTCGCTCTGCGACGGGAGTGTGGCTACAACGCTAATCTTAGCGGGGGGTCGCACTCAGAGCGAAAATTTCCGCGTAGCGACCAAACCTAGGACGGTATTTGACCGAATTAACGTCGGTCGTAGAGCCGCTACGTGGGTACGTGATCAGCCAATCAGAGCGCTTGGACGGCGAGGCTCGCTGCCTCACGTGTTTCATGCACTGATTCGTACACACGCGCTGCATGCACAGTATGTTGTGATTTGTACTGCCTATACCGTATGCTTATAGTACAACATGCATGATAAATGGAACGAGTGAAACTCCCACGTATTCAGAATTGCGAAACTGCAAATAGATCGCGACGGTAGCCAGAGTACGGGGACGGTCACAGCGGATTTAAATCCCCCGTCGCCGCACATGCGTCGCACAGCGAAAAGACGCTATTATGTTTTCGGGTTGTTCGTACATGCGTATATTATACGTCCGTCCGTCTGTCCCGTTTTTGTTCTCGCGATATCTCAAGAACCAGTTGAAGGATCAATTTTAAACTTGGTATGAGTATACATATTGGGGTGACAGTGATCTGATTAGATTTTGGGAGTCATTAGGTCAAAGGTCAAGGTCACAGGGCTTAATATATATGCAAAAATGCCTTGTTCTCGCGATATCTCAAGAACCAGTTGACGGATCAATTTCAAACTTGGTGTGAGTGTACATATTTGGGTAGCACTGATATTTTTAGATTGTGGGGTTCATGAGGTCAAAGGTCAAGGTCACAGGACTCAATATATGTGCAAAAATGCATTGTTCTCGCGATATCTCAAGAACCGGTTGATGGAGGAATGTCGAATGTGGTATGAGTGTACATATCAGGGTGGCAATGTTCTGATTAGATGTGGAGGTCATGAGGTCAAAGGTCAAGGTCACAGGACTCAATATATATGCAAAGATGGTTTGTAATGGCAAAATTTCAAGAACTGAATCTCAGATTTCAATTAGACTTGGTATCTAAATGTTTCATAAAGAGTCAACGTAGCCATACAATTTTGGGGTAATGAGGTTGAGGTCAAGGTCATAGGACTCATTATACATGGAAAAAAGTTTGTAATGGCAAAATCTCAAGAACTAATTGTCAGATTTCAATCAAACTTGGTACCTGAATGTATACTATGGAGCCAATTTAGCACTACAATCTTTCGATCATGAGGTCAAGGTCACAGGACTCATGATATATATTTATATGCCATAATAGCTCGTAATTGTGATATCTCAAGATCTAGTTGATGAATTACGATAAAAATTGAGTTTACAGTATTTATTCAGCGCATGTTAATTTTGGCTTGATAACAAAATTGCATGATAGTCTAGTCGAGTGTTATCATGCCTCCCTCTCTACCCCCATTCAAATGTCTGCTCATTCATGGTCTTCCCATTTTCATGGCCTTGCTTTCATCATGCCTCCCCGATTTGTATTCTCATGTTTCTACCCACTCCCTTGTCCCATGTTATTATAACATCTTCTTTGTGTATTTTCCCTCCAATCCCAGCCAAGTTTGATTTGCCACTCACAGCAAGGCTCGACACTCGCACTGGCCCGCTGGCCCGGGGCCAGTGAAATTGCACTTGGGGCCAGCAAAATGTATAAAAGTCGTATTTTGGTGGCCCGATCGGGCAAGCAGATTTTTAACCCGACATTGACAAAATAAAAAAATCTTGTTCTCTTTTATGTCATGCTTCATATGTAATCACAGGTTTGATAAGGAAAGAGTGATATTTTGAATAGTAAAAAAGCTCATGAAATACAATTTGGGGCCAGTAAATTTTCTTTAGGGCCACCAGAATAGAGGAAAAAACTATTTCACTGGCCCGACCGGGCCACTGACTGAAAAGGTGAGTGTGGAGCCCTGACTCACAGCCTCTTTATTGTTCTTTGTCTCCGCCCCTTCCTTAGCTGTATGCATGTGTTTGTATTATGTTTAATATATATTTCATGTTTTTTATGTTTCCTCGTCAGTTAGCCTCTGAAGAAGATTCTGCAAGGATCAAAAATTTAGGCCCCATATTGACTTTCAGAATATACACCAATACATTTTGAATTTCTTGAGTTTGTAATATTGCAATAATTGCATCGAGACTGTAAGTGGCCTCATTGAATGCAACTCAGATAACTATCACCTTAACTGAACATCCATGGAGTTAAAGTTGTTTTCATTGAATACCAACCAGGTTTTCCAATTCGCCTTGCTGGTGGGTCAAGCAACATCGAGGGTCGTGTAGAGGTCTTCTACCAAGGAGCGTGGGGAACTGTCTGCTACAGGTATGGCTACTGGGATAATACTGATGCTGGGGTTGTCTGCAGAAGTCTTGAACTTGGTGAAACAGGGAGAGCTACATACTCTTATTACTCATTTGGACAGGGCACAGGTGACATCGTCTTTAACCACGTTCAGTGTACCGGAAGTGAATCCAGCCTTGAAGCTTGTCCCCATTTAGAAGGAAGTTACTGCCCGAGTAATGGTTACAGTGCAGGAGTGTTTTGTTCAGGTATTACAATCCATATTCCAGTTTGAGCAAACTATGCACAGTAACCTATTTGTGGGCATATCAGATCACACAAATACAACTTTTACTAATGACTCATCACTTTCTGCACTTGTCAATAGTGTTGTTGATTTCGGGAGTATTTACTACCCGGGACTCGCGATATTTTTTCGGGCGAGTACCCACAATTTATCCTTAGTTGATTACAAGATCGGCATGTCAAGCCAGCTGGGAAAACATGTTCTTCAAGTGACAACAATTGAGCACATTTATGACAATAAATCATCTTCTAAAATACAGCAAAATTGTAAATGAATTATAGTTTTAGCATTTCTGACATGATTTTAACAGAATTATGAAAACGGGGCAATCGATATCATTTACTTTAAAGAGTGGTTATTTTCGAGAAAGTCTTGGTTCGTTACTTCATTTGACAGTCAGAAATTGAACAGGAAGTGCAAAATTGCTAGTCATTTGAACGCTATTGCCTACAGATGTTCACACAAAGTTAGGCCGACACTTACGGGGTAGTATGTATGATCGAACTGATGAGGCAGTGCATTCAAAAATAGCTCAAAATACGTATTTGGGTAATTTATACCATTTAAAAATGTTTCGATATTCTACTTACATGATTCTATGGCGTTTGAAAGCTGAACAGAACAAAAAATGAGCCCCAAACAATGAAAAAAACTGTGCAAATTAGTTGCAGATTAGATGCTAGCTGGCCGACTGAAGTTAGCCCGGCGCGGCTAGCTCGCACGCCGGGGAACTGAAGTTAGCTAGCATATCATATAGCATGCACGCGCGATATCGGGAACCGAAAACTTGCTGCTAACTTCAACCTTCGATTTTAGCGGCTTGTTTCAGCTTGGTGCGATGCTGAACAAACGATCGATTTTTAGGTCCAATTTACTTCGGAAAAAATACTTTTCCTGCGAAACGTGAGTTAATTCTGGATAGTCTGTAACTATTTTACTTTAAAGATTGATATGTAAATCCATAAAAGCGTCAATATTTGTAACGTTATTTGCATATAAAAGGAGCAATATAAGCCCCAAACAGTGCATTTTTGCCGATGCTTGCACGATTGCGTGATTTTACGGGTCCGAGTTTCGACGGTAAAAATTTATCGGGATACCGGTTCCCGACCGGTAAAAGTTTATCGGGACCCGGTTCCGAATATATCCGACATGACTCAGGCTTAATTTTATATTTTTGTTTTCTTTTCGGGGCACCGTTTCCGATATAACGAAACCGGGTCCCGATTGAAACGGTCGGTAACCGGTGTGATCGACCGAACCGACTCAGCCTTAATAGGAATAGGAAGGAAAATCATTAACTTTTTGTCAGATACACAATTATGACATTTAGGTGAAGTCATGGCATTCCCTGCCCACACACACACACACACACCACACACACACACTAGTCGTGTACGCGGGATGGGGGGGGGGGGACGGGCGTCGATCTGTCATTGATACCCATTCATCAGGGGGGATGATCTATTCGTCCATCCTCCCCTGATGAATGGGTATTACGTAAGTATCGACGCCCATGGGGGGGGGGGGGGGGGGCGGGGTGCATGTCCGTCGCCAAAAATGTTAGAGGCCGAGACCGTGACCACTTGTTCAGTTGTTTCCTCGAGGCCGCTAAATAGTGGTAAAGGAGGAGGGGGCACGTTGTAACTTGGAAACCGGTGTGCTTCGTACGATATGATAAGAAAATAATCACATGGAAACCGAACAGGCGGGCGTAGATAATAATCTAATAACTATTCATAGGGGGGGGGGGGGTATCAATAACAGATCTACGCCCATGTGTTAACATGTTTGTATATCCTGCAGTTGGGATGAAATAGTTCATGAAGACATAGGCGTATCCGGGGGTGGGGGGGGAGGGGTGGGTTAGGGTTCAAAAATATTCTATGACTACCCCCTCCCCCTACCCCTCCCCCTACCCCTCCCCCCTGCTGACATATATTTTTCCTGGCCAACCCCCCCCCCCCCCCCTTGAAAAAATCCTGGGTACGCCACTTCATGTTGTTGCTATTCATTTGAAATAGTGTAAATACTTGTTGGTGGTGCATCATGGACACTGCTTTTAATATTGCATAATGCCTTTTGAAAACAGGTAATGCGGAGAGGATAATGAGTGAGTGACAGAATACAGTAGTTCAAACAGAACAGTTCGAACAATAAAGTTCCACCTAGGCACTCAAATAATGAAATAAATTGGACACCTGTTGTCTGAACAGTCTGACATAATCATGAATGCAACATGTCCAAGATGTGTGAAAGGGCTGGAAGAACGTATGCTACCAGTAAAATGAACGTGGTTCATCGGTATGCAAGCTGTCTTTGAATCTCAAGGTACGCAGTTCAAATCAACCTAAGATATTCCCGGGTTTTTCTTTTATCTATTAATGGATGGTCCTATTTTTTTTTCACTGTTACAGTAAAAATTCATAATGAAGCAACAATAGCTTCATCATGAATTGTGTAACGTATTTACATGTCTTTCTTTCATTTCATTTTTTTTTCTTTTTTACTTTCATATTCCTTTATTTCTTTTGTTTTAAATGTTTGAATTCATCTTTTTTTGTAACTTGCATTTCTGCAATGTTTTCATGATTGTTTTGCTTTTCATTCATTTCAAACACGGTGCAACATCATCACAATCAAATCATGTAACAGTGTAATTGGGGATTCCATGAATGTTGATCAGGTGGTCCTCTGAGCCATCGTGGGCGACTGTGATGCCGCACTTGTCGCAGGACTTCATTTGATCCGCGTACTTTGAGATCTAAAAACAGACCAATACAATCTACCGTTGAACCACCTTCATTATTGTTGGGGATGAAACGGAATTTAAAGCATAATATTCTTTCAGCCCTTTCACACATCTTGGACATGTTTCATTCATGATTATGTATAATTATTCAGAACAGGTGTACGGGAGGTGTACACTCTATTTCATTATTTGAGGTGCTAGGAGGAACATTATTGTTCGAACTTTATTATTCTGTCCAATCAATCGTTATCCTCATTGTGCTCTCCGCATTATCTGTTCTGAAAAGGAATTCATGATGCACCGCCAACAAGACTATTCACACTATTTCAAATGAATAGCTACAACATATATTTGCAGGGGCCCGATTACGGACCAGCGACATTTACCATTGTCCCGGACCATTGTATTTAGCATCATTGGCTCGAACTCATCGATGTCAATATGCTAGAATTACATTCAAATCAACATAACGTAGCAGAACACACATACCGCCCTTACTCATTCAACCGTAAAGCATATCTAGAGATCAGTGGAACTAGGGCTGGTCCTGGGTCATGATCGTACTCTCGGCCACAGGTTCCAAGTTACAGCGTGCAGCAATTATAGTGGCATAAAATCAAAGAATGCATGACACGACAAGTTCAAATCTGACATGTATAATGAACATAATCGTAGTCATAGCGTGCGTGTGCTGTATGCATACTAATAGGTGTGTGTGCTGGCCAGGGTGGGGCGGGCCGGGGCTAAGTTATTAATAAGTTGTTAATTCTTCGACGGAACAGAGTAAATATAGTGCTTGATGAAGTGTTGGGTGGAACAAGGTGATGAATCAATTTTAAAATTCCCCTACCCCCTCCCAAATACTAGCAGATTGTCAGGACTTCACCTGAATGTAATAATATTGTGTATTTAACCCCAAAATGATAATTTTAATTCCCATTCCTATGCACAAAACGCTGGCATCTGTTAAAACATAACTTCCTATGAAAAAAAAAAAAAAAATCACTTATCCAGTGCGTCTTGAACCTACGGCTCTACACACCGTGATGCAATTTTACCTTAGACTGATGTGCCCTCACCACCGACCCAAGAGCTACTTCTGCTTGCTTGATTGGATTTCAACCCTTAGTAACGTTCATCTTTTTAAACTTTACTTGATAGTGCTATCATGAATATTCATTTAGACCGGCTCGAAGATCGTTGACAAAAGGCTAGATACATATTCATTATACTGGATCATTTTGGATGTTTGATGGCGCTATTGAACCAGTACCGCCTATAGGCGAACTTTTACGGTATAGGGGATATATACATAATATTCTCCCTCCTCATCCTCTTCCCTGCATTCTGAGAGGTGAGCAGTTCTGAGCCCAGTCTGTTAGAGTTAAATCGATTAATGTATATTCATGGTATTCTTTCTCAGGATACCCGATTCGCCTTTCTGATGGATCACGTGATACTGAGGGTCGTGTAGAGGTCTTCTACAAGGAAGCCTGGGGAACTATCTGTGATGACTCCTGGGATGATACTGATGCTGGCGTTGTCTGCAGAATTCTTGGACTTGGTGAATCGGGAATCGCTACATCAAATGCTACCTTTGGACAGGGAACAGGTGACATCATCTTGGATGATGTCCAGTGTACTGGAAATGAATCGGACATTGCAGGTTGCACCCACTCCGGACTGGGTGTGAACAACTGTGGTCATCATGAAGATGCAGGAGTGATTTGTTCAGGTATTTCACTCTTTTAATATGATTGACCAGGGGATGTTTTACAAAGATCACAAAGTTTAACTTAACTCTAAGTTGGACTTAAACAGTTTTGAAAGACTTTTGTAGCCTTGAATAGATAGTATTAACTGTGCACCTGTAAAGTGTCTGACTCCACAAAAATTGATTTGAGCTTCCACATTTCTCCTCTTCCATGTTGTTTGGTTTGTGGTAAGAGAAACATAAAATAGGGTTAGATTTGTTTAAATTCCTCTTTAGTATGACGATATCTATTATTGATAATCATTCAGCTCAAGAGCGTTAATGAACGGTCATAAACCTCACACACGTCATACAGTAATTCATTGTAAAAGCTGACGAAAAGGTTCGTTTTTTTAACCAAGAAAGCAGTGTTCTTTTTCAATGAAACTTTCACACATCATTCGGACAGATCTTGCAATGATTTTGGTATATAAAGATTGCAGTCTCAAATGTCACCTTGGGCAATATCTGACACTTTACAGGTGCACCTTTAAAACAAGCAAAAATGCAAGAATGTTAGACTTTTCATAAATTGTACATCAATAACATGAAATCCCCTTGATAATAGAAAATATCAACTACATGTATTAGAATCAACATTTAATGAATGATATTAAAAATAAATTTTACAAAACTGTTACTTAGAAACAGCTTCCCATAATGTTTGAGTCCAGCTTAGAGTTCAGTTCTGCTTAGGATCTTTGTCAAACACCCCCCTGGTATGATCATTGTCTTTTTCGTTGATTGCTCGTTCTTGACTTCTGTTCTTATAAATAGTATACAACTAGTACATGGTGAGTTATATTGCGGTAATCGCATGGAGGCTGTAGGCCTCATTAAATGACACTCAGTAACACTGAGACAGTCTGTTGATAATAGAGGGTTTATCATTTGAACTAAAGATCCATTGAGTTAAAGTTGTTTTCATTGAATACCAGGTTTTCCAATTCGCCTTGCTGGTGGGTCAAGCAACATCGAGGGTCGTGTAGAGGTCTTCTACCAAGGAGCGTGGGGAACTGTCTGCCATAATTACGGCTGGGGCAATGTTGCTGCGGGGGTTGTCTGCAGAAGTCTTGAGCTTGGTGAAACAGGAACAGCTACATTCTGGGCCTCATTTGGAGAGGGCACAGGTGACATCATCTACAGCAATGTCCAGTGTACCGGAAGTGAATCCAGCATTGAAGCTTGTCCTAGCACAAGAGTACACAACTGCGGTCATGATAGAGATGCAGGAGTGATTTGTTCAGGTATTACAAATTCATATTCCATTTTGGGAAAACAGTGCACAGTTACCTAGCTGGAAATATTGTGGTGTTATGTATCAACTTTAGTATATTATTGCTTAAAGGGATTAAGTATTGTCAAAAATTGTCAAAATCCTCAAAACTTACATAGAACTCTAGCTACTAATAAATGCATGGAGCAGGTTTTGGTTTCCAAATTTCTCTTATAAATATATATATGATTAAAGCGTTCCGATTTGAACTTCTCTGTTGGAGAATTTTAACTTTCAAAGTAAGTGCAATGAGTTAGTGAATATCACTTTGCATTTTCCTTACTTCTCAGTCATATGACACTCATTTACAATGGCAGTTTCCCACATCACTCAATGGACATATCAAATCCCAGACATACGCAGTTTATCAACCCTTCATCAGTTTTAGGACATGTGAGCAAAGTTATTAGACCCCTTTAAAGGTACACTTGAGTATTGATACTTCCCGAAGTGCCCCTTAACACTAAATTGGTTGGTATTCATTCCATTTGAAAGTTCCTTGAGTAAAACATGTAAAATGAGAATCATTTTCTTTCAGATGCTCTCATAGTTGAACATTTTGATTTCAAGATATTTCATTCATAAGTCTACCAGCTGGGGGACATTTTGACTTTTTAGAAAAATACTATTTAAAAAATGCTTATAGAATACTTTGAAAAAAATCTCAATATGTTTTTAAATAGTTGTTGATGATATCTCTGTTGAATCAATATTTTAACAAAACATTAAAATCACAATTTTGTAAGAAAAAATGGCTAAAACCAATGAGTTTTTAGAGAGTGCCCTCTTTAGTTGTAACGGCTCTTTTATAAAAATGATAACAGGGTTTGTACTTGGTCGTTTGTAATTGTGTATACCTTTCGAGCATGGTGGAGTTATAACTATTAGTTTGTACCGTAATGATGCAGGTTTTGGTTTATACTAAAGTTAAGTTTGACCAATACTCTACTATCCCTTTAACATATAGAATATATTATGAAAGTAGATTAATGCAGATGCATTTATTTCTATATAATATGGCATTGAAAATAAGAACAACATGAACTTATTAACCTTAACCCTAACCAGGCCAGGGGGGGGGGGTGGAATCCACCCCCCTCGACTTTTCACGCGATAATTCCGCAACGCGCGCAGGTATTGCCGCGCGACTTCATGAGTTTTTTCATTGAAGTCTTGCGCAACTTTTGAGACCAAATTTGCAACGACCGGGTATACGGTTCTAAAGTCACATGACCTTTTGTAAGTGAGCGTCGGCCCGAAAATCGCCAAATTTTGTGATTAGTGTACAAATCCTATGGAAATTGATTTTTTTTCCTATAATAGACAAAACCTTAATTTTTAAAATTCTAATCAATGCAGTCATTTAATTTTGGGCTAAAAGTTGTTGAATAATGGTTAATAATTTATTCCATAAAAAAATTAAAATAAAAAAAAGTAAAAAAACAAAGAAATACTTAAGGAATTTTTCGGCTGTCGCAATTTTTAATGTTGAAAACCTGATAATTAATTAGGTCATAACGAATATTCATGCACAAAATTAGCATATTCTGAGCCATATTTAGTGATTTATTGACAAAAAGGGGATTTTTGCATAAATTTGCATAATTAATTCGAAATTGATTTTTTTTTTTTTTTTTTTTTTTTTTTTTTCTTCAAAAAACTAGCAATGCAATCTTGTAGATTATGTCGCAATCTATCTGTGTGCCAAATTTTGTGGTGGCCGCGCGTTCGGCGACCGAGATCTCAGGGGGGGTGGCATAGCCAAAATAACCCGGCCTGGTTAGGATTAATTGGCATTTTAAATACATTTGATGAGAAAAGAAAATATTAAAAGAAAATAAAACAAAGTAGTGACAGACAGGAGAAAGGAATAAGGAAATACAAAGATGTTATTTTTTCTAGTCTTTGTTTTGATAACCTTTACACTTTAGTCATACATAATATACCACTGCCAGCTACATCAAAGGTTCTGAAAACAAAATGTTGCAGTTCCATTAAAACAATGAATTATAAAGAAATATATGGGACTATCATAATAAACATATGTGTATCTATCAGATCAAAGATCTACATTGGAATATTTCATGAGATGATCAATTCAAGGCAACAACTTTGTAGGTTATATTATGAGTACCGTAAATCTCCGTGTAGAAGACGAACTTGTTTTCCATCAGAAAAATTTTAAAGTGAGGGGAGCCTCTTATACACAAGTACAGCCTGTAGTCATGTTGAATGCGTATAACACTGGTCTAGGGCATGACAAGAGCTTGCTGTTAAGCCCGGCGCAGACAGAGCCGACTCGACCCGACCCGACTGGTTTCAATCAGGCTAGAGTTGGGCCCGGTCGGTCGGAGCAGATTTATCTTGTTGAATCGGCCCCAACTGGCATCCAACTGTCTCTTGACTGGCAAAATGTGTGTCGCGAGGCACTGAAAACTGAGCTGATCGGAATGACAACCAGTCGAGTCGGCTCTGTCTGCGCCGGGCATTATGTGTAGCATTCATCAAGATATACCTTTTTCTCACATAAAATATAGTGGTTAGTAACAAAATTGCAAGTTTATTGAGCAGTTACACTGCTGCTAATGAATATTCATATATTCGTGAGCAGCAGTACTCATTAAATATGCAATTTTCTAACCAGTGGTTATAAATTTTTCTCATATTAAAAATAGTTGTTAGTTAATTTAGTAAATTGCATATTTAATGAGCATTGCTGCTCATGAATATATGAATACTCATGAATATATGAATACTCATGAATATATGAATATTCATGAGCAGCAGTGTAACTGCTCAATAAATGTGCAATTTTTGTACCATCCACTATTTGGTGAGAAAATGTATATGTTGATGAATGCTACATACGACATTAAGCCCTTGTCAAGCCCTAGCCCAGTGGTATAAGCATTCCAACAGCACTACAGGGTGTCTAAAAAAAAATACAGGGTGTCTAAAAAAAATTTTTTTTAAAATAAATTTCTGTGAAAGTTGGGGGTGTGTTTTATACACGAGTGCGTCTTATACATGGAGATTTACGGTATGCATGCCAAATAAGATCTTGATTAGATGCATAATAATATCCAATATCTAGGGACGGCCGGAAGAACAGGGAATATATATATATATACAGTATATGTAAGCCCCTTATTCCACTTCCTCCTACCAGATCCCAGTCTGTTTAAGAGTTAAATGATTAATGTTTATTTATGTATTCTTTCCCAGGATTTCCAATTCGCCTTTCTGATGGATTACAGGGTACTGAGGGTCGTGTCGAGGTCTTCTACAATGAAACCTGGGGAACTATCTGTGATGACTCCTGGGATGATACTGATGCTGGGATTGTCTGCAGAATTCTTGAACTTGGTGAATCAGGAATCGCTACATCAAATGCTACCTTTGGAGAGGGAACGGGTGACATCATCTTGGATGATGTCCAGTGTACTGGAAATGAATCGGACATTGCAGATTGCACCCACTCTGGACTGGGAGTGCACAACTGCAGTCATCATGAAGATGCAGGAGTGATTTGTTCAGGTATTTCACTCTTTTAATATGATTGACCAGGTATGATCATTGTCTTTTTCATTGAGTGATTGTTCTTACATTCTGACTTCTGTTCTTCTAGCAGGGTTATAGGTAAAGTCTGCTTCTTAGTGGATCTTCTTATGTCAACTGTATCATGAGCGCCTGCTTTGGTCTAGCTTACCCAGTATGTCAGTAAGAATGTTGTGCATTCCTTCAGAACATCCTCAAGTAGTTAAATAAACCTCAATACTCTTTCCTTCCATTGACTTTGCGATGACTATAATTTAACCTCACTAAAACTGGGAAGAATGGTGCTGCATGACATTTTGATGTTTCATTGTGATTGATGACAAATTTGTTGCTGATATGCGATGTGGGATAGTGTGGACGTTCTAAAAGGCCCATGCTGTCCCCTTCTGGGATACACTCTTCTTTGTTTAAGTAAAACTGTGTTTAAATTGTCAAGTGCCCCTTTCAATGCCACTGGATGTTCTTAATTGATTTTAATACCAGTAATTGAGATATTTAGTTAAAGTGTGTTTTATTTCATTTCATACTAGGATTCCCAATTCGCCTTTCTGGTGGGTCAAGCAGTATTGAGGGTCGTGTAGAGGTCTTCTACCAAGGAGCATGGGGAACTGTCTGCCATAGCAGCTGGGACAATGTTGATTCGGGGGTTGTCTGCAGAAGTCTTGAGCTTGGTGAAACAGGGACATATACACGCTGGGCCTCATTTGGAGAGGGCACAGGTGACATCCTCTTCAGCAATGTCCAGTGTACAGGAAGTGAATCCGGCCTTGCAGCTTGTCCGAAATTAGAAATTGGGGTTAACACCTGTGGTCATCAGCATGATGCAGGAGTAATTTGTTCAGGTATTTAAAATCATCACAAACCACTAGCAAATTAGAGAATAATATTGTATAACTGCTTTATCTCACATTGAGTATATTTATACTTATAGTAAACATTCATTTTTTTTTTATTACTCATTTTAACTGTAAGTGCAATGAGTTAGTGAATATCACTATGCATTTTCCTTAATTCTAAGTCATATGACACTCATTTACAATGGCAGTTTCCCACATCACTCAATGGACATATCAAACCCCAGACATACACAGTTCATCAACCCTTCTTCAGTTTTAGGACATGTGAGCAAAGCTATTAGACCCTTTAATTAAAGGGGACCACCAGGCAAAGAACAACACATTATTATATGTTTTGGTACCGTTTTGTGATATCAAATAGATACTCAACATTTTGCAAAGGGTTGTGTAATTCATAAACAAAGCAATTAATTTCCACCACTTACGGAACCATTGCTATTTCCTGGTTCCATACGGGCCAACCATTTGCGAGTGCGCCAATGCTATTCACGCGCACGTTTGTAAACAATAGATTCCCGGGCGATTCGTTCGCTCTGCACACGTTGCAATTCACCGCACACATAGCAGTCTGCGTAATTCAGACCGCATGGACGCATGCTTTAGAATGGTGATGCGTTTCCAATTTTTTTTTCTTTCTGGAAACATATTTTTGTGAACTTGTTCATGGAATGGAATACTAAAGATTACCTTTCTTTAATAAGAATATTACTTTTGGGTGGTGGTACCCTTTAAAGAATATGCAGATGAATTTATATTTATATAAAATGCATTGAAAATATGAACAAACATAAATTTATTAAACCTTAATTTGCATGTTTACAAAAATATTGAAAGAAAATAAAACAAAGTAGTTGCAGACAGGAGAAAGGAACAAAGAAATACAAAGATGTTATTTTCTCTAGTCTTTGTTTTGATAACCTTTACACTTAAAGGGATAGTTGAGTTCTGGTATTCAGGAGAGTACAGTTTTGGTGAAACTGAATTTTAGTAACCAAAACCTGCATCATTACATTACAAACTAATAGTTATAACTAGAAAGGGACACAAAATTACAAATGACGTAGTAAAGATCATGTTATCATTCAAAAAGAGTCATACATATACCACTGCCAGCTACACCAACGGTTCTGAAAACAAAATGTTGCAGTTCCATTAAAGCATAATGAATTTTTTTTTTTTAATGGGACTATCATTGTTGTATACGTGAATCGATTATAATCATATTGTACTGACAGTCAACAATGAGGGCGTAGTTCCCTATATGTAAAACGTTTACCCATCGTCGAGTTACGACATCTTGAATAAATACTTCACACTCAAACTGAATTATCGTCTTCATGATTTGGTTTTATTGGCCTCAAACATAACATTTGGCGATGAGGATGGCCACTAGTTTGAATCTACCGGCCCCAGCGCCTTTTCTGAACACGCCTGGTGAACCTCCTGTGCCGTGGGATAGATGGATTCTCAGTTTTGACACATATTTGATCGCCACGGGCATTGACTCAGCCAGCTACGAGCGGAAGCGGGCGATCCTCTGTGGAGGTACACACACGTTCAAAAATGCTCAGACTGTCCTGCATATGGGAAAACATGTCACACTTGTGGAAAACAGAACCATTTTGCGAATGTATATCGTGCCGGCCGGACGGACCGCAAAGATGTGAGACATGTCGAAAAAGACACGGACGGTGTCAATGAACATGAGCAAAGTCTAACACATTCACAAACTGTGTATGCAGTGCATGGAAAGAATGGTGGACATTTCAAAGAATGTGTAGTTGAACTCGGTGGGACACCGGTGAATCTCCTCGTGGATGTCGGTGCCAAAGTCTCCATACTCAACGAGACCACATATCGCAGCCATTTCTCTCAGTATCCGCTGCGACCAACTGCCGGTAATAAGTTTTAACGGACAATTCATTGGTAGTTAAAACAGTTTACTCTTGCGTAACACCGACGTGACGCGTCTGTGGTGAGCGTAGGGTCAATGGGGGCAGGATTATCCTCGACGCTGGTTAAGACGAGTGCGAACAGGTGTCACGATGACCTCCCCTCGCCACCCAGACGCGGGGTATATTGATGAGTGGAAAAATTGGGGGTATGAAATGGAACGATTGCCAACCCCAGTCATTCTTGTGGTTGGTGCCGATTGAGCAATACTGGGAACAAAAATTTTAAGTAATTTCCCGCCACCACCCCTATCACCACTAGGAGCCCTACGCTGTCGAATGGTGGTGATAACTATAGTCGTTGTTTTATTTGTGGCCCTATACATTGTATTAATGGTCCATGTGATGTTGATTTTTATTTGGGGGTAATGAATAACGCGATATTAACAAGGACACAGTCATTGACAGCTTCACTTTCTACGTGACACGCGGATGCAGCCTTATGGGAGTGAACTTGTTTGATTGGCTCGGATTTGGACTCCACGATTCTACAGGTACGCGTATCAATACGGTCACAACCAGTGACTACGAGCAGCAGCATCCGACACTGTTTTCAGACTTCGGAGAAGTGAAAGGATACAGTCACGCACCGCGCGTAAACTCTTCCGTACGCCCGGTATCGAAAGGTTTGCGCCGTTTGCCATTCGCAGTGCGGGAAGAAGTTTCGGCTGAACTGAAACGACTCAGAATCATAGAGAGAATCGACTCTGCATCTTGGATTTCAAATCTCGTCATAGCAAGACGGAAAAACTGCGACTCTGCGTCGACCTGAAAGCAGTCAACAAAGCGGTGATCCCCGACAAGTACCCATTACCTACGATCCAAGAACTTTCGGCATCGTTTCACGGATCAACGGTGCTCTCGAAACTGGATATGCGGCGAAGCTATCTGTAGGTACCATTGGCAGAACGAAGTCGACATCTCACTGCGTTCATCACTCATGAAGGTGTCTTCCTGTACAAGAGAATGCCATATGGGTTGAGCTCGGCACCCAGCGCCTTTCAGAAAATCGTGACTTCGATCCTCTCCGGCACAGAGGGAACTGTGAACCTGCTGGATGACGTCGTCGTCCACGGCAAGGATCAAGCGGAACACGACAAGCGTCTGAATGAGGTTCTGGAGCTCTTCGAAAAGCACAACCTTACATTGAACGCAGACAAGTGCAGTTTTGCAGCATCCGCGACTTCCTTAGCTACAAGGTGTCCGCGACTGGTGTGGAACCAACACAAGACAATGTGGAAGCGATTCGCTCACTACCTGTACCCACAAACGTGAAAAAACTGTCATCGTTTCTCGGTACAACCAACTTCTATCGCAAGTTCGTGCTGCAGTATGCAGTGATCGCGGAACCTCTACAGAAGCTGTTGCGGAACAACGCAGCAGCATGCCTTCGAATCACTCAAGGAAAGGATTGCATCACCTCCAGTTCTAGCTCACTTCACTCCTGGTGCGCCCACATACGTCACTACTGATGCATCAGCCACAGCCGTAGGAGCGGTCCTCTCGCAGGTCATCGCAGAAGCGATCGCGATAGTGGATCTATGCGCGACATGGAGGAGTTCGTGAACGCAGTCATGACCAATGCAACAGCAAAGCTCGTCACTCGCGAAGAACTCAAGACTGCATCGCAGCAAGATGTGATTCTCGAGCGAGTTCGATGCTACATCACCACGGAATGGCCAGGAAAAATACCAGATGAACTGATACCCTACCACCGGGTAAGACATGAACTCTCAGTGTTTGATGATGCATCAATCGCACGCGGAACGCAAGCAGTGATACCGAAATCGCTGCAATGTCGGGTCATACAGCTGATTTCAATTCCATATGAAAGATCATCGAAAAAAACATGGGAAATAATAATAATTCCCATTCAAATTCTCTAATTGTTGTGAAATTTGCTTTCAAAATATGATATAAAAGTGATTGACGTCCGGACATCACTTTTTAGAGAACGCTAGCGCGAGACGCTAGCGTTCTAGGTCCTCCTTCGCGCCGATGCGAAAGGCGAACGGGGCGTGCGATACACATGAATATAATATGCGGTAACTATTACCGCGCATTACAGTCCCGTATTAGGAGGACCTAGATCGCTAGCGCTTCTCTCTAGAGGTAATTTGACTCTTGAGTTGTAACAGCTCTTTTCGAATGATAACAGGGGTTTTATTTCGTCGTTTGTAATTGTGTATACTTTTCGAGCATGGTGAAATTATTACTATTACTTTGTACCGTAATCGTGCAGGTTTTGGTTACTAAAGTTAAGTTTGACCAATACTCAACATTACCTTTAACCCTAATCCCATTGGGTTATTTTGGGGACTTGAGTCCATTAGGGGAGGGGGGGGGGCCATTTTGGCCCCCCCCCCCTCAAATCTCGGCAATGAATGGACCGATTGACTTGAAAATTGGCACATACATAAAACAAGTCAAGTAGAATAAGAATTTGAAGAAAAACAAACAAATTGGACCATTATTTATTTGTATGAATTACAATTTTTAATATGCAAATTTTTGACGAATTTGGGGGAAAATTGGGATTTTCATCTAAAATCAAGAGAAATTACAGGATTTCTTCAGGTTTTCTGTAAAAATACTTTCAAATGATGTAATTCATTATATCCGTGTTTTTTATGGTGATAAAATATATAACTTATTTGCATCAATTATGTATTTTATTGTTTTTTTGTTTGTTTGTTTTTTTGAAGAATTTATCTCTGAAATGTATGAATTAAACTAATAAAAAAGAAATAATCCAAATTATAATTCAATGTAACAATTTTAACAGATTTGGAGTTTACATGGCATTGGATATATGAATTACATGTACATAGAAACCTGTACAAAAATTGCAGTTTTTTTGTGACGGTTGAGCAATTATCGACCTCTAAAATCAGTTCTACATGTCTGACCGGGGTGAATTATATATCAAAACATGCGGGAGACTTGAGAGAAAAAAGTCATGAAGTTTGAATGTGAAATTCCAATCGGTCTAGATGCACGTCGAAAACCCCCCCCCCCCCCCCCGCCCTAAGTAATGGGATTAGGGTTAAAGAGTTAAATGATTAATGTTTATTCATGTATTCTTTCCCAGGATTTCCAATTCGCCTTTCTGGTGGATCAGATGGTACTGAGGGTCGTGTCGAGGTCTTCTACAATGAAACCTGGGGAACTATCTGTGATGACTCCTGGGATGATACTGATGCTGGGGTTGTCTGCAGAATTCTTGAACTTGGTGAATCAGGAATCGCTACATCAAATGCTACCTTTGGAGAGGGAACAGGTGACATCATCTTGGATGATGTCCAGTGTACTGGAAATGAATCGGACATTGCAGATTGCACCCACTCTGGACTGAAAGTGCACAACTGCGGTCATCATGAAGATGCAGGAGTGATTTGTTCAGGTATTTCACTCTTTTAATATGATTGACCAGGTATGATCATTGTCTTTTTCGTTGAGTGATTGTTCTTACATTCTGACTTCTGTTCTTCTAGCATGGTTATAGGTAAAGTCTGCTTCTTAGTGGATCTTCTTATGTCAACTGTATCATGAGCGCCTGCTTTGGTCTAGCTTACCCAGTATGTCAGTAAGAATGTTGTGCATTCCTTCAGAACATCCTGAAGTAGTTAAATAAACCTCAATACTCTTTCCTTCCATTGACTTTGCGATGACTATAATTTAACCTCACTAAAACTGGGAGGAATGGTGCTGCATGACATCTTGATGTTTCATTGTGATTGATGACAAATTTGTTGCTGATAGGCGATGTGGGATAGTGTGGACGTTCTAAAAGGCCCATGCTGTCCCCTTCTGGGATACACTCTTCTTTGTTTAAGTAAAACTGTGTTTAAATTGTCAAGTGCCCCTTTCAATGCCACTGGATGTTCTTAATTGATTTTAATACCAGTAATTGAGATATTTAGTTAAAGTGTGTTTTATTTCATTTCATACAAGGATTCCCAATTCGCCTTGCTGGTGGGTCAAGCACTATTGAGGGTCGTGTAGAGGTCTTCTACCAAGGAGCATGGGGAACTGTCTGCCATAGCGGCTGGGCCAATGTTGATGCAGGGGTTGTCTGCAGAAGTCTTGGGCTTGGTGAAACAGGGACATATACACGCTGGGCCTCATTTGGAGAGGGCACAGGTGACATCCTCTTCAGCAATGTCCAGTGTACAGGAAGTGAATCCGGCCTTGCAGCTTGTCCGAAATTAGAAATTGGGGTTAACACCTGTGGTCATCAGCATGATGCAGGAGTAATTTGTTCAGGTATTTAAAATCATCACAAACCACTAGCAAATTAGAGAATAATATTGTATAACTGCTTTATCTCACATGAGCATATTTATACTTATAAATACTAAACATACATTTTTTATGCCTCCGCCAACGAAGTGGCCAGAGGCATTATGTTTTCGGGTTGTCCGTCCGTCCGTCCGTCCGTCCGTCAAACTTGGTATGTGTGTACATATCGGGGTGCCACTGATCTGATTAGATTTGGGGGTCATGAGGTAAAAGGTCAAGGTCACAGGACTCAATATTTATGTGAAAATGGCTTGTAATGGCAATATTTCAAGAACTGAATGTCAGATTTCAATCAAACTCGGTACCTGAATGTATCATAAAGAGTCAATGTAGCCATAAAATCTTGGGGTCATGAGGTTGAGGTCAAGGTCACGGGACTCATTATACATGCAAAAAAGCTTGTAATGCCAAAATCCCAAGAACTAAATGTCAGAATTCAATCAAACTTGGTACCTGAATGTTTTTTAGGGAGCCATCAAAGATAGGGGTCATATGGTCAAGGTCACAGGACTCAAAATATATAAAAATATTTAAAAAAATTAATTCAGTGCATGTTAATTTGGGCTTGATATTAAAAATCGCGTGATAGCGGAGGCATAATTTTCGATTGCGCGCAATCGAAGATCCATCTAGTTTCTGTTATTATTCCTGTTTTTATTCCTGCCAAATTCACCAAGACATACAAAAGTTGTATTAAGCCTAAGGAGCTACCAAATTTTTATAATGAATTTGATGCATATTTTTGCAATATAATGTATTGAATCTTTTTAAAGGTCTTGTTTTACTCCTGAAGCAAATTCACTCTCTAAAAAAGGTACAATCAAGGTGCAAGAATGAAAACTGTTTTAATGTTTAATACATAAGAGGTTTTTATGAAACTCTACTGAATCCTGAAACTCTAGAATACAGAACAATCAATGGGTGATTTTAATAGCAAAAAATGTTTTTTTCAAGTAACTTTTCAGCATTGTCTCTAAACGTTTTTAAAAACATTTGAACTTTTTTTAATTGTTGTGGACAGAAAATTGCCCTTATGATTTTGGTGAGTTGAACTTAATGTTGACTCGACGTTGGCCCAAAGTTTGCTTGCCGACTGTGACTGTGCCTACTCTTGTGGTAATATATTCCTGTAAAGCGCATATAGATGTTTATTAATATGATGCGCTATATAAATGCAATTCATTATTATTATTATTATTTTTTCTTTTTTTTCTTTCACCTTTCCAGGCATTTATTGATTTCACTTCAAGTTCCATACAGTTTAACAAATCATGTTTCAATCATTTTCTCTTTTACATCAATTTAGACATTACAAATATGTTTTTTATCATCAATGGTAAATAATACATTTTTTTTTGTTTTCTTTATGCAAGTAATCATTAATTTGTATGCGGGCGTGAACCTAATTTAAGAAAGTAAACCATAATTTTGTTCTTCTTTCATCTTTTCCTGATTGATTTCTGATAACTATCATTTTATATATGCTCCAAAAAGCTATAGTTAGAATATCATTAATCTTGTCTTCTACATTTATTTTTAATAATGTGAATACATTTATTTCTACATTTACATTATAAACATATTTTACCATTTGCGTAAAATTTCTAAAAAATATTTCATTCATTTTACATTCCAATAATGCATGATATAAATCTTCTCGACAATGACAAGTTTCACATGTATCACTATCACTAAGTTTCCACAGAAATAATTTTCTTTTTACTGCAATCAAATTATAAATTACTTTAAAGTTAAATTGTCTTAATTTGTTCTCCTTAATGACCACAAAATTTCTTTTATAAACGTATTTCCAATCAACATAGCAATCTATTTTCTTTACCCAATATGATGGGCCTTCAATTGTATTTCCATTTTTAGAAAGTAAAATATAAAATAATTTACTTGGTACTTTTTGAATAAGTCTTTCTTTTCCTCCAATCAAAACTTTTGGTATTTCTAAACATATTGGTTCTTTCAAATTATTCATCCATACTTTGGGTATCGCTTTTTGTAATCTAAAATATTCAAACATTACAATTACTTTTGATTTCTTATAAAGAACATTTTCTATTAATGTTGATGTTGTAATAAATCTATTATCACAACAAACATTTTTCAAATAAATTATTCCACTTGAGTACCAGTTCTTAAAGAAGAAAGGTTTCTTTTCAAAAACTACATATTTATTATACCATATAATCTGTTTATCTAAATCAACACTATTATTTTCATTTTGTGTGTTCATAATGACCCATGACTTCAATATTTCTAAATAAAACGGTGGCAATTTGTTAACAAAGTATGTGTCTACCATGAGTACATCAATAGAACAATTCATGATTAACTTTAGCCCACCTAAAGATTGAAAATAAACACTTGACATCTCTTTCCAAAAGCCATCTGAACCATCTAATATTTTACCAAGCCATTTTAATCTAAAACTTATAATCAACTTTTCAATATCAATCATCTTAATACCACCTTCATGATAGTCTTTAATAATTGTCTCTCTTTTAACTTTGTCTATTTTTGAATTCCAAACAAAATTATACCAAATTTTTTCTAATCGTTTTCTTACATGTTGTGGTACCGAACAATACATTATCAAATGAACAACTTGACTCATGAGCAATGTTTTTACAATAAGTACTCTACCAAAAAGAGTAAGGTTTCTTTTTTTCCAGTTATATACAATTCTTTGAATCTTTTGTAATTTTGTTTCCCAATTCTTTTTTACCACCAGTTCCAAATCAATACTTATATGGACTCCTAAATATTTTACGCTGCCTTCGGTCCATTGTAGTCCATATTCATGAAAATCCCATCTTTGTTGTATTGGGCCTAACCATTTCAATATTGTTTTATCTTTATTAATAAGGGGACCGGCTGCCTTTCCAAATAATTCTAGTTCTTTTATAATATGTCTTAAAGATGATTTTTCCCGAAAAAATAACGATGTATCATCTGCATATTGCAGCACTTTTAATTCTATTTTTTTATCACCATACAAAATACCTTTAATTAATTCATTCTGTCTAATCTTTTCTGCCATTATTTCTACGGCCAATATAAACAACATTGCAGATAGAGGACATCCTTGCCTTATTCCTCTACCTATCTGAAAACTTCTAGTTTTCCACCCGTTGACTAATACTGAACTTTCTACATCCTTATACATCAATTTTACCCAATTACAAAAATCTACTCCTAAGTTAAAATGTCTCAAACATTCTTCTATAAACTGAAATTCTATAGTATCGAAGGCTTTTTTAAAATCCACCATCATAAATGCACCTTCAAATCCATTTTCATACACAAATTCAAAAATATCTTGTGTTAGTCTTACATTAAAACCACTTAATCTATTTTTTATATAACCAACCTGATTCTCATGTATAATATTTGGTATAACTTTTTGCAGTTTGCTCGCCATAACGGCAGCCATTATCTTATAATCATAATTCAACAACGTTATCGGTCTCCAATTATTCAAATTTTCTATTTCTCCTTTTTTATAAATCAATGTAATAATCCCGTACTTTTGTGTATCTGACATCATATTTTTTTCAAAATTTTCATTCAGTGCATTAACAAAAATATACTCAATATCGTTCCAAAATACTTGATAAAATTCTATTGTTAAGCCATCTCCACCTGGAGCCTTATTCTTTTTCATCTGAAATATTACTTTACGACATTCTTCTATTGTTATTAAACCTTCACAATTATTCTTATCTATTTCGGATAATTTATTAACTCTACATTGTTCAAAATATTTATTAATCTCAATTAAATCTATTTTTTTACTAGCGTACACATTTTCATAGAATGACACTACCTCATTCTGTATCTCATCTTGCTTTTCAATAAACTTTGTATCTTTTCTCAACCTTACAATATTTTTTTTCTCACCATTTTTCTTTTCTAAACCCATAAAATATTTAGTGTTTCTTTCACCTTCTTCAATCCACTTGACTCGTGCTCTAATTGATGCACCTTTACTATCTTTTACATATATTTCTTCCAATTTATTTTTCGTTCGAATATATTCATCTTTAGTGTCTTCATCTATTCGATCTTCAACATCTACTATATTTTGAAGTATTTTAATTTTTTGTTCTAATTTTTTCCTTAACACATCAACATTTTTTTTTTGTTTAGCACAAAATCTTTGTGTAAATTCGCGGGATTTTATTTTTATAAGTTCCCATCTTTCCGAAAAACTAACATTCTTTTTTTTAATATTATCAACAATGTTTCTTATTTGCTTTTTATAATCATCATCCTTAAGAACATTATTATTTAGTTTCCAATATCCGGGACCTTGCTGTTTTTTCCCTAACATTAATTTCATAAAAATAGCATTATGGTCGCATCTAATTGCTGGGCGAATATCTGTTGCAACTACCTTAGAAATTAAGTTATTACTTATTAACCAGTAATCAAGGCGTGATGCAACATTCAAAAATAAATTTCTCCACGTAAACTGTTTTTTAACTGGGTTTCTTTTTCTCCATATATCACATAAATCAAATTTTGTTATCAAACATTTTAAATTTATAGGCGTCTTATAAAAATTATTTTTGTTCTCTTTTACATCATTATGAGTACAAAGTATTGAATTATAATCTCCACCTATTACCAATTCGTGGTGTTGCTTTCTATTTTGTTGAATCCAACAAGCAATTTTTTTATTTTTATTATTATTATTATTACTATGGCCGACGTGACCTAACCTTGGTTTCCTATCTAGGAACTGGTTGACGTGTTTATATTTGCAAATAAACTTTGTTCAGCCTTTGATCAAGTCTTGAGATGAAGAAATATTGTTGAAATACCAAATGAAAAAGTTATAAACCGAACACAAAAAGTAAGTCCCCTCCTAAATAACTCATCATTTTAAAAGTGATAATTGTCTCAAGATGTCATCTTACCACAATATTTCCACAGTCGTTATGTGCATAGTGTGTGAAAACCAAAGATTACTCATCCTCATGGTTTAAAGGGACTTAGTAACATCAAAGATCCTACATACACAAGATGCTCAACTCTCCCGATTTTACACGGCCGCTGGTGAAACGGAAGCGGAAGCGGTATTTGAGCACATGGAGTCTGCCGCCCGCTAGCGTTGAGCGGGTAAACTCGAACAAGCATCAGAAGACTTCTGGCAGGTGGCGTACGCTGGCGGGTGTCAACCTGGGATTTTTACAATTATATTCAGCGCTTTTACTTTCAAACTATTCTTAATGTGAATAAAAGTATACATTTTTGGAATGGAAAGTATAGTCAAAGAATCCATTTTTTTTAATATTATATTTCACTCAAAATGCTAGCTTTTCTTCTTTTTTTTAAAGAAAATGGCAAGAAATATTGGTCAACTTCACTTGTTCGTTGAAATTTTTGATTTTTGAGTTTAAAATGCTAAACTCGCTTGAAAATCATGATACAACTCTTGAAAGGTTTGTTATATTTTGAATTTAAGCAATTTAAAATCTGAATTGATGAAAAAGGTAATAACTTAATTTTTTGCCTCTTTCCGGTAAAAAAATAAAGCCAAACTCAATCCTTTTGGAAAAAACAAACAAACGTGATTTTCTAGCAATTTGAGCATTTTAACTCAAATTATTTAAGTTTCTTAGCCACAAAAAATTTTCATATATTTTTTTTTTTGCCATTTTCTTTAAAAGAAAAATATTTATTTTTAGGAACAAAATAAACGGGCCTTTAGCTGCAGCTTAATATCACAGCTTATCATTATGAATATCTCAAGATTTCATTTCAATCTGAGAATTTCATCTGCTCTTTTTTTTCAATGGGATGGGTTCAGTTATGTGAGTATACATTTGACCATGCATGGCCAACGTCACCAAATATGAATTATTGTTAGACTCTGGTCCAGTTTATATCTTTCGCCCATTTTTGTAATGAGCTCATTAAATGACAATGGTTTCTTTAATTTATTCAGCGGTTTCTTCAATTTAATCCATAGTTCTCAATAGAGTTTTCACACCTTCCCGGGATCCTTCAGGCTACACAACAGGGGCTGTCAGTTCAAACTTCTAACTCAACATGGTATTTACAGAAATAGAGACGGCTTAGATATAAACTGGACCTCTATTTATTTGGATTTTCATGATTGAAACAACTACAATAAAATTATGACAATACACAATACTGATTAAGAGTAACACTTACGTTACTTATTCAGCTTTCTGGATTTGAGTAAAGCTTTTGACTCTATCAATCACAATATTATTTTACATAAAGAAAAATCTTACGAATTAAGAAGTATAGTACTTTCATGGTTTGAAAATTATCTTGAGCACCGCTATCAAATCGCAGTATATAACAATGTTTGTTCTGAACTGTTACAAGTTACATGTGGAGTACCCCAAGGATCAATTCTAGAACCACTTCTATTCTTACTATTCATAAATAATTCAGTTAATTGTCCCCATACTCTTAAATTTGTGCTTTTTGCTGCTGATACCAATATTCTTTTTTCTCACAATGATATTAATACCTTATGTCAAATTATAAATAATGAAATGAAACATGTATCACTATATGGTTCAATTGTAATAAATTGTCTCTTAATACTTCTAAATATAATTTCATTTACTACCATCATAAGCAAAGTGCTATTTCAAATGATTCAATAAATTCCTTAATAATTAAAATTAATGATATTCTAATTCAGCGTGTTCAATCAACTTATTTCTTAGGTGTAATTATTGACCAACATTTAGCCTGGAAAGATTATATACTTGCCATTTCAAACAAAATATCAAAGAGTATTGGTGTCATCAGTAAATTAAGTCATATCTTTCCCCAAAATATATTGATTTTTATTATATAATACCATGATCCTGCCAATTTTAATGTACTGTAATCAGCACTCACCTGGAAACTTTACCCGCTCACCGCTAGTTGGCGCACTCCTTCAAACTCCCACAATTCCGCGCATTAGCGTTTCACTTTTTGACCGAGAGTTGAGCATCTTGTGTATGTAGGATCTTTGGTAACATTGTCCAAATCCTCAAAATAAAATTTTAATTATAGCGGTTCCCTTATACCTTGTTGTATTCGTATTAACAATAAAATCATGGGACAGGTTTCGGTTTTTCAAATTTCCCTTTCGTTACAAAGATATGTATGATTGAAGTATTCAGATAAGAAAAACTCCGGGCAAGTTTTTCTTATCGTGTACAAAGTGAGTGCAGTGAGTTACTGAATATCACTTTACATTTTCGCTCATTGCTTGGCCATGCAATGTCCATTTGACTTGAAATTTTCACACAATACCCTGTGGACATATGAGATAACAATAATATACATTGCATCAACCATTCATCACTTTTTGCACATGTCAACAAAGTTACTAGATCCTAATAATGAGCACAGATTAAAGACAAAAATTACCCATTTCAAAAGTTACGAGAACTTGTGCATGCCTGTACATCATTGTAAAACAGCACATGTGACTGAATGCATTGTGCTTATTGGAGAGTGAAACCTGTTTTGTTTGATATTCCATCCATTTTGAATTTTAATTGCGCATGTGGTTAAATGCATTAGATGCATATAAACCGAACACAAAAAGTAACCCCCTAAGCAATTGCCCATAATTTAATAACCAAGAATCGTTGATCAAGTTGATCAAGATTTCGTCTTGCCAAGATATCCCTATGGTAGTTAGGAAAACAATGTGTAAAAATAAGAGGTAACCATTAATCCATGGTTGAGTGAGCACACATTACAGACAAAATAGTCATATTTCAAAATTCGCAAAAGTATTATCATCATTACAAATTATTGAGAATTGGAAAATAAAAAAAATGCACTGTTTTACAATTGCAATTAATGCATTTTACCACATGTGCCATAACAAACCTGAAATGAATGGAATATCAAACAGCATTGTTTCATAAACCATGATCAATGCATTCCGCCACATGTGCTGATTCACAACAATGTACAGGCACGCGCAATACCTTGTGACTTTTGAATTGGGCCATTTTGTCTTTAATCTGTGCACATTCAGCCATAGAGTGATGAATATCTCTGATTTTCGCACATATTAAACATAACAACTGTGCTAATATTGTGGTAAGATGACATCGTGGAACAATTATCGGTTATGAAATTATGTGCAATTGCTTTAATAGGGGGCAAGTTACTTTTTGTGTTCAGTTTATATACGACTCAGCAATATGACATTTCTCTGTACTCAATACACTGTATTAATAATATTACTTAATTCAAACATATAAAGAAACTGTTTAGAAATATATAAGGTGATTGAAAATAATAATATTACTTTTGAGAATGTTAACCATTGTCTTTAATTGTGCTAACTCAATCATGAGTTATCTCCTAACTTCCATAGAAATGTTTGGCGAGACAAAATCTTCAAACAATACTTGAAACAATTCTTAGTTATCATGAAATTATGAGCAGTTGTTTGTGGGGAGGGACCTCCTTTTTGTCGAGCCCACCGAGGTGGAGGGAAACTAAGGGATCCAAATTGCGTCCGTCTGTCCTCCGTCCGTCCGTCCGTCCGTCCTTCGTCCGTTTACAAAAACTTGAATAACTTACCAACTGTGAAATTTTACTTTCAATAGTTTATTAGGGTTGATAACTTTCCAACCCTGCATCTGTTTGTAACCAAACTTGATTGGTAGGTGCCCTATATTGGCCTCCATGATATTCTGGGGTCAAAGGTCACATAAGTAGGTCAACGAGACACTTTATGGCTATCGCCTTGTTTTTGTTCGGTAGGTGCATAAGTTGGTCTATACGTAAGTATAGTCGAAGATAAAAGTCAATTTAAGATGAAAATAACATTATTGGGCAGCGAGAGCAACACTGCTTGCTGTTCAGTCCTTTTTAGCTGTTCATTCATACAAGTTTCACGGTCTCATACATGTTTTGTTAACTTGACCAGAATGTGTAGTACCATGTGTAATTCAATGGTGGCGCACAGTGGCCTAGCTTGGTCGGCCTGATAAGGAGAGGGGGGCACGCAAAATAATTGGGGGGGGGGGGCACACCTTATGTATATCTTTGTTTTTATAAGAAATTTCCCTTCATGTTTCCTATTGTTTTTTTTAAAAATAAATAATTGGGGGAGGAGGAGGGGGGGGGGGGGGGCACAACATTTTGCATGCCCTTTACAAGAAACAGGCTGTGTTTTTGGCTCTATTGGATTTATCATTCACTTTTTTGATACTGTCAACCATTTAATTTTGCTCAGTCAACTTAAATTATGAATTGTTAAAGGCAAACCGCTTAATTGGATTTCATCATATTTTAAAAATAGATCATTTGTAGTTTAATAGTGTTGAAGGGGCAAAATCTACCTCGGCTCAGAGCCTCAGATGAAGCTTGGTGTTCCCCAGGGAACGGCCCTTGGACCAATGTTTTTTTAGTTTATATTGTGCACCATTAGCAAGTATTGCAAAGTGTCCCATTGATGATAAGTCTGCCTCTATGCTCATACATGCCTTTGTTATTTCTAGGTTGGACATTGGCAATTGTCATTTGTATAATATTCCATTATATTATTTGTTGGTTAAATTGCAATTCGTATTATGCAGCTAGGATCCTATCTATAACGTCATATTATGATCATATCACGCCTGTGCTACAGACTTTACACTGGCTACCTATTCACCAGCGTAATCTCTGCTCCTTCAAAACTTCAAAAACATGCATTAACACATGGAAATAGGGCATTTCAAATGTCCATAGTACATTGTATATTGGGAAATGGCAATAAAATTTTCTTATTTTCCTAGATTTTCTTATTGATTATAAAGCCACAACTTGACCCCTTGACAATGAGAACCGGGTGGGTTGTGTACAAAGTCTATGGAGTTTTCCGAAACTCGAAGAGAACAGGGTAACTTCCCTTTATAAAACATCTGCTCCTTTTTGCTGTATTTCTAATACCAGGATTCCCTATTCGCCTTGTTAATGGGTCAAGCAGTATTGAGGGACGTGTTGAGGTTTTCTATGACGGAGCCTGGGGAACTGTCTGTGATGACTCCTGGGATGATGATAATGCTGGGGTTGTCTGCAGAAGTCTTGGGCTTGGTGAATCAGGAATTGCTACGTCAGGTGCCTACTTTGGAGAGGGAACTGGTGACATCATCTTAGATGATGTCCAGTGTAATTCATATCATGCATACATCGATACTTGCACGCACCGCGGTCCGGGTGTGCACAACTGCGGTCATTCTGAAGATGCAGGAGTGATTTGTACAGGTATATAACATTTTGCTTGCATCAGTTTGCATTCAATCTTGTAAAATTGGGCACATTTATGCTAATGTTTCAAGGAATAGTTCAGTTTGGTAAAGAGGACACTTAAAAAAAAATGTGAGGTAACGAAAATCTTGAGTATAACATTTGAAAGAGCATACAATTTTTATGTCAGAATCAATTTTATTTGGCTACAATCAGTTCAGAAACAGCTGAAATAACCATATCAGAATGGAATAAGTGTGGAGATCCACTTTTATTCAATTATTAAAAATATATATTTGAAAATGCCACATGTTTTTAAAATTCTACCAAAATGGTTTTAAAATAGCTTTTGATGACCTCTCTATTGAATAATTATTTGAACCTAATTTTTAAAGGGACTTAGTAACATTGTCCAAATCCTCAAAATCCAATTGGTATTCTAGCGGTTCCCCCTATAACTTGTCTTATTCGCATTAACAATACAGGCATGGAACAGGTTTTAGTTTTTCAAATTTCCATTTCTTTCAAAAGATATTTACGATTAACGTGTTTGGATATGAAATTATCTACAGGACCTTTTCAGCCGTGTACAAAGTAAGTGCAATGAGTAAGTGAATATCACTTTGCATTTTTGCTCATATCTCAGCCCCAAAACATCCAATTAACGTGAAATCGTTACACATTACTTTGTGGACATATCAAATCACCCCACTTCACATTTTATAATAATCATTCATCACTTTTTGCACTTGTCAACAAAGTTTCTAGGTCCCTTTAACATCACATTTACATTTGTTGATACAAGCATGGTTGAAACTTGAGGTGTCTGGTGGGCACCCTCTTGTGTTAACGGCTGCTTTTTGAAAGAAAACAGCCCTGTACAAATTAACTGCATGCCATTCAATGTGTGTTCCTGCATTGCTTTATAGGACATCCAACTCGCCTTGCTGATGGGTCAAGCAGCAGCGAGGGTCGTGTTGAGGTCTACTATGATGGAGCCTGGGGAACTGTCTGTGATGACTCCTGGGATGATGCTGATGCTGGGGTTGTCTGCAGACGTCTTGGGCTTGGTGAATTAGGGGTAGCTAGAAGCTCTGCCTACTTTGGAGAGGGATCTGGAGACATCATCTTGGATGATGTCCAGTGTACCGGAAGGGAACCCATCCTTGAGGCTTGCACCCACCCTGGACTGGGTGTGCACAACTGTGATAATTCTGAAGATGCAGGAGTAATTTGTGCAGGTAAATGTACTTTACTATTACCGTCAAACCTGCTATAGCGATTGCCCATTACGACCGCTTTCTAGTTGGAAGTTCCCTCATGTGTAACGCGACCTGTGTAGCGACAGCAAAATTAGCGCTTGAGCAACCAAGACAGCCATTCGGTCACCTCTGGTCACTCAAGGCACTCAAGAGAACGTCAATGCATAAAACAAACTTTTGAAATGACAATGAACTTCAGACAGACATTTAATTACCGACACCAAGTGCTTCAAACTCACAAACAAAGAGTATTCTTGCCCTTCAGTACCTGATGCACTTGGAACCATTTTGCAATTTTAATTTCACAATAGCATAAATAAACCCAAATAAAAGACAACATGTAAATGATGTATTTTATTTCAGTTTTATTTTGCATTCAAAGCAACAACACATGTGCATATTCAAAGCGTAGCTGATTCTCTCTTGGTAATCAAAATTTAATTACAAATTGACACATTTTGCAATTTTAATTTTACTTAAGAAGATAATACACATACTTAATTTCATTTTAAAAATACCATACATCTTTAATATCATCTGTATTATTATGCAGGCTACAAATACTAAATGAAACTTATAGGGACACTGCATGTACAGATGTCAATTAATTGCACATGTACATATAGACAAAGTATGCGACCAGAAAATGAAAATGGCCTTCAACCTGTCTATAGAGACCACCTGTCTAACACAACCGCTTTTCGCCGGTCCCTTCAGCGGTTGCTATAGACAGGTTTGACTGTATATCACTTGTTGTGCAAGTTTTGTTTGCAAGATAACTGAGATGAAGAAGAGAGTAAATGCATTTTCAATTATTATCATTATATTTTTTACTTCATTGGGTAAATGCATTATCAATTATTATCATTATATTTTTACTTCATTGCTTGTGCTTTTACAATGAGGTGGCATGACGAACAGTTGGAAAAAATGGTAGCCTACAGTGGTCATTCAGAACTTAATCAGATGAAAGTGGTCTCAAAAACATTGAATTTTCCATTTTATTAGCGATAGCTTTATAGAGGAAATAGTGCACTGGAAGTCAGACAAATTATACATTTATTAGTAAACGTTTCGAAAATATTCTTTTTCCTTTATCAGGGTATCCTATTCGCCTTGTGGATGGGTCAAGCATCAGTGAGGGTCGTGTTGAGGTCTACTATGATGGAGCCTGGGGAACTGTCTGTGATGACTCCTGGGACGATATTGATGCTGGGGTTGTCTGCAGAAGTCTTGGGCTTGGTGATTCAGGAACATCTACAACGGGTGCCTCCTTTGGACAGGGAACTGGGAACATCATCTTGGATGATGTCCAGTGTACTGGAAGTGAATCCTACATCGATACCTGTAGTCACCTTGGACTGGGAACATCCAACTGTGGTCATTCTGAAGATGCAGGAGTGATTTGTAGAGGTATTTTACTCTTTTACCTTTTGTGTGAATATTTACCATGCTTGATCATTTAATTCCTTTATTTTCTCATGTTAAATACAATATTGATTTAGGAAAATGATCATACAGAAATACATCCCTCTAATTTGTTAGCCAAATCCTTGAGGAACTGCCATTTGTTGTGCACAAAACAAAGCAGTGACCTACAAAATCAGTGACCATTACAGTGCATATAGGCAATTCCACGAAAAAGTGGACATGAACTCAAAAAAACAATTGGCTCTATTTCAAATCCTATTGATTTTTTCTGGATTATTTTTCCATACAACATGATCCTATGATTATATCTTTGAGTTCAAATGATTTTTTTAATTCTCGGGTGTCTCCTTATAGGAGAAACGGAAACCATACATGAAACTCCACACATGGGACTACCCTGTGCAAATTTCAGGAAAATCCTTATATTTTCAAAATTTTCTGGTATTTTTATTATTTAAGGCACCAAATTTGATGACTGATAATCAAAGTACCTTTTCAGATTAAAATGTCAGTCTTTTGAGTGCTCTAAAGTATATTTTTTAATTAATCAAATCCTCCGGACAAACTGTAATGTCCGTGACGCTGGAAAATGTAATGTCCGTGACGCAATGTTTTGTTGTCTAGATCACATATACCTGGCCCGTTTCGCAAAATCCAACTTGGATTCAATTCATCATTGCCTTGTCTATAATTGAATAAATCACCTTTGTGAGGTCTCAGAACTCACAGATTTTTGCAAAGATGTATATGGATGCAAAAAGTCATGTCCAAAAAATGTAATGTCCGTGACGGCGCACATTTTGCAGAATTACTCAGTAACGAATTGGATAAATGTTCTGAAACTTTTTTTGCATACTTAACCAGGCTATTGCTTTGTAATCAAAATAAAAGTTAGACATTAGGTAGAGGTATGAATTAGTAGTGGCATTGGAAAGTCATGAAAATACTGTCTGTTTGTAATGTCCGTGACGCTAGAGTTGCCCATATAAATAAGCGCGCACTGCAATGGCGCAGATCAAAGACAATACAGCAAGCGCATTTGCACAACTTTTACGCAAATTGTATTTAATGATAGTTTCTATGGCTTCCCTCTCCTTTCTGATTGGATGCTTGGAAATGAAACAACCATTGGCTCACAGCTGCTTTGAGGGCATGGCCAAAAGCTTGCTAATTTGCATTAAGATCTTCCTAAAGGGGCTCGATTCCCTGGCGGATTGAATTTCGGCGACTCTGGCGATTTATAAATTCGGCCGGGGTCCGTTTGATCTGTGACGCAGGCTTAAGTCACCATATTGGAATACCAATTTTGCACTTCCTATTAAAGCACTTCCTAACTTAGGCAAGAACTTAGGAAGATATTTAGGACAAATATAAAAATAACACCCTTAGTGAGTAGGATAGACTAGATAAAAGCTCCTGGTATCACACACTGGTCGCATTCACTTCAGCAAAACATCATGTGTATGGCGCATGGGATAACTCAGGCTTAAAGTGAGTATTCATTGAAAACCGACAGTAGTTGAACTATACCTGTAAAGAGAAGGCTAAAATTATGCAGAATATGAATATACTACTTTTCAAGCAAGCAGTCATCAGAGAAAAGAAAAAGAACGGAATATATTGAACACCGTTTCAACACCAAGGTCAAGCAACTTGGCGGAGATCGTACATACCTTCTTTCTGATGATTTCGCAACAGGGCTATCCTGGGCTTATAAAGCCTTCTAGCAAATTTGAAATGGGTATGAGTAAACCCATTTAATGAAATTGAAACATTTACTTGGATTCATTACATTCTTTATTATTCAAAACTTTAAAAATATGCATTAGACATGGAAATGGGGCATTTCAAATGTCCATAGTACATTGTTTATTGGGAATCGACAATAACATTTTCTTAGTTTCATAGATTTTCTTATTGAGTATAAAGCCACAACTTAACTTGACCCCTTGACAATGGGAACCAGGTGGGTTGGGTAAAAAGTCTATGGAGTTTTCAGAAACTCGAAGAGAACAGGGTAACATCCCTTTATAAAACATCTGCTCCTTTTTGCTGTATTTCTAATACCAGGATTTCCAATTCGCCTTGTCGATGGCTCAAGCAATAATGAGGGTCGTGTTGAGGTCTTTTACGATGGAGCCTGGGGAACTGTCTGTGATGACTCCTGGGATGATACTGATGCTGGGGTTGTCTGCAGAATGCTTGGTCTTGGTGAATCTGGAATTGCTGTACCAAGTGCCTACTTTGGAGAGGGAAGAGGCGACATCATCTTTGATGATGTCCAGTGTTTCGGAAATGAATCGGACATTGAAGGTTGCACCCACTCTGGACTAGGTGTGCACAACTGTGGTCATCATGAAGATGCAGGAGTGATATGTACAGGTATGTTACTCTTATGATAAGTAATAGTGAAGCCTTTACCTCTGGTATGCTGGATATCATGATGTCTAATGTACTAGAAGTGAATCCTACATTGAAACTTGCATTCTTTCTGGTCTAGGAGCACACATTAAGTCATTCTGAAGATATGTCTTGTGCAGGGGTGAAAGCCTAACATATGTGTTATTCATTACCATGCATGAAAAGGGTGACTTCATTAATGTGGCATTACTGTGGTCTATTTAATTATGGTGTACTACAAAGCAACTATTATTATCACAAAAGGGATATGCGTTTGTCAGCCAGCGTTTGGCAGCTAGCCTTTGTGCAGACTTAGCTGACATAAAAACTAAACCATCCATTTTATTAATGGGTTTTCATTATTAAAGTAATGTGTTTTTAAATTCTTCATATCAGGGTATCCAATTCGTCTAGTTGATGGGTCAAGCATCAGTGAGGGTCGTGTTGAGGTCTTCCTTGACGGAGCCTGGGGAACTATCTGTGATGACTCCTGGGATGATGCTGATGCTGGGGTTGTCTGCAGAAGCCTGGGGCTTGGTGACTTTGGAATAGCTACATACAATGCTACTTTTGGAGAGGGCACCGGTGACATCATCTTCGATGAAGTGCAGTGTACAGGAAGTGAACCCATCCTGGAAGCTTGTGTCAATGCAGGCCATGGAGTGCACGACTGTAGTCATTCTGAAGATGCAGGAGTACAATGTGCAGGTAGAGTAGAATATGCAGAACACAAGACTATTGTTGTGCTGAATACTTCCATGTTCTTCATAATGTTACTAGTACGTTCAAAACCACTAATTATGTACAACTGAAAAGTCAGAAAATGTCAAAAATAAAGTTCTTGCTAAACGTTTGATTTTAATGCCAATCTAAAGTGCACAGTTGGTAGTATATACTCCGAGAAAATTAGCACGTAATGTTACTGTGCAAGAAATGTGTGCTTCATTTTGATAAAAAGGTGTAACATACGTTACCATCAACATTTCACATGTTAGCTAGTTAGTTTAAAAGTTGTTAACTGAATGTTACAACCATGAAAATAAACAACGAAGTGTTAATAAAACCACTAAAACATATTTTGTGAACATTCATCTAGTCAGGTGTCCGTTAACGATTTCCAAAGATATGTAATTTGGCCGTAACGTATGTTTCAAAATGGTCACGTATGTTACATTTAGTGTTGTTTGAATACAATTTTGGCCTTGAAAATGATTGCTAAGCTCACCCTTAACCACATATAGATGGCGTTAACCAGTTTGCTATCAATTTAGATAGTTATTAAGTATATCCTACACACATTTTTTTACACCTGGTAACGTATGTTACATCACCTGGTAACGTATGTTACATCATTTGGTTGATTAAGCAACATTTAGTTGAACTTAATTTTCATTTTTTGTGTGATATCAATCTACTTCATTGGCCTGAACTCCAGTAGAGTAATTTACATCGTAGTGGTTACCTATATTTAAAATTCGTGGTAACGTATGTTACACCTCTTAAATCTACTATTTTATCCCGTCTCTTTCTTATATTCCCAGTCACATTTCTTTTGTATCTTGACTTTTAAATATGTTTTTACTTGTATGCCATGTTCTCATCATTAGAAAATAAGATAACTGTACAGATGTGAGCATCTAAGCATATCCCTTTATTTAGTAATATAATGGTAACGTAGGTTTCACTAGATTTGGCGACACATTTCCAATGGCCATCAACATTTTAAATAAAGTGGGATCATAACATTTTGTATTATGTTTCATAGAACACTGTGCTGCTGTCGTAAAACCGCACTTATTTTGCTCCTGTGTACTCTTATTTTTTTTACAAACCTGGAAAAACTGAATGATTTTGTCTTGGCGACATGGGGTTTTTGATACCTCAGCCATATTCTATCCCCTGTCAATTGTTTATTTTACTTTCAATCGCTTTGAATTTATGGTTACTTTTACGAGAAAGACCCTCATCATCAAGTAAAAGTACAATTTAACTGGTGTAAAGTTAAATCTCTTCTCTAGAAGACCAGGATCACTGGAGACACACTTTTTCACTAATTGTACATATTTAGTGGTTTTGGGAAACTAGTAATATTGGCTATTTACGGGTATGGTAATAAATTCTGATTTATTATCTGCCATTTTTATGAAATTTTTCAAGAAATTGAAATGTGAATATGGTATTAATGCTTTACACATTTATAATATATCTTTTGAAAATTGGGAGGTCGTTATGATATATCTCGTAAACTTCAAATCTCTGAGCTCACAGAATGGTTTTATTTTTTTAAAGGAATAATTGTGTTAATTTTAAGTTCAATGATTTTCACATTCATAAACCCTCTTAGTGCCAAATTAAATCGCAAATAAGTAAGAAAAGTTAAAATTAGTAGCTTTACCCCTTTATTCATGGACAATAAATAGAAGCTTTTAAAGAAATCATATGCTTATATTTTTATGATAAATCAGTAAAAAAAAACCTTGGCAAAAAGTCACAAAGTGATTCGGTGAAAGAAATTAACGAAAATTGAGGAGGGTGAAGGGGCCTTATCAGCCCCCCAGTCTTTTAAAGGGATCTAGTAACTTTGTTAACATGTGCAAAAAGCGATGCGTGGTTGATACAATGTGTATTGTTGTTATCCGATATGTCCACTGGGTGTTGTGTGAAAATTTCAAGTTAAATGGACTTTATATGGCCGAGTAATTAGCAAAAATGCAAAGTGACATTCACTAGCTCATTGCACTCACTTTGTACACGGTTCTGACGATCCGTTGGATAATTTGACATCTGAACACTTCAATCATAAATATCTTTTTAACGAAAGGGAAATTTGAAAAACCGAAACCTGTCCCATGCTTTTTTGTTAATAAGAATACAACAAGGTATGGGAACCACTAGAATTTCAATTGAATTTTGAGGTTTTGGACAATGTTACTACTAAGTCCGGTTAAGAAGGTTTAGGTTTAAATAATAAGGTCATTTTGGTCTACCTTATTTTTACCCCAGCCAATCATTGAAGGTGATATATAAGATACTCATAGATTTGCAACAAATTTTTTTTTTAAATTGGGGATGAATGAAAAGATTACCCCTCCCACCTGATTAAAATAAAACTGCTTAATTCAGATCTACGCCAGTGTTATAAGAGTCAATGTTCTGATATTCTGGCGAGCGGGCAGTTGGTCTGTCATTCTAGCAGGCAGTCATTTTGTTCCGGTGGTCCATCTGTCCATTGCAAAAAAACAGACCAGAAATATATAATATGAATGAAAATGAGCAAAGAAAATAGTGCTTCCCCGGGATTCAAATCCCAGACCTCCGGATTGCTAGACCTAATTTTCCTTTATAAAATAAAACTTGTTAATACACATAATGAATTTGAGATGCAAGTATGCAAGTCACTTTTGTATGTATTAGACAAGGTGCTGCAGGGTGGGCTATGTATAAAGTCTATGGGGATTTTTAGAATCTAGAAGGGAACAGGTTGAGTTAAAGGAACTACAGCGTCTAGATGGCCTAATTTTCACAATTAGGCTCTCTATAAGTAATTTTTCCTCAAGAAAAATAATTTGGCAGTCATTTCCCATGAAATCAATACATTTTGGGGTAATTAGTAAATATCTAATTGTCCTGGGAACGCCCCTTTTAGATTTCCAAAATCGATTATGCTGCCCTCTATTGGTGTGACGTCATCTAAAGAACTTCGCCCTATAGGCTCTATACACAAAGCCTCTCTAAATTCTTTAGATGACGTAAGCCGATGAATTGTCAATCACATGTCAATCACGCTGCTTATTTTGGACCCTAAATGTGGGCGGTGCGTAAAACTGGCTGCTAAGTGAGATTTGGCATCAGAAAATTATCCTAAAATCACAACTGTGTTTATTTTCATGGAGTTTTTTTTCTGCAGACCTACATGTACATGTAGTTTACAAGTCATCAACTATGGAATAAGTGCCAAAATATGTTGTATTATTTAGTTCCTTTAACAGATCACTTGGATGATCACATTTATTGTTTCAATCATGGTTTGAAAGTCACAGTATATTTGTATCTTGCAGCATTTACATAAGTTCCTCATTCATATCTTTTCCAGGATTTCCAATTCGCCTTGTCAATGGGTCAAGCAGCATTGAGGGTCGGGTCGAGGTCTTCTATGACGGAGCCTGGGGAACTGTCTGCGATGACTCCTGGGATGATACTGATGCTGGGGTTGTCTGCAGACGTCTTGGGCTTGGTGATTCAGGAACAGCTACATCAGGTGCCTACTTTGGACAGGGAACAGGTGCCATCATCTTGGATGAAGTCAATTGTACTGGAAGTGAATCCTACATCGATACTTGCACTCACTTTGGACTGGGAGCACACAACTGTGGTCATGATGAAGATGCAGGAGTGATTTGTTCAGGTATTTGAGATGTACAAGTGCAGCATGTTTTTAGAACCTATGTGTCCACATGTCACATAACGTTTTTATGCCTCCGCCAACGAAGTGGCCGGAGGCATTATGTTTTCGGGTTGTTCGTCCGTCCGTACGTACATTTACGTCCCGTTTTCGTTCTCACGATATCTCAAAAACCGGTTGAGTGCGCATATTGGGGTGACAATGATCTGATTAGATTTTAGGGGTGAGGAGTTCAAAGGTCAAGGCCACAGGACTTGATATATGTGCAAAAATGCCTCGTTCTCGCGATATCTCAAGAACCGGTTGACTGATCAATTACAAACTTGATATGAGTGTACATATTGGGGTGACAATGATCTGATTAGATTTTGGGGTTCATGAGGTCAAAGGTCAAGGTCACAGGACTCAATATATGTGCAAAAATGCCTTATTCTCGCGATATCTCTAGAACCGGTTGATGGATCGATTTCAAACTTGGTATGAGTCTACATATTGGGGTGACAATGATCTGATTAGATTTTGGGGTTCATGAGGTGAAAGGTCAAGGTCGCAGGACTCAATATATGTGCAAAAAAGCATCCTTCTCACGATATCTCAAGAACCGTTTGACGGATCAATTTCAAACTTGGAATGAGTTACATACACATCGGGTGGCAATGATTGGATTAGGTTTGGGGGGCCATGAGGTCAAAGGTCAAGGTCACATGACTCAATATATATGCAAAAATGGCTTGTAATGACAAAATCTCAAGACCTGAATGTCAGATTTCAATCTAACTTGGTACCTGAATATTCTTGGGAGCCAATGTAGCCATCAAAGTTTGGGGTCTACATAGGTCAAGGTCACAGAACTCAAAATATATATATGAAAAAAACAAAATTTCAGTGCACGTTATTTTGGGCTTGATATTGAAAATTGCGTCATAGCGGAGGCATAATTTCGACTGCGCGCAGTCGAAGATCCATCTAGTTCAAATTTCCCTTTCGTTACAAAGATATGTACGATCGAAGTATTCAGATAAGAAAAACTCTGTTGGAGTTTTGAAACCGTGTACAAAGTGAGTGCAGTGAGTTAGTGAATATCACTTTGCATTTTCGCTCATTACTTGGCCATGCAATGTCCATTTTACTTGAAATTTTCGCACAATACCCTGTGGACATATGGGATAACAACAATATACATTGCATCAACCATTCATCACTTTTTGCACATTGTCAACAAAGTTACTAGATGCTTTTGAAGTAATTATGAACAGGATATACCAATTAGTCTTCCTCATAATACAGTTTTTAATTCGATTTTATGATGTTCTTAAGTTTGTGGAATTATCAAACACATCTATTTTCTTTGTGTTTTTATAAACAAGAGCTGTGTTGTTATACAGAGTATTATAAATTGTTTATTTCCAGTTAAAACAATGATTATTTGAGTGTTCCCATTGGCTGACTCTGTGTTCTGGTTGTCATAGAGGCAAACAAAATTGATTCATACCTAATAGCTTTTACCTATGAGTATTCAGCAAATTATTACCTACTCTTGCTTATAAACCCGTTCCCCACTTTTGAGATTATGAAATCCCCATAGACTTTGTACATGGCCCACCCGGTTCCTGTAAGCATGGGTTAAGGTTCCAGCTATCGCTATAGTAAAGGGAACTATAATTAGTTCAGAGCCACAACTTATAATCTTAAAGTTACACTATTGAGTGCCTGTCTTGATTCCTGCTTTCCTTACCAGGATTTCCAATTCGCCTTGTTGGTGGGTCAAACAGCATTGAAGGTCGTGTAGAGGTCTTCTATGATGGAGCCTGGGGAACTGTCTGTGATGACTCCTGGGATGATACTGATGCTGGGGTTGTCTGTAGGAGTCTTGGGCTTGGTGAATCGGGAATCGCTACATCAGGTGCCTCCTTTGGACAGGGAACAGGTGCCATCGTATTGGATCAAGTCCAGTGTACTGGAAGTGAATCCTACATCGATTCTTGCACTCACTCTGGACTTGGAGCACACGACTGTGGTCATTCTGAAGATGCAGGAGTGATTTGTACAGGTATTTAACTCTTATTGAACCAACCATGAAGCTGCAATGTGAATATCCTTTTTATGGGAAATTACAAGAGTATAATTAATTGAACAGTTCAGCAATATTTCTAACCTAACTAGCTATCACTACCATAAATGTTACCACCTGACTAAAAAGACACACAAAGTTGGAGAATAGGATTCTATTTTATAGACCAAAATATGTTAAGTAAAGTGCTCTCTGTCTTAATAATGGGGTACAGTTTTAAAGGGGTAGCATTCAACCAAACATTTCTTATGTTTTTTACATAAATGTTCAACCCCGAATCGGGTGCACCTGTTAAAGTAGTAAAATGAACCTTGTAAATTCTTACACAATTAAGTGAAAGGACTAGCTACCAACAGTCCTTTTTAGGACTCTCCTAAAAAGAATACCAACATTCCTTTTCAGGACTACACCAACAGTCCTTTCTAGGACTACCAACAGTCCTTTCTAGGACTACCACAGTCCTTTTTAGGACTATCCTAGAAAGAATACAATCAGTCAGCAATCCACTCAGCAATCCTCCCCTATTACATGGTGCAACCGCAAACCACACTTATTATATACACCACCATGGAAACCAATACTTACAAGCAACATTAAAACCATCCCTTCAATTCATTTGTTTTTATGCCTCCGCCAACGAAGTGGCCGGAGGCATTATGTTTTCGGGTTGTCCGTCCGTCCGTCCGTCCGTCCGTCCGTCCGTCCGTCCGTCCGTCCGTACGTCCGTCCGTACGTCCGTCCGTACGTCCGTCCGTACGTCCCGTTTTCGTTCTCGCGATATCTCAAGAACCAGTTGACGGATCAATTTCAAACTTGGTATGAATGTACATATTGGGGTGACAATGATCTGATTAGATTTTAGGGGTCATGAGGTCAAAGGTCAAGGTCACAGGACTCAATATATATGCAAAAATGCCTCGTTCTCGCGATATCTCAAGAACTGGTTGACGGATCAAATTCAAACTTGGTATTACTGTAGATATTGGGGTGGCAATGATCTGATTAGATTTTAGGGGTCATGAGGTCAAAGGTCAAGGTCACAGGACTCGATATATATGCAAAAATGCCTCGTTCTCGCGATATCTCAAGAACTGGTTGACGGATCAAATTCAAACTTGGTATTAGTGTAGATATTGGGGTGGCAATGATCTGATTAGATTTTGGGGTTCATGAGGTTAAAGGTCAAGGTCACAGGACTCAATATATATGCAAAAATGCCTCGTTCTCGCGATATCTCAAGAACTGGTTGACGGATCAAATTCAAACTTGGTATTAGTGTAGATATTGGGGTGGCAATGATCTGATTAGATTTTGGGGTTCATGAGGACAAAGGTCAAGGTCACAGGAATCAATGTATGTGCAAAAATGCCTCGTTCTTGCGATATCTCAAGAACCGGTTGACGGATCAATTACATACTAGGTATGAGTGTACATATCGGGGTGCCACTGATCTGATTAGATTTGGGGGGTCATGAGGTCAAAGGTCAAGGTCACATGACTCAATATGTATGCGAAAATGGCTTGTAATTGCAAAATTTCAAGAACTGAATGTCAGATTTCAATCAAACTCGGTACCTGTATCATAAAGAGTCAACGTAGCCATAAAATGTTGGGGTCATGAGGTTGAGGTCAAGGTCACGGGACTCATTATACATGCAAAAAAGCTTGTAATACCAAAATCTCAAGAACTAAATGTCAGATTTCAATCAAACTTGGTACCTGACTGTTTTTTAGGGAGCCATCAAAGATTGGGATCATATGGTCAAGGTCACAGGACTCAAAATATAAGAAAAATTAAATCAGTGCATGTTAATTTGGGCATATTAAAATCGCGTGATAGCGGAGGCATAATTTTCGATTGCGCGCAATCGAAGATCCATCTAGTTATTATTTAAACTTGTCTGTTGATTAATAATATTCCTATTTAAAAATAATATTCCTCAATAGGAGATCAAATTCGCCTTGTTGGGGGATCAAGCAACACAGAGGGTCGTGTCGAGGTCTTCTACGGCGGAGCCTGGGGAACTGTCTGTGATGACTCCTGGGACGATACCGATGCTGGGGTTGTCTGCAGCAGTCTTGGGCTTGGTGAGATTGGAAGAGCTACAACCAATTCCACCTTTGGAGAGGGTACAGGTGACATCATCTTTGATGAAGTGCAGTGTACAGGAAGTGAACCCATCCTGGAAGCTTGTGCCAGTGCAGGCCATGGAGTGCACGACTGTAGTCATTCTGAAGATGCAGGAGTACAATGTGCAGGTACATGAAATTTACTTTATGTGGACAAAAAGACTTGTTAATATTGTTCCTGCTCAATATTCTTACCTTCGAGATTAAGACCATTTGGTTCCCGTAAGCAACGGGTTAAAGAATATATTAACTTTATACGATGACCCATTGTTACAGGAATCTTATGGGCCCTGTATTAGCTCTAAAGGAAGTTATGTATGGTAAGATTGTCAGAACATGTAACTGTGCACATTCATGGCAAGTGAACGGTAGGGCGGGTGGTCGGTCCGTCGGTCGATCCATTGCAAACTACTGAATCTACAGTACTTAAAAGACAATTTAAACTTAGTACGCATGGTCTTGAGGTGTGGATGTGCGTATTTCAGTGTATGTCTGAAAGGGGTTGCCATGGTAACCACAATTTTGCACCAAAAATATGCAATTTAAGTTAAAAAAACAAAATTTTCAGAAATGTACTAAGGGGTGCAAGTTTATTTATTTCCTAGATTAAACAGTACTCAAATCGCAGGATTAGTCATAGAAAAACAAATTCTGACACATTTTTTATAACAGTTATTATAATAAATAAATGTAGACTTGAAGTTGCAATGATTTTACAACATTAATTGATTTTACTCATTAACTTCCTTACCAGGCGGATATTTAATTGGCCTTGTCAATAGTTCAAGTCATGAGGGTTGGGTTGAGGTCTATTACAATGGAGTCTTGGGAACTGTCTGTGATGACTTTGGGATGATACTGGAGTTGTCTGCAGAAGTTTTGGGCTTGGTAAATCTGGCATTGCCATTTCAGGTGCCTACTTTGGAGAGGGAACAGGTGTCATCTTCCTGGATGATGTCAACTGTACAGGACAGGAAGTGAATCCAATCATTTTTATGCCTCCGCAACGAAGTAGCTGGAGGCATTATGTTTTCGGGTTGTCCGTCCGTCCGTACGTACGCACGTCCGTACGTACGCACGTCCGTACGTCCCGTTCTCGTGATCGCGTTATCTCAAGAACCGATTGACGGATTTTCACCAAACTTGGGTCATGTATGTATCTTGGGGAGCCAATGAACTGATTAGATTTTGGGGTCATGAGGTCAAAGGTCACAGAGGTCATTCTATATGCAAAAATAGCTCGTGATCGCGTTATCTCAAGAACGGATTGACGGATTCTGACCAAACTTGGTACATGTATGTATCTTGGGGAGCCAATGAACTGATTAGATTTTGGGGTCATGAGGTCAAAGGTCACAGAGCTCATTATATATGCAAAAATAGCTCGTGATCGCATTATCTCAAGTACGGATTGACAGATTCTGACCAAACATGGTACATGTATGTATCTAGGGGAGCCAATGAAATGATTAGATTTTGGGGTCATGAGGTCAAAGGTCAAAGGTCACAGCTCATTATACATGCAAAAATAGCTTGTGATCGCTTGTGATAGACTCAAGAATTAGTCGGTGGATTCAGACCAAACTTAGTACATGTATGAATCTTAAAGAGCCAAATGAACTGATTACATTTAGCGGTCATGAAGTCAAAGGTCACAGGGCTCATTAAAAAAAGATTGTAATTGGAAATCTCAAGAACTGAATGTCAGATTTCAATCCAACTTGGTACCTGAATGTATCTTAAGGAGCATTTATTAGAATTTGGGGTCATGAGGTCAAAGGTCAAGGTTACAGGACTCATTTTGTAAAAATAACTCAAGAAATCGCGCCATGACGGAGGCATCATTTTCGACTACGCGCAGTCGAAGATCCATCTAGTTAAAATAATGAATATACACTTAAGTTCCAAGAAACAACAAATTGATTTTGTAATACATTCGTTTTTAGGATATCCAATTCGCCTTGTCAATGGATCAAGCAGTAGTGAGGGTCGGGTTGATGTCTACTATGATGGAGCCTGGGGAACTATCTGTGATGACTTCTGGGATGATACTAATGCTGGGGTTGTCTGCAGAAGGCTTGGACTTGGTCAATCTGGCATTGCTACATCAGGTGCCTACTTTGGAGAGGGAACAGGTGACATCATCCTGGATGATGTCAACTGTACCGGAAGTGAATCCTACATTGATTCTTGCACGCACTCTGGACTGGGAGCACACGACTGTGGTCATTATGAAGATGCAGGAGTGATTTGTACAGGTTAATATAATTTTGTCTCTGATGGGACATTTTACACCATACTGTAAAATGTATTTAAGTGAAATTATATTTATATTGATGTTAACTGACGGAAGAGAGAACATAATGGAATGTTCCCCTCTAAGGGATTTGAAATGATATTAAAGGAAGATTATATTAAAGTCTACCCGAAATATAATGTTTATTTCCTAGTGAACATTCCATGATATTTTGACAACAAAGTTAACAACTAGAGTTGAAAAAAATATTTGGTTGTCTCGCGAAGTGTAATGAAATAAGAAAAACTCATGACATTTTGTACGCTGCTGCTGTACTTCGTCAGGTAACAGATGCATTGGTGCGCAGTCGCAATTTATACCTTTTTATTGGCAGTATTGGCATCTGCTATGTTATATTACTTGTCTAAGTATACAAGTTACAAGTCTCTACACTTTTAGCCTCTGAACTTGATTAGCTATTGTGGCTTTTCAAAGTGATATTTGAATGATATTGTGAAGTCATAATAAAATTTCTTTGGGGTTGTGCATATTAATTGCTAACACAGTGGGCATATGTGCAAACTTTTATTAAAAAGTACTTCCCGCATGGAACACTAACCTTGTAATCTAAAGCATCACTAGCATTTCTTTTCCATAGCCGAACATGAATATTCTCTAGTATCGATATAACGCTGCTCTGAGGGGTGAGACATGACGCTCTACCATGGAACATGGTCATGACTAGTTAATATCAAAGGAAAAATATTTGTATTCTCATGATTTTCATGAAGTGAAGCAAACACTATACTGATTTAATCATTGGCCTGGCATTAAAGGGATTAACTGAATTTTTGAATCTTAGACTTGTATGTTATCTTTTAAAACTAACAATATACAACTAACGAATGGGCTTCTTGTTATAGTCTATTACTGAGGTGGGTAGCTGAGGATAATAGTGATTTTGAGCCCACTGAGGTAATAGATTGCCTATCACAATCAAGTACATTAGATAGTTGTTTTATATCACTCATCAATATCGCGGATTGTGTTCATCTTACGCAAAATTAGTGAAAATCTCTTTAATATTCATAAAATCACTTGTAAATTTTGACATAAATCCATTGACATTGTTGAAGCCAGTATTGTTTATTTTGCGCATATAATAACAAAGACGCACCAACATGCTGGCATGTTGCACACATACACAATGAATGCGTACAAGCGCACCCACAGATGTGCTTATTGGCTGTCTTGGCGTTCTTCTTCCTCTGAACTAGATTAGTGTTAGTTTTAATTAACTAACAGTGGCCATCACGTGACTAAAACATGTGCGCCATAGAGTACTGCACAAATTTGTTCATGTGTGCATTTTGCTACAACACATGATCTATGGGATGAGTGCGTAATGCATTTTTAGTGTAAGATTTTACTAACAAGCCATGATTGTGCTTGCTGTCCAAAACTATCATATGAGAGATATCTACTATACTAAAGTAGCCGATTACGTATGTCTGTCTGTCTGTTTGTCTGTCTGTCTGTCTGTCTGTCTGTCTGTCCATCTATGCATTTCGTAGTGCATTGAGGCACCAACATCAAACTTTGGGTAGTGATTGGTGATGACCCATAGAGGTTTGTGGTCTGGGTCAGGTCGGGGTCAGTTTGACCAGTGGTCAGTTATGAATCGGCCAATATTCCACGTTCATTTGCCATGCAGTCGCGTCGAGCGCTGATCATCGCACATGCTTGCGACGGAAGTACCGTGAAAAGTGTGTTGCTGAAATGACCTTTCATTATGTAGTCTTTGTTCAGCCTGGAATCGATACGTTGTAAATTACTTACGCACATTATCGTATGCCTGTCAAATCGGAAATAACACGTGTGCCGCTGTGTGCGCCTGAATTAAGACTATCGTAATTTGCTTGCGAATTGTTGTTTTTCAAACTTTTAAAAAATATGGATTTAAAAATTGTAATGACTGATTTTCGAATAGAATTAAAACAAATCTGATGAAATATATGTATTTCTATCAAGAAACGGACGGTACATTCCAAAAGCGAAAGCGACCGTCGGGCGGGGAATTTGCATAGACTATATACAGAGTAGCGGAATATTGTAGGTCCGGCATCTGTGCATTGTCAACACACAATCTACTACATTGTACACACATTCGTGTGATTGTACATGTCCGTATATGCATGACTGAATTTGATCGGTGATTTTTGTTCACATTTTCAACACGATATTCACAAAATTGGCAAAACAGGGTATACGGCTACCAAAATAGGTTTCTCTCTGTCACTGGTTTAATTTTCTGAATACAGGCTAATTGTAAATGTTTGCTCGAAGTGCATACTTTGTTGTACTGAAGTATAAAAAATGTGTGCTTTTTGTAAATAACGTGTAAACAAGAAGAGCAAGGAATTAGGGTTATTGATCTACTTGACAACGATTTAATTAATACTGTTTATTGTTTGACATGTGATCGCTGGCATTATACCTAGGGTTTTTACAAGGGGGGGGGGGGGGGGGGGTAGGGGGGGTTATTGCGTCAACCAAAATTTTCGACGGGCTGGGTGTTGGCCAAGTATTTCGAGGGGGGTGTCGGTCAAGTAACTCGAGGGGGTGTCGGTCAAGTATTTCGAGGGGGGTGTCGGTGAAGAATTTTCGAGGGTGGTGTCGGTCAAATATTTCGTGGGGGGGGGCGGTGAAGAATTTTCGAAGGGGGGAGGGATGTTGGTGAAGAATCTCGATGGGGGGTGGGGGATTTTTCGAGGGGGGTGTCAGTGAAGATTTTTTCGAGAGGGGGTACCAGTGAAGATTCTTTCGGTGTCGCTGAAGAATTTGTGAGGGGAGTGGGTGTCCGTGAATATTTTTTGAGGGGGGGGGGGGGTGGTTATTTCCTCAACCAACATTTTGGAGGGGTCAGGTGTCGGTCAAGTATTTCGAGTGGGGAGGGGGGGGGGCTGTCGGTGAAGAATTTTCGAGGGAGAGTGTCGGTGAAGAATTTGTAAGGGGGGTGGGTGTCCTCACCCCCCCCCCCCCACCCGGGTACCCATATGCCTTTGAATATGAGATTGAATCACCACCGGGGGGGGGGGGGGGGGTGTCGGTGAAGAATCTTGAAAGGGGGGGTGTCTGTGAAGATTTTTCGAGGGGGGGGGGGTTGTCGGTGAAGAATTTTCTAGGGGGGTGTCAGTAAAGATTTTATTGAGAGGGAGTAACAGTGAAGATTCTTTCGAAGGGGGGTGGTGGGGGTGTAGGAGAAGATTTTTCGAGGGGGGGGGGGTTGTCGGTGAATATTTTTCGACGCGAGGGGGGTGTCGATGAAGATTTTCTCGAGAGGGGGTACTGGTGAAGATTCTTTCAAAAGGGGGCGGGGGTGTCGGTGAAGAATTTGTGAGGGGGGTTCATGGTGTCCGTGAATATGTTTTTGAGGGGGGGGAAACCCCAAAACAGCCCTTTTTCATCAAAGTGAAATTTGAACCCCCCCCCCCCCCCCCCCCCCGTGTACGCATATGCCTGTGAATATGAGATTGTATTTTTAATTATACACTTATTAAATCATATCATAACCATTCAAACAGAGATTCCATTAATTGACCAAATGTTTTTTACAGGATAGATACAAAAAATAACAAAATACAAATATACAACATACAACATTATCTTACTCAAAGATCTGGTGACGGGTAATTTGCTAGTAATTATAATAAGCGCTGAGTCAAAAGGTCAAAAAATGTTAATGTAAAACAAAAAATAGCATTTAAGAAAACATTTATTTATTAATTTTTTGTTTTCACTGTATAGAAATTGTCAGTAAATGGCAGTAATTAAAGGGGTAGTACAGTTTTGGTAAGGCTGAGCTTCATTAACTAAAACCTGCACAATAACATAACAAACTAATAGTTATAACTCTACCATGTTCGAAAGGAACAGAAAAAATTAAAAACGACTAAGTAAAAAGCCTGTTATTAAAAAAGAGCCATTAAAACACAAGAAGGCGCTCTCTAAAAAAACATTGGTTTGAACCATTTTAAAACAAAATTATGCATGTGATGTTTTGTTGAAATAATAATTAAACAGAGATCATCAACAACTATTTTTAAACCTCTTATGAAATTTTTGAAAAAGGGAAGCATTTTTAATGATACATGTATATTTCACACATGATATATTGAAACGTAATTGTATGGTGCACCACTGCACCTGCATGTGAAAAAAGGGGTGGGGGAACCATTTTTTCTTTTTATTTTGTTTTATTTAGAGTTTGTTTTTTTTACATTTTTTATATTAACTATTTATAAATATTTAGTTATCATAGATGATGACATCATAATGAAGGGAAATTGAGCATTCCTATTGGTTGATTACTCATGCTTAATCCATTATAGTGCACGTCATGCACTATAACTATGTTATAGTGCATGGCGGTATGTGTGTACAAACTTCCCATAGAGAGCCAAACAAGGCATGGCCTTGAAGTGCGTAACATGGGAAACATGCCAGAGCAGGAAAGTTACTGATTTGTGCTGAAATCAAGCATGTTTTCATTGTACTCGTTCTCTGGCATAAATCATTTATTTTTTAATCATGAGGTGTCATATAAAAGATAAAAATATGAATTTTTATGCGTTGTTTGTCCTTTTTCAAAATAAGTACGTTTACTACTCTAAAAACTTACTCAAACCTGCACTTTCTGCGTGCAAATGGAATTTTGGTAACAATTTCCATTCTAATTTAGTCATGCATGAATTATGTGCCATAAGTTGTACATCAAATGAAAGTAGAGAAACAAAGCTTTTCATTCATGTATATCTCATCAAAGAAATTATTCATTATGACTTAAAATTTCTGCCATGAAATCCGGTTTCGTTTTATCTGGGACACTCTGTATAACAAATAGTACATGCTTCTTGTCGTTAAATATTCCACAATACACACCTCTACATTTTGAATTTCACTCGTGCAATAATATTGCACTCGGCCTGCGGCCTCGATGCAATATAAATGCACTCGAGAAATTCAAAATGTATCGGTGTCTATTCTGGTATATTCAACTCCAAACTATGCACTATTTGTATAATAGTATTTCAGGCCTCAACATTCACATGTTTGCCTTTTCCCTACCATTACTATTTTATCTTTAAGCGTAGGCCCTGCAGTAATCTGGAATATTTGTTACAGTGTTGTATGCCTTGAGGCCGGCCTCAATGCCGAAAATGGCGTCCTTGGCCTCGGCCTCGAAGCCTCATATCTCGGCCTCGGCCTCGGAGGCTAACGTCTCGATGTCTTGGCACGAGGCTGGAGCGAGGCAGCGACAAACGCGGTCATTTTCAGTGTTGAAAATGATGACCGAGTCAAATGAACGTTTTATTAGAGTATTTGTCTTCGTACATGAATGGTGGTGTATTTTTAAATTTTTTAATTGTTAGGCTACTGTTTGGATCTTCTGTGAATTATGCCAAAATAAATGAGTCTGGCTTGGTGTTGGTTTATTTGATCTAGTACTTTGATAACTTACTTTATTAGTCTGTAAATGTCTTGACTCTTGATTGTTTTGATGCTAATTTGCTAGCCTTAATAATTATTCAGTTTTCCACATACATTTCTAAAGAATTCTTGTGGAGAATCCAGAAAAAAAACATGCCCCAAATATTTATTGAACAATTAAAAGGTCTACAAAATGACACAAAAAAGGGTCAGCATATTCAACAGGTAAAAAAAAAAGATAAAAGAAAGGTCATTTCTTTAGCGGTCTCGGTCTCGGATAGTCATGTCTCTGTCTCGGTCTCGGAATGGCTTGGTCTCGGTCTCGTCTCAGTCTCGGCTGAGCCGACCTCAGATACAACACTGATTTGTAATGTATTAATCTCAGAATGCTATGATGTAGGCCAATATTTTCACTTACACATCATGCATCAATTTGTAATAAAAAGTACTGAAAGAAGTCCAAGACCTTGCTTACCTTGGAGAATTTGACTTGAACAAAAAATGTATCTACCCTCACTCCTAAGGCTTAACATTCATCAGTAAAATAGCCATCACTGAATTAATAAGAAGAATATTTCTAGTCCAAATTTGCACCAAACTTGATTTGTTTTTTATTCCTGCATTCGTTTCTAGGATTTCCAATTCGCCTGGTTGGTGGTTCAACTGACAGCGAGGGTCAGGTTGAGGTCTTCTACAATGGAGCCTGGGGAACTGTCTGTGATGACTCCTGGGACGATACTGATGCAGGGGTCGTCTGTAGAAGTCTTGGATTTGGCGATTCAGGAATTGCTACATCAAGTGCCACCTTTGGAGAGGGAACAGGTGCCATCATCTTGGATGATGTCCAATGTTCTGGAAGTGAATCCTACATCGATGCTTGCACCCACTCTGGAATTGAAGCCCACAACTGTGGTCATTCTGAAGATGCAGGAGTAATTTGTACAGGTAATTCACTAACATATACAGCCTTGGAAAAAATTATTAGACCAAGCACTTTTTGATCAATTTTTTCAAAGTTTGATGTTATTTTGTCTATTTCATGATATTTTGAAGAAAAATTAGTTCATGACATACTAAAAGGGGTATAGTCAATGGTGTTAGTGACACCTACCAGATGTTTTCTGCCTAGAATTTGATTAAAAACGTAAATTTTATCAAAATTGTATGGATTTTGTCCATTCCTTCCATGTACATGTACATTAAAGTTAGGGGTTTTATATATATTTTTTAATACAAAGTGCAAAATTTGTTGATTTTGTATCTGTAAGTTGAGATTATACCATAGAAAGGTCTCTCCAGCTCCTAGTGTGACTTGTACATCTATTAGCACTTTGATTCTTGGTGAGGGTTGCCAATTGGCATTAAACTCTGTGGGAGAAGCAAATAATATTTGGATGCTGACTGCCTGTGCTTCAGCAGTATACCAGGATAGAGGCTATCTTCACCTGGTCTTACTTCTTCGATAAGAGCAATTGACTGTCACTTGGCAACTCTAACCAAGAACTACTTTACTCATAAACAAGTCCCACAAAGAATGGAAAGACATTTCTGTGATCTAAGTACTACTTACAGAAAAAATATCATAAAATTTCCCACTATGCATTGAAAAAGTGTGTATAAAAGCCATATCTTTTTTATGGCAAAAATCCAAACAAATATTCATGAAATTCATGTTTTCTTCAAATTCAAGACATCAAATCTGTTGTAGGCATTCCCAATCCCATTGACTATACCTATACCCCCTTTGATATTTTATGAAGTGTTGTTTCTTTAAAATGCAATTAAAGTGACAAAATAAACAATCTCAAAAATTTAGCAAAAAGTACTTGGTCTAATAATTTTTTCCAAGGCTGCAGTATAACGCTTTCACACACAATCATATAGATATTGAGATAGTGCTATAAACCTAATCTTCTTTGACACATGTAAGCTTATAAATATCACTACTGATATCTCCAAATTGAATACTATACTAGTAGTTTTTCAATTAGGTATTTGTACCATAGCTGACTCTGAGTTTCTCCAAATTTTAGGCAAGATATCCGGCTCAGTCTATTCTAATCTGTAAAAAACAATGTCTGTCTGCCATGCATAAATTAAGATATGTTAGTTGACTTATTGGAAACAATCCTGGAGTTCTGATTTTTTCCTCATTTAGCCTTGTTAATTCATGCTTGTCAGCTGTTCCAATGATCACCACCAGATTGTGTTGGTCTTCATCAAGGAGCTCTGATCACCACTGCCCCTAGCATTAACCCTAATCAGGCCGGGTAAGTGGGGCTGTGCTAGAGGGGGGGGGGGGGGGGAAGAATCCGTCCACCCAACCGAATTCAGCATGCAGGTACATGTAGCTTGTGGCATAGACTACAAGACTGTCTAACTATTTTAGGGGCTGAATTTAATTTCTAATCAATTATGCAGATTTATAAAAACATTTATTTAGTCTATGAATCACTAATTATTTCTTGGAATATACTAATTTTCTGCTGCCCAGCAAAACCTGCCCTTTGAAATTTACTTAAAATTCAGAAAAACTCAATATCCGCAAAAAAACTGCCCAAGTCTCTAAAGAGGTGCAATGATGATGTTAGATAGCCTATTAGCTTTTTGAATAGACGCGGTTTGGTTAATTTCATACCTGAACAGGATATCCCATGCGCCTTGTTGGTGGATCAAGCAGTATTGAGGGTCGTGTTGAGGTCTTCTACAATGGAGCCTGGGGAACTGTCTGTGATGACTCCTGGGATAATACTGATGCTGGGGTTGTCTGCAGAAGTCTTGGTCTGAGTGAGAGTGGAACAGCTACATCCAATGCTGCCTTTGGAGAGGGCACAGGTGACATCATCTTTGATGAAGTGCAGTGTACAGGAAGTGAATCCATCCTAGAAGCTTGTGGCAAAACAGGTTTCGGATTGCATGACTGTTCTCATGTTGAAGATGCTGGAGTCAAATGTGATGGTACGTTATTTAATGAAGGCCAAACTTCCCTTATTTAGCAAAATAATATTAATGTCCCTAATACCTGAAGGATGAATTGACTATAAACTTGTTTATTTCTACCTGTATGCTAAATATATAATCTGAATTTTATACATGATTTATATGATTTATACACATAAAAAATAGCTCAAATTGACATGCAGACATTACTATGATTTTGGTTTCATTCTCATAGATTTTGAGGAATTGTGGGTTTGGAGGATAATTAGAATGAAGTCATAAAGAGCCCACCTGGCTAAAAGTGGTCACTGTTTCTCTCTCCGTTGGGTGGTAACTTTAGACATGTTTTCCTCTATTTAGTTAAATAGAAATTTGGTTAATGATTGGTTTATGATTGCATAGATTTTCATCAATAATGAAATAATTGGCATTTAAGAGATCATTATTTTCCATCATTCCACATGAAATAATCTTTAATCATTTGTTTCATGCATTGCTTATAATAGGATTCCCTATTCGCCTCGTTAATGGGTTAAGCAGTAATGAGGGTCGTGTTGAGGTCTTCTACGATGGAGCCTGGGGAACTGTCTGTGATGACTACTGGGATGATACTGATGCTGGGGTTGTCTGCAGAAGTCTTGGGCTTGGTGAATCAGGAATCGCTATGACATATGCCTTCTTTGGAGAGGGAACAGGTGACATTATCTTGGATAATGTCCAATGTACTGGAAGTGAATCCCACATCAATACTTGTAGCCACTCTAAAGTGAGCGGACAGTGGTGTAGTCATCGTGAAGATGCAGGAGTGATTTGTACAGGTAATGTCATATATAGTACCTGATAGGAAATAATAAACCCTTTTTTATTAACAACTTCAATGTCCATGGAATGATAATATTAAACTTTAAAAAAACAGTATTTAATTTTCTTATTTTAGATATTTGCTAGTAGTAGACTTCATTAGTAACTTATGTAAAACCAGATACTTGTGTATCAATCAATTAAATGCTAATCTAAACAAGTATGTCTTAAGACCGGATTTAAAACCGGATTTAAAACCGGATTTAAAACCGGATTTAAATGCTTTTAGTGACTGCATATTATGTAAATTAAAGGGCAAATTGTTCCACAACAGTGGTGCACAAAAACAAAAAAGCTTTTTTTCACCTGCTGCACATTTGGTTTCATTTGTTTTCAAGGAAAGCTCTGGAACCTTGGTTATACTCATAAGGATCATAATACCATGTTGCTGCTGCTTATTTTAGAAGATATCACAAATGTATGTAGCTTGAAGCTTTGGCAGATTCAGTCAACTTTGTTGTGATAAACTGTTTGTCAGATTTTACTGACGTACTTACAAAGACATAATGAGCCTTCTGTTTGCCTAATGACATCATATTATACTTCAGTTTTGCTTGATAATTCATCTAATATGAAGTTGTTATTCATTGAAGTAACTACATGTACCACTTTTATTTATGCTCCCAACTAAATGGCTGGAGACAACATGTTTTCAGGTTGTCCATTCATATGTATGTAAGTCCAATTCTTGTGGTCAGGATATCTCAAGAACTGATTGACACTAGATAACCATCTAACTTGGCACTTGAATATATCTTGAACAGAGTCTTTTGGGGGTCACTCGTGAGGTCAAAGGGTCACATGGTTTGCAAAGATAGCTTGTAATCAAGAGCCTATTGATATATCTTGAACAGAGTCTTTTGGGGATCACTCATGAGGTCAAAGGGTCACATGGTTTGCAAAGATAGCTTGCAATCAAGAGCCTATTGATATATCTTGAACAGAGTCTTTTGGGGGTCACTCATGAGGTCAAATGGTCACATGGTTTGCAAAGATAGATTGCAAACGTTTCATCTCAAGAGCCTATTGACATATTATTATCAAACATAAATATCTTGCTTCAGGTTCCATCCATCACTATGGATTGGGAAATATTTTGTTTGTATAAAAGAACAACCAATGTATCTTTTAGTGTTACGAGTAATGACATGTCTTTGATTCATGCATTCCTTATTAGGATTCCCAATTCGCCTTGTTGATGGGTCAAGCAGCGTTGAGGGTCGTGTCGAGGTCTACTACAATGGAGCCTGGGGAACTGTCTGTGATGACTCCTGGGATGATACTGATGCTGGGGTTGTCTGCAGCAGTCTTGGACTTGGTGACTCGGGCATCGCTATATCATATGCCTCCTTTGGAGAGGGAACCAGTGACATCATCTTGGATGATGTCCAGTGTACTGGGAGTGAATCTTACATCGATACCTGCAGCCACTCTGGACTGGGAGCACACAACTGTGGTCATCATGAAGATGCAGGAGTGATTTGTGCAGGTACATTATTTACCTTTTACAGAGCTTTTTAATATTGCAGCTGTTATATCAATTGCATTCAATGCTTGAACATTTTGATTTTGTTCATAGAAGGTTGCACTAGTCGAGCAATTGCATAGAAAATGGTTTAAAATCATTAGTAAACTTAAATGCAGTGCATATACCTCCGCCAATACTGAAGTCTACAGCCAAATATGACAATTTTACTTTTTGAGCCACCTTGAACTTGAATTTTAACCTCTGACTCTGAAAATTGAATTGGTTTTCTAGAAGTACAAGAAGCATCCATGAAAAATTGGTTGAGATATCTGCAAAAATTGTGCGCAGGAGACTGTACACAAACAAACAAACAAGCACACACACAAACGGTACCAAAACATATTCTCCTGCCACTTCGTTGGCGAGATAATTAAGTAGCCATCAGTCTTACAACTGTGATACATCTTAGTCTAAATGTCAGCTGTGGTATGTGCATAACTAGCTGAGGTCAGAGAGCAAATGCAATCTGTTGAATTCCCTATTTTGTATATTTTGAAAGACATGTGTTTTGATTCAATGTATTCCTTATCAGGACACCTGGTGCGCCTTGTTGACGGGTCAAGCAGATCAGAGGGTCGTGTTGAGGTCTTCTATGACGGAGCCTGGGGAACTATCTGTGATGACTCCTGGGATGATACAGATGCTGGGGTTGTCTGCAGAAGTCTTGGGCTTGGTGACTTTGGAACAGCTACAACCAGTGCTGCCTTTGAAGAGGGTACAGGTGACATCATCTTTGATGAAGTGCAGTGTACAGGAAGTGAACCCATCCTGGAAGCTTGTGCCAGTGCAGGCCATGGAGTGCATGACTGTAGTCATTCTGAAGATGCAGGAGTACAATGTGCAGGTATACGTTATTTCATTAAAACCATTAAAAGGGAATTCCATGCTCTCCATAGCAACCATAGCTTTTTGGTTTGGCTGATAAATAATTTTGTGTGGGTAGTTACCGCAGTGGAAAAGATACATCTTGATCAGGTTAAACGGTTAACTTCACAATTAATGAAATGGCCAATAAATGGCCATATACAAGATTTTGTTTCTACTTAATATAATGTAGATCATATACAGCATAGGTTCCCTGGTCAATTAGCATGCACAATAGAGTCAATCGATATAGGCTCAGCAAAGTGAAAACCTAGCTGCCCTGAGTGTTGACCAGGGAATCGGGGAATTGACATTACTATACTAAACTTGCAATACTATGTCGTAGACAATTTTAGGGGGAAGAGTCTTTGCCACTTGGTCTCTTTTCCTTCTGAGCTGATTTTGGGACTTATACTGACACTATAGCCCACAGTCTCTTCAGCCTGGTTGCACATTATGCATCTTGGATATTTTGACTCAGTTTCATTCTTCAACTGGCTAATTTAATGCCATGCCCGGGTGTTTGGGTTCTGTGATCTGTAGTCTGCCGGATAAAGTGGCCATGCATCCTTTGGTCTCTCCATTGTGACTTATTCTCTGCTTTTATTAGTATGTATTATTGTTATTATTATTATTATTATTACTTTAGTAGTAGTCATATTCTTATTATTACCCCCAAAATAGCTATTACTTATTTGTTATCGTAAAATTAGTTCTTAAATGTTAGGTCTGTCTATTTTTGTATCTTACTTATATAAATATTCCTCTTACCTTTCTGGACCAGGATTCCCAATTCGACTTGTTGGTGGGTCAAACAGCATTGAGGGGCGTGTAGAGGTCTTCTATGACGGAGCCTGGGGAACTGTCTGCGGTGACTCCTGGGACGATACTGATGCCGGGGTCGTCTGCCGAAATCTTGGACTTGGTGAATCAGGAATCGCTACATTAAGTGCATCCTTTGGACAAGGAACAGGTGCCATCATCTTGGATGATGTCCAGTGTACCGGCAGTGAATCCTACATCGATATTTGCTCCCACCATGGACTGGGATCTCACGACTGTGGTCATTTTGAGGATGCAGGAGTGATATGTTCAGGTATATATATATATATATATATATATATATAAGATGATGACGTCATAATTGAGGGAAATTGAGCATTCCTATGGGTTGATTACTGATGCTTAATCTGGTATAGTAAATGGTCAAGTTATAGTGCATATGCACTATAACTGCGCAGGGGATGGCCTTGGATTGCGTAATGTGCGCTTGTGCGCTTGTTCTTGAATGGGGAAAATGCGCAGAGCGCGCAATTATTTTTAATACGCGCTGGCCCTTGTACAAAGTACGCAGGGCCGACTAGAGAACACTCACAATTTGAGCAAGGTCAATTTGGGTTATCAACATGATAACAAAATCAGTTCCTCAAAATAATCATCGTATATAACAAATAGTACATGATTCCTGTCATTAAATATTCCATAATAGACACCTCTACATTTTTAATTTCTCTCGTGCGATTATATTGCACTCGGCCTGCGGCCTTGATGCAATATAATCGCTCTCGAGAAATTAAAAATGTATCGTTGTCTCTTCTGGTATATTCAACTCCAAACCATGCACTATTTTTATAATATATCTTACATTGTTTGTTGTACAATGCCATAGTTTATTGAAAGTCTGCAATGACTATGTTATATAACAGTTAATATGTTATCTATATTATTCAAAAGACTACTGACTATAATACAAGATTTTTTGTTGACTAAGACAAGATCCCCAATGGAACCTGGGTAATTGGATCCCCATAGTGTAGGGGGGTACCGTGTTTGCCCCTGTACTAACTGCCCCTGTGTGTAATAATCGCCACCATGACTTTGGGATCTCAGCAACAAAAGCTATAGCTGATTTCTAGATAGTCAAAAGGTGCAGAGGATAAGTAAAAACATCTCTGAGTTTTTGTTGCCCATGAAATATACACTAATTGACTGAAGTCTATGAAGTAAGTTAAAAATGATACATTCCTTTCCACGACAATCAATAATTTGTTTGAGCTTGCTATGAATACAACAATAAACTACGTGCATGAGACTACATCAAACATTGGAAGACAAACAGAAATGCCAACAAATGAATTATAACAGGGTTGAAAAAATGATGTTGACATGTTATTCCTTCTAATAAGTTCAATAAGTAAGAATAACATTGTGTTTCTTGGCACCAATAATCAGAAAAATCAGTCCATTTGTGGGGTTATGCACACATAGATTTAACTCCTTGAGTGCCAAGCTCGCATTTTTGCGAGTTACAATACACATAAATGCCATAGAGCATTAAAATCCCTGGCACTTTAAGAGTTAAAGGGACTTAGTAACATTGTCCAAATCCACAAAATCCAATTGGAATTCTAGCGGTTCCCTCATACCTTGTTGTATTCTTATTAACAAAAAAAGCATGGGACAGGTTTTGGTTTTTCAAACTTCCCTTTCGTTAAAAAGATATTTACGATTGAAGTGTTCAGATGTCAAATTATCCACTGGACTGCGAAAACCTTGTACAAAGTGAGTGCAATGAGTTAGTAAATATCACTTTGCATTTTTGCTCATTACTCGGCCATACATGTACATGTATAACGTCCATTTTCACACAACACCCAGTGGACATATCAGATAACAACAATATATATTGTATCAACCACTCATCACTTTTTGCAGATGTCAACAAAGTTACCAGATCCCTTTAATCCTTCTTGAATGAGAAAATGTGATGACCATTTTTGTTTAATTCCTGCATTGTTTACTAGGATTCCCAATTCGCCTTGTTGATGGGTCAAGCAGCATTGAGGGTCGTGTTGAGGTCTACTACAATGGAGCCTGGGGAACTGTCTGCGATGACTCCTGGGACGACACTGATGCTGGAGTTGTCTGTAGAAGGCTTGGGCTTGGTGAATCTGGCATTGCTACATCCAATGCTGCCTTTGGAGAGGGAACGGGTGCCATCATCTTGGATGATGTCTAGTGTACTGGAAGTGAATCTTACATCGATACTTGCAGCCACTCTGGACTGGGAGCACACAACTGTGGTCATCATGAAGATGCAGGAGTGATTTGTTCAGGTATTAACACCACTTAGTGTTCAGACCACGCAGCTATTGCTAAGATGAACTAGTTGATGTAAAAAGTTAATGCATGAAAGAGGCAATCTTGTTTGTATGCTGTTACAATGATATATTTTTAGTACAGTATTATCCTTGAAACACACAAATTCAGGCATCAATGTGTGTTACATGAATTTCTTGTTATATTGTGTAGCCTTTGAATAATTGTATATGTAGTATAAATTTCAAATTCATTTTTGATGGTGCCTAACATTTTTGGATGTTTCTGCATGTTATGGACAAAAAATAACATCTTTTCAATTTAAATTAAATTCAAGCCTACATGTATTTCTCAGAAATTTGTTTGTGGAGTGTACTAATACAACTATAATCTTTCATTTGTAAGACCTCTCACAATACCTTGGTCAAGATTTTGGCAGACTGAGCTACAAATGAGAGCAGAATCATACCTTGAGTTCATATTTGATTGTTAAAAACATGTTCTGTATCAAATGTTGCTTGTAAGTATCGGTTTCCATGGTGGTGTATATAATACGTGTGGTTTACGGGTACACCATGTGAGATGGGTGGATTGGTAAGCCCTGAAAAGGACTATGGTAGTCCTAGAAAGGACTGTTGGTGTAGTTCTGAAAAGAACTGTTGGTATTTTTTCTAGGAGCACACACAACGCGTCGCCGATAGCGCTCCTAATCGATAGTACGTCACCCGCGTCCGCAACCCGTAGCCTTATAGCCGCGCACGCCAACAGATCCCCACTCCTGACGACGGATAGTCAACCTATTCGAAACGTCGAGTCCCTCCTACCATCCACCCTCTCCTCGCAATACCACAGTCCTTTCTAGGACTATCAACAGTCCTTTCTAGGACTACCAACTGTCCTTTCTAGGACTACCAACTGTCCTTTTTAGGACTCTCCTAGAAAGAATACCAACAGTCCTTTCCAGGACTATCCCAACAGTCCTTTCTAGGACTAACAACAGTCCTTTCTAGGACTACCAATTGTCCTTTTTAGGACTCTCCTAGAAAGAATACCAACAGTCTTTTTCAGGACTATCCCAACAGTCCTTTATAGGACTACCAACAGTCCTTTCTAGGACTATCAACAGTCCTTTCTAGGACTACCAACAGTTCTTTTTAGAACTCTCCTAGAAACAATACCAACAGTTCTTTTTAGAACTACACCAACAGTCCTTTCTAGGACTACCATAGTCCTTTTCAGGGCTTACCAATCCACCCATCTCACATGGTGTACCCGTAAACCACACGTATTATGTTCTGTATCAATTTCATTCTTAACCAGGTTATCCACTTCGCCTTGTCGGTGGGTCAAGCAACAGTGAGGGTCGTGTCGAAGTCCTCTACGATCAAACCTGGGGAACTATCTGTGATGACTCCTGGGATGATGCTGATGCTGGGGTTGTCTGCAGAAGTCTTGGTTTTGGTGAGATTGGAAGAGCTACAACCAATGCTGCCTTTGGAGAGGGCACAGGTGACATCATCTTTGATGAAGTGCAGTGTACAGGAAGTGAACCAATCCTAGAAGCTTGTGACAATTCAGGCCTTGGAGTACATGACTGTAGTCATGCCGAAGATGCAGGAGTGCAGTGTGCAGGTATGTTCATAATTCATTTAGATATATAATTATTATTATTTTTACAAACTTGTTTCCGCACTTTTCTTTGACCATGTGGTAGTCCTTGAATGATTCCATGGCGATAGATAACTTGAAGCTTGAATTTTATGTTACATGCACCACTCTAAATAGTCTTTCCTGGAAAAGTCGTGGTCCTGAGGAGGACCCACTCATTGCTGAAGGTTTCGATCAGTATGCTCTGATCACCATCATGTTAATGTGTGTTGGAAGAACAACATATGTATTTTAAGAAGATGGTCGAATCCAAAAGCTTTCCCTGATTAGTTGCCTAAAGATAATTGCAGATTGGTTACCACTCTGTCTTTAGGCTGCCTGGAGTGTGCTTGGTTGCTGAAAATGGCAACCAAGTTTTAGTCAGTTAGGGTGGGCCAGTCTGTAGCAAATTTGGTGAGTATTCACCCATCCGCGGGAAAGATCGATGGCCCAACTAACTTATCTCAGTAAAATCATCCAAAGAGAAAAGACGAGAGTAATTTTAGAATACAAGATTTCTTTTTTTTCTCATTTCTGTTCATGTGAAGTTGCACACAGATAAGAGAGTTATTAAAACAATGCCCCCTTATACCTGTTAAAATATTTTATGATGTATAATTTCTTTTTCATGAAAAATAAAAATAAGGAGGGACATGAGTATTTGTCTTTTAACATAAAGAGCCCCAAAGGTCATGCAAAGATCCTAGAAGGCCTCAGTATAATTGAAAGAGTTGTTCTGTGAATGCCATGCTTTTATTGTATATATATTTATCAACAGTATGAGGGCTTAAGAATTTTGTTACTCTTTTAAGTCCCAATATTGCACTGATTATATAGAAATGTTATCACATTTTACTTCTTCAAACATATCATTTCCAGGATTCCCGATTCGCCTTGTTGATGGGTCAAGCAGTATTGAGGGTCGTGTTGAGGTCTATTACAATGGAAGCTGGGGAACTGTCTGTGGTGACTATTGGGATGATACCGATGCTGGGGTTGTCTGCAGAAGTCTTGGGCTTGGTGATTCAGGAACAGCTACATCAGGTGCCTCCTTTGGAGAGGGAACGGGTGCCATCATCTTGGATGATGTCCAGTGTACTGGAAGTGAATCCTACATCGATACCTGCACCCACTCTGGACTGGGAACTCATGACTGTGGTCATCATGAAGATGCAGGAGTGATATGTTCAGGTATTTATATCTTAGAGTACTTGTTCCCGGGGGTGGTATTCTGTAAGTTGATCTTAAAGCTGCTCCCTTGTGTTGATTTTAATATCAACTGTATTCTATAATACCTTCCTAAGATCTTCAAACTTGCTATTCTGTAAGTAACCCTTTGGATGATCTTAGCATTAATACAGAATAATTGATGTCTTCTAAACCAAACTCAAAAAGTAACTACCCCCTATTAAAACAAATGTTTATAATTTTATAATTGATAATTGTCTCAAACTGTAATTTTACCACAATATTTGTACAGTTGTTATGAACATTTTGTTTGAAAATAAGATATATCCATCTCTTCATGGCTGAATCATTTTTGAGCACATAATAAAGATAAATGACCCATTTTTAAAAGTCACAAGAACTAGCGCATACCAGTATATTGTTATGGAACAGTACATGTGACTAAATGCATTAATTATGGTTTATGGAACAATGTCTATCAAAGGGTAGGGGATGTCATGAGTTTTATAAGCATGTGTCTAACTAGATTGACAAATCTATTTTTTTATAGCCTCTTTTACATCTAATGGGAGTCTTTTACTGTTGGCCCTTCTAAAAATATACGCTTACATTGACACCGAGAGATTTGGCCAATAACCGTGTGAGTCATCAAAATGAATTGCTTACAGACTGGCAGTCAGCTGAAAAGACCCTGTAAATATGAGTTTTTGCAGTTATTGTTGAAGTCTTTAAAGAAATGTATAAATGCTTTGATTCATAAACTCACTGATCTTGTGTGAACCACGACATGGCTTCTCTTTTTCACAGCCATATTGTGAATTTTCCTACGATTTCCATTGTTTTCCATCCATTTAGTAATATGCCGTGCATGTTCCGCATTCATATCTTTTTCAGGATTTCCAATTCGCCTTGTTAATGGGTCAAGCAGCATTGAGGGTCGGGTCGAGGTCTTCTATGACGGAGGCTGGGGAACTATCTGTGATGACTCCTGGGATGATACTGATGCTGGTGTTGTCTGTAGGAGTCTTGGGCTTGGTGAATCAGGAACAGCTACATCAAGTGCCTCCTTTGGAGAGGGAACAGGTGACATCATCTTGGATGATGTCCAGTGTACTGGAAGTGAATCCAACATAGATAATTGTAGCCACTCTGGACTGGGAGCACACGACTGTGGTCATCATGAAGATGCAGGAGTGATTTGTACAGGTATTTTAAATTCTCTTTCTATTATTGTCTGCAAGTTACCGCCATATCACAACAACCACAAAAGCGAAGACTAAAAGCAATAACCAAGATTCGTAAAACCTACAATGTATTTGATAATTCCTCATTTTCAAGACTATTTTGTGGTATACACAAAAGGAATGTTGTTTATACAATAACTTAACATGAATATTTTCAACATTGTTCTAATATTAAACATTTATTAGTGGGAATGTAGTACATTAAAAGGGGCCCACCAGGAAAACGACAACACATTAGTATATGTTTTGGTGTCGTATCAAACAGATGCCCAACATTTTGCAAAGGGTTGTGTAATTCATAAACAATGCAATTAATTACCACCACTTACGGAACCATTTTGGCCTCATGGTTCCCCATGCGCAAACGTTTGCGAGTGCACCAATTCTATTCACGTTTGGAGACAATAGGTAGTCTTCGTATGCAGACCTATGAACACATATTGTAGTATAGTGATTTTTTCCCCCAATTTTATAATTTTTCTGGAAACATATTTTTTTCTTGGTGGAAGCATCCGATACACAGAAGATTTTAATAAAAATTCTCATTTAGGCCAAAACAGTATGGAACAAGATAAATGGATCAGCATCATATGTACAACGACAATCGAAAATGGTTTTAAAAAATGAATACAACAGAGAAGACAGTAATATTTTGTTTGGGGACCATAACTTGTGAGTGGAGAGAACATGTGCATCACACTTATTTCTGTATCCCGACTTAATGTCTAGGTCACTATGCTCCGATGTGGGATACGGCGCCCGTACGATGCCACTTTTAGGTGAAATCTTGCGGGGCCTGCAAGGTGGCCCGTGGCTATCGTGCGGTTGCCGTTGCATTTTTCCTCGACGTACGATGTCAAAAAAATGTTTAATGCAGTGTAAAAAAAAAATGCATTGTACGATTTTTTACTTGCCGTAAGCCCGTAGACAAGTCCTAGAGAGCATCGCACGGGCACCCAAGGGCACTGCACGAAATGTACAATTTATTTGACTGAATTTGGGGCCACTCAATTCGTACGATAGTCGTAAGATGCCAACGATATCATAAGAGTATCTTGCGATGTATGCAAGGCGTCCGTACGAGCACTCAGATTGTAAGTACGGGAGCCGTGCAATTTAAATTTGCTTGAACTCCCAAAGTCATTGTACGGGCCCCGGCAAATATGTGACCGGTACACAAAGATATCGCAGATATCGTACAATATCCCAACTCCCCGAAATCATAGAAAATCTGCCGTAGATACAAAATTGTGACCTAGGCATAAGTGACCTGTCGGAAATAAAAATGTATATACCGTGGCTGTAACTATATTAACAAAACAGAATTTTACTTTCTATTTATTTTACTGATTCATATTCATGTCTTCTTTGAATATAAATACAGAGTAGGCCACCTCATTGTGCCTCACCTTTGGGTAAAGGGTTAAAGAAAGCTACTACGGTATACATTAAACACTTCTATTCACAATCGCTCATTTAAAGCCAAATGACGTTCATAAACATCTATATTGGCAAAGTATAAAAAAGTGCATGTGTCATCAAATCCGAACTTAGTATCGTTTGTATGCAGAAATGCAACAGCAGCGCATGAAATTTGGCCTTAATCAATGGCCCGTTCGCACACATGACGACGCCACTCGTCTTATTACTTATTAATAAATACTTATTCAACAATATTGATCAATTAGTTTGGCCAATCAAGATGTTTTCGGTAACTTTCTCAAAACTGTTTTTTTATCTTTAAGCACAGGGCACTTGAAAAAACTATTAGAATACAACTATTCATTGAATGTGCTGTCTTTCAATTAATTTTATTCCTTACCAGGACATCCGATTCGCATTGTTGATGGGTTAATCAGATCAGAGGGTCGTGTTGAGGTCTTCTATGACGGAGCGTGGGGAACTGTCTGTGATGACTCCTGGGATGATGCTGATGCTGGGGTTGTCTGCAGAAGTCTTGGGCTTGGTGCAATTGGAGCAGCTACATCCAATGCTGCCTTTGGAGAGGGTACAGGTGACATCATCTATGATGAAGTGCAGTGTACAGGAAGTGAACCCATCCTGGAAGCTTGTGACAATGCGGGCCATGGAGTGCAGGACTGCAGTCATTATGAAGATGCAGGCGTAAAATGTGCAGGTTTGTTTCTTAATGTACTTTAAGAGGCTATTATTCAAAAATGTTTTCCTGTTAAAGCTACTTAAATAGTGTATTAAATAGTAATTTTAAATGCCTTTGATAGGATGGCAGTATTGTTAACTCTTATATTAAACCTTTTCTCTTTTTTTTTACGGGTTACCGCATGGCAACATTTTATCCATCTTGATGGCGATAAAAGGGCAATTCCACCCATCCCTCGAGATCTCGGCTAACGAAAGCGCGGCCGCCACACAATTTGGCACACAGATAGCTTGCGACCTAATCTACAAGATTGCATTGTTTTTTTGTTAAAGGGCAATGAAACCCAAGCAAAATGTTGCTTTCATAGACTTGAAGAGATTAGGAGGAATAATCTCTGAAAGTTAGAGCAAAATCGGGCAAGAAACAAGAAAATTATGGCTCTTTGAAGATGTCCATTTATTCATATGGGGAACTCAAATTGGCAACGCACTTTGATAAGTGTGTTGACAACTCCCCATATGTTTTGAACACAAATGTTCCCATTTTTACAGTTTTCTTCAGTCACATTTTTCCATTGCCCCAACTCATGATATGTGATGTATAAATGCATTCTACAAATTATATGTTGAACTGAAAAGCAGGGTTAACATAAATTTTGAGAAAATTGAACAAAATTGAAATTTTGTGTACAAAATGTATGGGGAGTAGTCCACAACTTTGCCAGAGTGCGTTGCCAATTTGAGTCACTCGTAGAAATAAATGGCTCTATTCAAACAGCCATAGTTTTCTTATATTCTTAACCGATTGTGCTCAAATTTTCAGGGACTATTCATCCTATTTAGTGTCTTATAGTGCTTACAACAATTTGTCTGGATTTCATTGTCCTTTAACCAATTTCTAATTAATCCTAATTAACTATGCACATTTATGCAGAAATCCCTTTTTGTCTGTAAATCACTAAATATTGCTCAGAATATGCTAATTTTGTGCATGAATATTCTTTATGACTTAATTAACAGGTTTTCAACATTAAAAATTGCGACAGCCAACATTTTTCTTATGTAGGTTTCTAATAAAATTCACTTCAATGCTTCAGCTGCTGCTTACATCAAGCAAATATTGATCAATGCAAGCTTTCATTTCAATGTGGGCATCATTTTAAAACAATATGCATACAAATAAATAATTAACTGGCCTTAATATGCTCTCCTATATTTTGTTCACATTATCTTGCTCTCACCATCCATGAGTGTATCCAATGCCACTTCAAGAATTCTTAGACTCTTATTCTCTCTGGTCAGGATCCTATGTTTATTATACTTAAAATGTTCCTCATATTTTTTTCTTTACCAGGATATCCAATTCGCCTTGTTGGTGGTTCAAGCAACAATGAGGGTCGTGTTGAGGTCTTCTATGATGGAGCCTGGGGTACTGTCTGTCATGACTTCTGGGATGATACTGATGCTGGAGTTGTCTGCAGAAATCTTGGGCTCGGTGAATCAGGAATTGCTGTACCAAGTGCCTACTTTGGAGAGGGAAGTGGTGACATTATCTTGGATGATGTCCAGTGTACCGGCAGTGAATCCTACATCGATACCTGCACCCACTCTGGACTGGGAACTCATGACTGTGGTCATCATATAGATGCAGGAGTAATTTGTACAGGTATGGCAATATTTTTTCAATACTTTGGGAGTATTGTTGTATGTCCTCTTTTCATATGAATTTCTAAAGATTGGTGCTATGCTGCAAGAATCCTGGAAGATATTGCATCAGTGCCTTGTGCTTTGTGAGTTTGTACTGGATGAAGAACTCTTGTACCTCAATGCACTGATGCCATTTCTGTTGAGGCCCGCCCCTTTTTCCAACCAGTGCTCGCCTTGTATGTATCTGGTATTAGTATAAGACCAGTCTTCTTTGCCACTCACCACACTGATGAACTGGTCTGGTGGAGGGTTGATATGAGCAGTCTCCTTTGCCACTTATTGAACTGATGAACTGGTCTGGTGGAGGGTTGATATGAGCAGTCTCCTTTGACACTCACCGAACTGATGAACTGGTCTGGTGGAGGGTTGATATGAGCAGTCTCCTTTGACACTCACCAAACTGATGAACTGGTCTGGTGGAGGATTGATATGAGCAGTCTCCTTTGACAATCACCGAACTGATGAACTGGTCTGGTGGAGGGTTGATATGAGCAGTCTCCTTTGACACTCACCAAACTGATGAACTGGTCTGGTGGAGGATTGATATGAGCAGTCTCCTTTGACAATCACCAAACTGATGAACTGGTCTGGTGGAGGGTTGATATGAGCAGTCTCCTTTGACACTCACCAAACTGATGAACTGGTCTGGTGGAGGATTGATATGAGCAGTCTCCTTTGACACTCACCGAACTGATGAACTGGTCTGGTGGAGGATTGATATGAGCAGTCTCCTTTGACAATCACCGAACTGATGAACTGGTCTGGTGGAGGGTTGATATGAGCAGTCTCCTTTGCCACTCACCGAACTGATGAACTGGTCTGGTGGAGGGTTGATATGAGCAGTCTCCTTTGCCACTTATCGAACTGATGAACTGGTCTGGTGGAGGTTTGATATGAGCAGTCTCCTTTGTCACTCACCGAACTGATGAACTGGTCTGGTAGAGGATTGATCCTAGCCGTCTCCCTTGCCACTTACCGAACTGATGAACTGGTCTGGGGAAGGGTTGATATGAGCAGTCTCCTTTGCCACTCACCAAACTGGTCTGGTAGAGGGTTGATCTTAGCCGTCTTCTTTACCACTCGCCGAACTGATGAATTGGTCTGGTAGGGGATTGAGAGACCAGTTTCATTACTCCTCGCTGAGCTGATGAACTGCTCTGGTCTTCGTACTACTTTCTGCACCATTGGGTCATTAGAACCAGACTTCACTGTCAGCAACCCAAGGCCAGCCTCTTATGCCATGACAACACTGTCGTTGGGTAGCAGCCACCCTAGTTAGGCAGATTAAGGTTTACCGCATTCATCCTGTAAGACGAAAGAGAATGAAGCACTATCTGGCTTTATCCATTTATTAGCATGCCAAATATGTGGTGAACCTACCTCAATATTTATGCCACAGTGTTGTTACATGGTGTTTCATTCTTACATCAATTATTCAGTTACTCGTCTTCATTCCTGAACTTCAATCGCTAATCCTTAACCAATTATTTAACAAAATAACTAGCATTTCTTTAAAGCATGAGTTCTCTGGGAATATGTCTATTTGGACTTTCATTTCCTCGGTGAACAATCTTTAAAGGGATCTAGTACCTTTGCAAAAAGTGATGAGTGGTTAATACAATATATATTATTGCTATCTGATATGTCCACTAGGTGTTGTGTGAAAATTTCAAGTCAAATGGACTTTATATGGCCGAGTAATATTTCAAAGTGACATTCACCAACTCATTGCACTCACTGTGTACATGGTTCTGACGATCCGTTGGATAATTTGACATCTGAACACTTGTTGGTAAGAATACAACTAGGTAAGAGGGAACCGTTAGAATTTCAACTGGATTTTGAGGATTTGCACAATGTTACTAAGTCCCTTTTAAAAATAAAACTATCCTATTTAAGGTTCTAGCGATCACTATGAATAATAACAAATATTTCTTAAACCACATATCAACTATTGATGTTACAACGTGTGTCTTGAATCATTCATTCCTAAATAGGATTCCCAATTCGCATTGTTGATGGGTCAAGCAGTATTCAGGGTCGTGTCGAGGTCTACTACAATGGAGCCTGGGGAACTATCTGTGATGACTCCTGGGATGATAATGATGCAGATGTTGTCTGCAGAAGTCTTGGGCTTGGAGAATCAGGAATTGCTACGTCAGGTGCCTTCTTCGGACAAGGAACAGGCGACATCATCTTGGATGATGTCCAGTGTACCGGAAGTGAATCTTACATCGATACTTGCACCCACTCTGGACTGGGATCTCACAACTGTGGTCATTCTGAAGATGCCGGAGTGATTTGTACAGGTATTTTTAACTTTCTGTATCGATCATGCAACTTTTATATCAACAGGGTAATATGAGTCGATGCATGAGATTATGACCTCATTTACAGGAAGTTATAGTAGTGCATTGTGTCGTAAATAGTGTTAAGTAATTAATTAACCAACCGGCTGTCAATACCACAGTTTGTTGCCACCTTGTTTAACAAACAAGTGGGGATCAGACGTTTCTCAAATAAGGCAAAATATGTGAATGAGTTTAGAGAAAAGATTGTTGAAGTTTTCCTTTTCTGCATGTATAGACGTTGTTCCACGGACTGACATAATCTGAGGACAATGATATAATGAAAAAGTTGATTAAGTAATTGGGAATTTCACCTCGTGGATGCCTGAACTTTTCTTTATTTTATTTGTAAGTAAGATGAGCTATTCAGATGTTGTTTGGAACAGAGGAAGATATCAATGTAGGCTATGGACTATGTCTCCCAATTTTCAGGTTAATATGTTGAGCCTTTCCCCCTGCTGTGATTTTGCAATCGTTTTATGCTTTCCATTTTTCACTTTAATCACCCTAAACTCCCTTTTTCCTTGTTCTGTGTAAATATTCTTTGTCTCATATAGACATGTATTCACTTAATGTACATATGTTATGCCAATCAGTTTTATGTTGTTTAATACTATATTAGTCTACTATTAGAAATAAATATTTCAAAAAGAGAATAACGTTTTAGTTGACCTTTTGCTTTTTTAAATTTTAATATGAATGATATGAATGCTATGGGTTCCAGCAGATTTAACTAATATTATAACAAAACCATCCCTTCAATTCATTTGTTTTTATTATTAAAACTTGTCTGTTGATTAATAATACTCCTATTTAAAAATATAACCATTTTTATTCATATTCCTAAATAGGAGATCAAATTCGCCTTGTTGGAGGATCAAGCAACACAGAGGGTCGTGTCGAGGTCTTCTACGGCGGAGTCTGGGGAACTGTTTGTGATGACTCCTGGGATGATGCTGATGCTGGGGTTGTCTGCAGAAGTCTTGGACTTGGTGAATCAGGAATTGCTACATCAGGGGCCTCCTTTGGAGAGGGCACGGGTGACATCATCTTTGATGAAGTGCAGTGTACAGGAAGTGAACCAATCCTGGAGGCTTGTGCCAGTGCAGGCCATGGAGTGCACGACTGTAGTCATTCTGAAGATGCAGGAGTACAATGTGCAGGTATGTTACTTTATTTAGACCAAGAGACTGTAACATGTAAATAGTGTTGTTTCCGTTTTGTACAAATGTGCCTGCTTCAAAAGTTCTGTCCGTATACATTTAGATCACTTATGTGATCCCTCCCATATATACCCAAGTTGATTTCTATCTGTTGGGCTTACATCAGGTTTATATTAGATTCAAACCTCACAAGCATTTTAAAACTAAGGGGTTTCAGGGACAAGCACCGCAGTAGAGTTTTCTAAAGCTCAGGCAGTAAAGCGCCAGTCTAGCAATCCAGAGGTCTTAGGTTCGGTTCATGGAGGAATCCCATTTTCTTTGTTCTTTTCCATTTATATTTTGTATTCTGGTCAGTTCCTCTATGTTCTTGAATTAATTAAAGAGTTAATATACTCTTTACTTACTCTTATATATACATGTATTTCTCTACTAGGATTCCCCATTCGCCTTATTGATGGTTCAAATAGCATTGAAGGTCGTGTTGAGGTATTCTATGATGGAGCCTGGGGAACTGTCTGTCACGACTCTTGGGATGATACTGATGCAGGGGTTGTCTGCAGAAATCTTGGGCTTGGTGAATCTGGAATTGCTGTACCAAGTGCGTACTTTGGAGAGGGAACTGGCGACATCATCTTGAATGATGTCCAGTGTACCGGCAGTGAATCCTACATCGATACTTGCTCCCACAGTGGACTTGGAACATACTTTTACTGTGGTCATTATGACGATGCAGGAGTGATTTGTACAGGTATTACGTAATGATAAAATAACATCATTCATTATAATTATTTTAATGTTAAAGGGACAGTTTCGCCACCATATATTTACTTTTGATTTACTTCCCTACACAAGAAAACCGAATTTCATGTAAATACGACCAAATTGACCCTTTGGGCAAGGACGTAGCATCATTCAAAGTCACTAGCTGTACTGGCTAATCCCATTCAGCATGGAGGCTGCCATTTATTTTTATGTAGCTCGGATTTAGATTGTTCACTCAAAAATGTGACTTCAAAACACAAACTACGCTTTTGTGTTTGTGCACAATCCCTGCGAGCTGCAAGAGCTAACAAAAAGAGCCCGAGCTTGTTAGTTTGAGTACGACGTATTATTACATATTAGTGCGAACAATTACAAATCTGAGTTTAAAAACATATAATGGCAGCCTCCATGCTGTACGGGATGAATGGGGTTAGTCCATACATCGATTGACTTTGAATGATGCCCCTCCTTTGCTCAGAGGGCAAATGTTGGATATAATTGCATGAAATTATGTTTTAATGTGTAGAGAACATAATCGAAAGTAAATTTTAGGTGGGGAAACTTCACCTTTAATGATAGATTCAGATGTTTGCTATTTTCCTCATAATTTTGTTTAGTGTTTCAATTCGCACTCATTCGATCTATACTAAATATCTTTTTGAGATGAAAGACTAAGGTTATATCAAATATGGTTTACATTATTACTAGTGTTCTTGTATGGCATGACAGAAAATGGATACGATTTTTAAAGGAACTAAAGAATACAACGTTCTTTGGCACTTATTCCATAGTTGATGACTTGTAAAATAGGTCTGCTGAAAAAAAATTCATGAAAATAAACACAGTAGTGATTTTAGACTAATTTTCTGATGCCAAATCTCACTTAGCAGCCAGTTTACGTGTTTACATGTGATTTACAATTCATTGGCTTACGTCATCTACAGAATTTATTTTATTAGTCCGCGATCTTTAGATGACGTCACATTTTGGCGATTTAAAAGGGGTGTTCCCAGGACAATTAGATATTTACTAATTACCCCAAAATTGATTGATTTCATGGGAAATGACTGCCAAATTATTTTTCTTGAGGAAAAATTACGTATAGAGAGCCCAATTATGAAAATTAGGCCATCTAGACGCTGTAGTTCCTTCAAGTAAAACTCCACGATTGTTTCCAATTGGTACACCTACTTAATTTAAATTTGTAGTGACTCTATTCACCTATCACAGTCTGAATATTAGACTAACACTGATCGCTGTACACAGCTGATTCATGTACCAACTCCAACAAGGAGGGGTTATCTCATCTTCTACCAGTACCAGTGAAACTTTACCTCATCTTGTTTACATTTAAGATGAAGTCATTTCCTGCCTAGCTTGGTCTCGTTTTACTTCACTGAGATAAACATCTCTTTGTCTACTGGACTTTGTGGCTTTTTACTGCATGCACTCTAGCACATGCAAGCCATGCTTTCTCACTCTCTACACTAGCTTTCATCCGAGCAACACCTATTTTAGCTCTTTCTTCTTCACCCATATGAGTCACCATTAGACTCATGATGGCCACCATGAATTGTATTTACGGGGTTACAATTCATGCCTTTTTCTTCTTCTCACCAAGGGAGAGTCCGCCGACCGACATGGGGCGTTAAATCATCAACCATTCCTTTTCGTCTTCTTCGACATCATCATCCTTCTCAGCTACCGAGCCCTTCGGACCTTCATTAGTCATTACTTCTCCGCTCTTCATAATTTGTGTTTTATCTAACGGACACGTTTATAGCACAGCGTTTAGGCTATATAGCTTTTCTCCACGGCAACACGCCGGAGATCATAGCAGCCACATCGTGCGTGCTTGTTCATCGATGGAACTGAATATTGAATATCGACCTTTTTCCACGCGCCTTCGCGTTCATCATCTTCGAACTCTTGTTCTCGACATCGTCTTCTTCACGCACGCTCGCGTTTCATCGTTTTCATCGATCATCTCTCATCTCTTCCGCGGACGCGCATTTCATTCAGGCCAACTGAACTTTATAACCATGGACTTTAATTAATCATAGTGCAATAGATCTTTCGGACATTTGTTTTTATTTTCAATAATGACGTCATCCAAATTCTACATCACTTGTGTGGACATTCTTTTATTCAGTCGTTGCAACTGTCTTATTTCTATTAGTGAACTTTGTATTGGGTGCTGGTGACTGCCTTATGTGTATGCTTCATCAACAACAACAACAACAACACATACAATCCATCACACACCACATTCCCCGATATATGGCTTCACTAAAAATTCATTAGTAGCCTGAAAAAAATGTTGAATGAAAGAAAATGATGTCCAAATACCAAAGTGTGTTATATGCCACTGGGAAAAGAACAACACATAATATTAATTATATGTTTCGGTACCATTGTGTGATATCAAATAGATACCCAACATTTTCACAATTTTCAGGTAGTTTTCTTGTCTGTGGAGCTTTAATGGCAACATCAGATTTCAATCGAAATAGGGTACCTGAATGTATCTTAGTGAGCCAATTAAGCCATACAATTTCGCGGTTATGAGGTCAAAGGTCAAGGTCATAGGACTCTTAAAATAGCTTGTAATGGCAATATCTCAAGAACTGAATGTCAGATTTCATTCAAACTTGGTACCTGAATGTATCTTAGGGGACTGATGAAGCCATACAATTTGGGGGTAATGAGGTCAAAGGTCAAGGTCACAGGACTCAATATATACATACAAAATGGCTTGTAATGGCAACATCAGATTTCAATCGAAATTGGGTACCTCAATGTATCTTAGTGAGCCAATGAAGCCATACAATTTTGGGTCATGAGGTCAAAGGTCAAGGTAAAAAAATTCATAGATGCGAAATAGTTTGCAATTGTAAAAATTCAAGAAACGAATGTCAGATTTCAATCACACTTGCTACCTGAATGTATCGTATGAAGCCAATGTAGCACTGCAATCTTGGGGTCATGAGGTCAAAGGTCAAGGTCACAGGACTCATTATACATGTATATGGCAAAATAGCTCATAATTGTCATATCTCAAGATCTGGTTGATGAATGACCATAAAAATTGAGTTTACAGTATTAATTTAGTGCATGTTAATTTGGGCTTGATATAAAAACTGTGATAGCAGAGGCATAATTTTCGACTGCGGGCATTCAAAGATCCATCTAGTTTTAAAAAGAATATTATCTTTGGGCGGTGGTACCCTTTAAAACATGGCAGCTAGAATACGACATACAGTAGTAGATGCCAAACCCTGTCTCTTATCTTGCTAACAAAACATGTTAATCAGATCAGTATAAGAAGGTACAAGATGAGTCACAATACTTGCATTTCTGTAGCTTGGGCCCAATTTTTATGAAAGGCTATTACATAATATGGTTGAACAAAATATACACAAGAAGCAAAAAATTAAATTTGAATACATTTGTTTTTAGGCTTTCCTATTCGCCTTGCTGGTGGGTCAAGCAGAACCGAGGGTCGTGTTGAGGTATTGTACAATGGAGCATGGGGAACTGTCTGTGATGACTCCTGGGATGATACCGATGCTGGGGTTGTCTGCAGAAGTCTTGGACTTGGTGAAGCAGGATTCGCTACATCAGGTGCCTACTTTGCAGAGGGAACAGGTGCCATCATCTTGGATGATGTCCAGTGTACCGGAAGTGAATCCTACATCGATACCTGCACCCACTCTGGACTGGGATCACATGACTGTGGTCATTCTGAAGATGCAGGAGTGATTTGTTCAGGTATTAAACTATTATTGTATCTATATATACAATTACGTGATAAATTATGGGAAGTTACAGTGGTCTGTTCATAACCCATTCAGGACTGGTCCCGAAAATACTCGGGCATGGAGAATACAAATCAAAAGCAAACAATCCTGAGTGGGTTACCATATTTGCCGGTGTATCAACCGCAACCCTATTGTTAGGTTGTTATTAACGAAGGAAACAAATTAAATCTATACTGGGGTTCTGTGTAGCACATTTTTAACTATTAACATTCCACGCTTTTCTCTTCACCCGTTCGCTACGAGATACTGAAGTCCCCGTAGACTTTGAACATAGCCCACCCGGTTCCCGTAAGCAACAGGTTAACTTGATTTTATATATGATACATATTTCTTTTGCCCTGAACTTTGACCTCATTGCATCTGATCTTTCGCATACCTAGGAAGGAAATTTTACATCATAAGAACAAGAGTCATAACAAATAACTTTGACATTTTATTTTAGATGTAGTAGCAGGAAGGAAACATGTTGCTGTTGCTTCGTTATTAAAGACATGTATTTTTATTTATTGCATTTTGTAACCAGGATATCCAATTCGCCTTGTCGATGGTTTTAGTAGTATAGAGGGCCGTGTAGAGATTTACTACAATGGAGCCTGGGGAACTGTCTGTGATGACTCTTGGGATGATGCCGATGCTGGGGTTGTCTGCAGAAGTCTTGGTTTTGGTCAGATTGGGAGAGCTACATCCAAAGCTGCCTTTGGAGAGGGCACGGGTGACATCATCTATGATGAAGTGCAGTGTACAGGAAGTGAACCCATCCTGGAGGCTTGTGTCAATGCAGGCCTTGGAGTGCATGACTGTAGTCATTCTGAAGATGCAGGAGTACAATGTGCAGGTATGTTACTTTATTTAGATCAAAACATTTCACATTCTGTTCATGATCTCTCTACTCACTATTAAACTTTTCTCTCAAAATTTTGTTGTAAAAGGTAATTTCAGACCAGATTTATTGAAGGATTTATGAATGTAATAATTTTTTTCAAAATTTTGATTTTGGAACCATCCATATTTTCCATTATATTTCTCTACCAGGATATCCTATTCGCCTTGTTGGTGGGTCAAGCAACAGTGAGGGTCGTGTTGAGGTCTACTATGATGGAGCCTGGGGAACTGTCTGTGATGACTCCTGGGACGATACTGATGCTGGGGTTGTCTGCAGAAGTCTTGGGCTTGGTTATATTGGAAGAGCAACGTCAAGTGCTTACTTTGGAGAGGGAACAGGTGCCATCATCTTGGGTGATGTCCAGTGTACCGGAAGTGAATCCTACATCGATACTTGCACCCACTCTGGACTGGGAGTGCACAACTGTGGTCATCATGAAGATGCAGGAGTGATTTGTGCAGGTATGTAAATATTTGACAGTACTTATTTGGCATTTATTTACTATGCCTTTATGGCAAATTTTATTGAACCATGCTGTGAATTTCTGTGATTCGTCTAATTTATGATTGGTCAAACATTTTCCACTGTTGAGTCGTTTGTTAGTAAAATGGAATATGCGTACATAATTTTGTGTGTCAGCGTAAATACAATGCACTCAGCTTGCATACATCTGACAGGACCCTGAGTGCTTTTCATTTACACAGCACACTCTAGATCCTGTAGTATATGTAAGGCAATGCTTATGATCACAACAGTACTCCCTATGTGCGCCAATTAACTCTAGTCACAAATCTTTAAAGGAGTAGGAAATGCTAGAATTTGCTGTTACTGATAAGCGCAGAATTCCTGTCACTTCTAGTCATATATTTCCTCTTGAGTATCACTAATAATGGAAATAATCAATGTGTTTGAAACCACTATCAACAGTTTTGACTGAGCACTGGAGGCTGCCATGTTTTCCCACTGTACCATATGAAATGTCATCTGAGCGCATCCGAGCGTGCACTAACAAAAGCAGGTCATGTTACCGCTGTAGTTGAATCTGCAGCTATGTCAGGAGAAGCAAGCAAAAATGCCAGTGTTTCCTTCCCCTTTAATATTAATAATAATAATAATGGTGGCTACTTTATATAGCGTATGTGCCGTCTTTTGACACTCGCAACGCATCAATATTATTACACGGGTTATCGGATACATAATCCTGCACAATAAATGCATATTATTGCACTCCCTGGAGAGCATTCCAGTCAGGCAACCTCGTAGATGCACACAATGCTAAGGAAGTCCGTTCCATCCTTTCGAGTACCAATGTATACACCTGGTTTGAGGGCAGCAAATGTGGATAAATGTTCTTGCTAAAAGAAAAACACAATTGGCATACTTTGGGTTCGAACGCAGGACCTCAAGATTGGAAGGTACCATGCTCTACAAATCTTGCCACACCACGTCCACTTCATGATTTGAGATTTGTTTTTTGTTGCCTTCTGACAACAGAATTGGTTGCATCACATTGTATACACAATATTCATTATTTCACTTCAGCGCTTGCGGTTAAGCTGTATTTCATGTCTATTGAGTGGAAGTACAAGGGGAGATATATTTTATTGAAATTTATTGAGAGAGGGATTTTTTTATGCACTCCAAGTTCCTGCGAGAATTTGGATACCATGACTACAACCAGATAGCGTACAGGAACACTTCGCAATTCAATCTTTAATATCTCTATTATTAGGGTGACATTAACAAAGTGAAATCCCATTGTTGTATTTCTGTTGCCATAAGCCAAACATCACGGAACAAGAGAAGTGTGAAAGCTCCAAATGATTTTGATTGAATTTGACAGAGTTAATAGATCACTTTAATTAATGTTTGTCTGCCCTAGAAATTGTGCTACACACGTGTTATAAACATACTGTCTGGCTGGCCCTGCAAAACCCGCATAATAAACATTTGGGTGGATGTGTCTTTCATGTGTGTGCAAAATTATTGAATGATTGTGTATGACATTATGTATTTTGTATGATCACCAATGGCTCTGGAATAAAAAATTTACATACATGGGTAGTTTATTTTACATAATTCATTCGATCACCAATGGCTTTGGATTAACGTCATGTTACAAACTGTACATATATCTTTAGCTTACCTAGTAAGCTTCAGGTAATACCATACATCCAATATGTCGGCCGTCAGAATATCACTATTTAGACGATTACATTGAGTAATGAGAGTATAATTTTTGGAACAGGGAAAAGGAAACAAGTAAATATTATCGGAATACAACATTTTAGGCCTGACTTTAATTGACATGCTCAAAGTTAGCTACATGTAGTACTTGCCATGTAATTTAATTTATTGCATTTTCTATTACACTAGGATATCCAATTCGTCTTGTCGGAGGGTCAAGCATTATTGAAGGGCGTGTTGAGGTCTACTACAATGGAACCTGGGGAACTGTCTGTGATGACTCCTGGGATGATACTGATGCTGGCATTGTCTGCAGTGGTCTTGGGCTTGGTGACTCGGGCATCGCTACATCAAATGCTACATTTGGAGAGGGAACAGGTGACATCTTCCTGGATGATGTCACCTGTACTGGAAGTGAATCCTACATCGATACTTGCAGCCACTCTGGACTGGGAGCACACGACTGTGGTCATCATGAAGATGCAGGAGTGATTTGTTCAGGTATTTATATAACACCACTTAGTGTCCAGACCACGCAGCTTTTGCTAAGATGAACTAGTTGATATAAAAAACTGAAGTCATCATGAAGATGCAGGAGGGATTTGTTTAGGTATTTAATTTCCAATGTACTGACTGTGCCCCTGTTGACCATTTGATATACAAATAATACATGGTCTAGAGTGCATTGTGTAAATGCATCGCACGCAAGGTTTTGTTAGATGTGCGTAGCGCACATCAAACAAAACCGAGAGTGCGATGCATTTTATACATGACGCACGATAATAAGACCGTAGTTTTATTTGTTTTATAAAACATGCTCAACCACAGAATTGTTTATTTTGCTGGATTATTTGAAACAGACTTGCTACAATTAGTAACCCAGTCTATCTACTCTCTAAGAGTGTGAATTTATTAGGAATTTACATAATTCATCATCACGTACTGCACTTACTGTCTGATTTCACTCTGCAGCAAAATTCAGTTTACTGCGAAATCGCCGAAAAATTGGCCCTAAAAGTGAGAATTATAAAAGGACTGTATACATTTCCATTCCCAAACTTAGTAATATTAAACCACATACCATATAATTGACAAAACTGCTAACATTTTTTTTACTACAGAACAGATAATTTACAAAAAGCATTTTCCATCTTTTTCATGATCACTTTCGCGAGTTTTTACTTCGATAGAAACTATGTAAACAAGCATTGTGACGTCACAGCCGTGCAGATACCGCGCAATGAAAAGTGATATTGCACGGGTGTTTCGCAGTTACTGCACGGTTGTGCATGTTTGTTGAAATTAATAAATAGTCATGTGACATGATTTAACCAATCACGTTACTGAATTTACCAGAGCTGTTTTATAATATCCATCAGTTAACTGACTGTAATGCATGAGCTAGTTTATATTTTTTCATTATTATCATTATACTTCTGGCAGGACTCTACTCTTAACTTTTTTGTTGGTGGCCCAGTCGGGCCAGTGAAATAATTTATTTCCCTTTTCTGGTGGCCCTTTATTAAAACTAGCCCAAAAAATTGTATTTCATGAACAAACGTTTAACTATTAAAAAATCACTTTTTCCCGATCAAACCTATCATTATTGATGTAGCATGGCAATGTCGGGTTGAAAATCTGCTTGCCCAATCGGGCCACCAAAATATTATTCTTATACATTTTTGCTGGCCCAAAGTGCATTTCACTGGCCCGGGCCAGTGGGCCAGTGTAAATGTCGAGCCCTGCTTCTGGTATACTGTACATGTCTACATGTATATAATATGTACATCCTGCTCTCGTTATTGTGAGTTATAGATATTTAAATGGTTGACAGATTAGGCTACCATTTGGAAGGCATATAGACTAATAAAATTATAAGGTCATGAGAGCCTTACATTCAGAACTTGCTTTAAAACATCTATAAAGAAAACTTGAGGGCATGAATAATGTGATGTTAAAGGGCCTTAGTAACATTGATATTTACGATTGAAGTGTACGAATATGAAATTATCTACAGGACCTTTTCAGCCATATTCAAAGTAAGTGCAATGAGTAAGTGAATATCACTTTGGAATTTTGCTAATTTCTCGGCCAAATAACATCCAATGAACTTGAAATTTTCACACATTACTTTCTGGACATATCAGATCACACCAATACCCATAAATTGTATTAAACACACATATCACTTTTTGCACTTTACAAAGTTATTAGATCCCTTTAAAAATGCACTTAACCCATATCCGCCCTTGGTCCACACGAACGCTACATTTGCCGGTCTACGTGATATTCCGTAGCAGAAAGCATGTTTACAATGACATCATTTATCAATCTTTTTATAGTCTGCGAACTGTGACCTTACATCCCACAATGCTCTGCAGTACAGCTGTTTCCGTTTTTTGCATTCAGTGTTTTGATTGCTGTAAAAATAAGCCAATATTTACACAAACTTTTATCCCTTTTTGGCAACATCAATCACGGGCAGGAAGGGACTTCACACTATTTATGGCCCTAGGCGGATATGGGTTAACCATGGCCTGTTGCTATGTTTTGCGTAAAAGGTGACATTTTCGTTTGAAATGTACAATTTTCATCGAACCATTTTCATCGAACTTGTAATTTGTTAACTGCATTCCTAACCAGGATATCCGACTCGCCTTGTTGGTGGATCAAGCAGCAGTGAGGGTCGTGTTGAGGTCTTCTATGACGGAGCCTGGGGAACTATCTGTGATGACTCCTGGGATGATGCTGATGCTGGGGTTGTCTGCAGAAGTCTTGGGCTTGGTGCAATTGGAGCAGCTACATCCAATGCTGCCTTTGGAGAGGGCACAGGTGACATCATCTATGATGAGGTGCAGTGTACAGGAAGTGAACCCATCCTGGAAGCTTGTGTCAATGCGGGCCATGGAGTGCATGACTGTAGTCATTCTGAAGATGCAGGAGTACAATGTGCAGGTAAATTAATTCATTTGATCACAAGACTATATTTTAATCCTGTTGTTATTCCTTCTCTTTCAACTGTATCTCCTTCACTACAGGGACCTAATATACCTGGTACTTGGGGGCCTCTTTACTGATAGGAACCTCTTTAAAAATTTGATATTTCGCCTACTTTGAGGCAAATTCATAGATCAAATTATTCATCTCTAATCTACCATTTTCTGTGCTTATTTGTGCCATCAAAATTCCATTTCATATGTCATTACAATTTAAGTGCAGCGAAGTAACTTGAGTTCCTTTTAAATGTTGTAGTAACATGTTGTAGTAAAACTTTATACAAAACATTTATCCCAATATGGTTTAATAGATTTCTCCTTTTGCAGAATCTATTCATTGCCTCTATTCTTTACTAGCCTACCTTAGGTACTTGTGTTAAATGGAAGCGAATATAATTGTAAATAATGGTATTTTGTTTACATTTTCTAAACTTGAATTATTCCCCATGAATGTATTACTTTACTAGGCTATCCAATTCGCCTTGTCGGGGGCTCAAGCAGTATTGATGGGCGTGTTGAGGTCTTGTACGATGGAGCCTGGGGAACTGTCTGCAGTGACTCCTGGGATGATACCGATGCTGGGGTTGTCTGCAGAAGTCTTGGGCTCGGTGAATCAGGAACAGCTACATCAGGTGCCTCCTTTGGACAGGGAACAGGGAACATCATCCTGGATGATGTCCAGTGTACCGGAAGTGAATCCTACATCGATACTTGCACCCACTCTGGACTGGGAACACATGACTGTGGTCATGATGAAGATGCTGGAGTGATTTGTACAGGTATTTTATTTTACAGTATTTGTTGGGCAATTTTGCACTGTTCCTATGGAGCTGCAATGCTCATGACTTGATACAGATAACCAGTTCAGCCAAGTATCCCAGGTTACTTCACAGAGTTGAACTTGTACCAGGTTCCCATGAAAGGCTGTTTGTTTTGTGAACAAGCAACATTTTTGCCTGGGGGAGGGCCTAGCAAGCCGTTGAAGGCTTTTCAAACTCTAAACATTTTATATTATCTTAGTTATCTTTGATACAAACTCAGACTGGAATATTTACCAAACGGATCTTTGAATGGGGTGGGGGCAGACAATGATGGGGGTACACCTAATGTTTAATTATATTTATTTTTCACAGATTTTCCGCTTATGGTTAGTACTGTTTTGGGGCAATTTTTTTACTCATCCAAGCATCTACAAGTGTACATACAATGGTTTTGTGTGGTGAAAATTGTCAAACTTGAACAATGTAGATACCTCTGCTGTGGGAATGTTGTTATTTTTATCTCTTTTTTTATTTATTGCAATTCTTATTAGGATACCCTATTCGCCTTGTAAATGGTTCAAGCAGTATTGATGGGCGTGTTGAGGTCTTCTACAATGGAGACTGGGGAACTGTCTGCGATGACTCCTGGGATGATACTGATGCTGGTGTTGTCTGCAGAAGTCTTGGGCTTGGTGAAGCAGGAATTGCCATATCAGATGCCTATTTTGGACAGGGACCTGGTGATGTCATCTTGGATGATGTCCAGTGTACTGGAAGTGAATCCTACATCGATACTTGCACCCACTCTGGACTGGGATCACACAACTGTGACAATTCTGAAGATGCAGGAGTGATTTGTACAGGTATGTTACTCTTACTATTATAGTGTCTGTTTAACATCACTCTGTTCACTCGACCTTGCTAATGTAGGAGAATAGTTGTCATTATTTGTTTCTGCTGCTTCTGTCTTAATAACACATTGTTAGTGTTGACACATACAATTATGCTAGGCATGCTTAAATAAAGTTATTTAAACTTAGCATGTCAGCCATAAAGGAATCCCTCACAATACTGCAATTTCAGCAACACAGCAGCAAAATACAACTGGACCAATAGAATTGTGCCAATACTTTGGCAGGCCCTTCAAGTGAATAAAGCAGGATGGTAGTTGATTATTGTTTGCAAGGAGAGTGATCCCTTTTCTTTGAAATACCATGAAATAAATGTGCATGCGTGGCTAGAATACACTTTTAACAGACAATGCTAGTGCACTTTATGATTGTGTACAATTGTAATGAGGCATTGTCTGCTAATTACTCTCAATCCATCCTGTGACTGCAGTCAAAGAAACATTGGCGTTTTTTTAATATAAAAAAGCTCTTGTCAAGCCCATCGAGGTGGAGGGAGACTAATGCCCGGCGCAGACAGAGCCAACTCGACTGGTTGTCATTCCAATCGGCTCAGTTTTCAGTGCCTCGCGACACACATTTTGCCAGTCGAGAGACAGTCGGATGCCAGTTGGGGCCGATTCAACAAGATGAATCTGCTCCGACCGACCGGGCCCAACTCTAGCCTGATTGAAACCAGTCGGATCGGGTCGAGTTGGCTCTGTCTGCGCCGGGCTTAAGGGATCCAAATTGCACTGTCTGTCCATCCTCCGTCTGTCCATCCTCCGCCCATCCTCCGTCCGTCGTCCGTGACCCTTACAAAAATTTAAATAACTTTCCAACCCTGCATCTGTTTGTAACCAAACTTGATTGGTAGGTGCCCCATATTGGCCTCCATGATATTCTGGAGTCAAAGGTCACATAAGTAGTTCAAAGGTCAAATGAGGTCAAATGTGAAAGTTTACCTGCAAGAGTCTATTAGTGGGGATAACTTTCCAACCCTGCATCTGTTTGTAACCAAACTTGATTGGTAGTTGCCCTATATTGGCCTTCATGATATTATGGGTCCAAAGGTCACATAAGTAGGTCAAAGGTCAAATGAGGTCCAATATAGCATGAATGCGCACAAGTGGGCGAGACACTACGGCTATCGCCTTGTTTTCTATTCTTGCGATGGGGTTTTAATATTGAGGTTATACTAAGATCTTATAATCGTATGGGACTCAAAACCTGATTATTATTCATCTGTTAAATTAACCCCTTGCTCTCTAGTGATACATTATCTCCCTGAATTTTCAATGAATGTGTGCTTCAATATAAAACATGATCAATCAATTCAAAGCTCCGTATTAAAGCTGTGATGACTTTAACAACATCATCATATTAATTAAGGATATGTGTTTTGATTCATTGCATTCTTTATTTAAGGATATCCAACTCGCCTTGTTGATGGGTTTAGCAACAGTGAAGGTCGTGTTGAGGTCTACTTTGACGGAGCCTGGGGAACTGTCTGTGATGACTCCTGGGATGATACTGATGCTGGGGTTGTCTGCAGGAGTCTCGGGCTTGGCGAGATTGGAACAGCTACAACAAATGCTGCCTTTGGAGAGGGCACCGGTGACATCATCTTTGATGAAGTGCAGTGTACAGGAAGTGAACCCATCCTGGAGGCTTGTGGCAGTGCAGGCCTTGGAGTGCATGACTGTAGTCATGTTGAAGATGCAGGAGTACAGTGTGCAGGTATGCTCTATCACGTAGAGGCAAAGAATATCATTTGACAATATTGCAATGTGACATAGGTAAAGGGGGGTTCAAACCCCTCAAAACAAAATTTGTTTTATCAATGGGGGGGGGGGGGGGGGGTTGAACCCCCAAACCCCCTAGGTATGCCTATGGTAACAATTTCATGCCACCATTGTAATGCGCATTTTAGTTTGCTTCACAGGATGTCGAGAAGAACAATGGCAGATTGGTGGGTCAAGTAACAAGGCTGATTTTCTGTGGAAAGAAATTAGTATTCAAATAACACTGTCACAGATTTTGGCCATTATGATCACATGAGTTTTAAATTCAAGCAAGAAACGGGTTAGGTATATCATATCCTCAGAGTCATTTTAAAGAATATGTCTATGCTCCTTTCACTGAAGATTCCTTTATTTTTTAAATTCTATACTTCCAGAAAGCACAAAATTTGTATGCTCAAAGTTATATTAACCCATAAATTTCAAAATCCATAAGCATGGATGGGGATGTTTAGGAATGAAGGCTCATGCAAGTTAATGCAGAAGAAGTCTGTGATAATATGACGTGGGGTTTATTTTTAAAAGTTTTTTCTTATCACTTTTCCTCACTTTGAGAGCATTTTGTGTGACATTGTCCTCATAACTTTTTTGTACAAGGATATCCAATTCGCCTTGCTGGTGGGTCAAGCAACGGTGAAGGTCGTGTTGAGATCTATTACAATGGAACCTGGGGAACTGTCTGTGATGACTCCTGGGACGACACTGATGCTGGTGTAGTATGCAGAAGTCTTGGGCTTGGTGATTCAGGAATCGCTACGTCAGGTGCCTCCTTTGGACAGGGAACTGGTGCCATCATCTTGGATGAAGTCCAGTGTACCGGAAGTGAATCCTACATCGATACCTGTAGTCACCTTGGACTTGGAGTACATGAGTGTTATCATTATGAAGATGCAGGAGTGATATGTACAGGTATGTATGTATGTGTGACAGATTGTACTTCAACTTGCCATACTTATCTATCTCAGTCATATGCTGATATTGATAACATGCAAGTCAAATAGCCACCTATAAGTTTTCCATAGAAATATAAATACACCTGAATCTGCCAGCCCTATCAAAAAATCACTATTCGGGCAAGTAAAGATGAAGCACTTTAATAGATGTTAATTTATTGACAATTTAGATTTAGCTTTTATATCACTTAGATTGATATGTTTATCCCTACTAAAAAGTTATCGCAAGTTAATAGTCTTCCAACACATTAATATTACGGAATCATAATCAATTCAATTGTGGCAAATACATTAGTCCATTATGACAATCAACAAGTCTTGCAGCAACCAGCTGAAATGTTGTAAAGGTGGGACGGCATTGGAACATATTTCATTTCACTGAAAGTGTCTTGGAGAGAATTATTATTGTATCTACCGTAATTTAGGGGAGCCTTTTTTTTATATGTCATGAAATGAATGTGTATTTGTGGCTAGTTTAAACTTTTAACAGGCAATAGGAGTGCACTTATGATTGTGTACAATCTCAATGAAACATTGTCTGCTAACACTCTTTCTATCCCATAATTGAAGTCACAAAATCACTAGATACATATATATGAAAAACATATACATTATTCATCTGTAAACATCTAGCTCTCTAGTGATGCATAACTTTTCCTTTGTGTCTATTTCAATAAATTTCTACTGTAATAAACTTGTTGTAGCGTGAGGGCTAATTTTAAGTGACCCCAGGCAAGTGGTCCAGTATGGTTTGTCCAGTAAGGGTTGTGTATTAAACCAGTTAGCAGAAAAAATTTCTCTAACCCTAGGATTCCAGCCAGATCCATATACATGTATATTCCACAATTTTTTTGAGAAAACTTATAGTAAAAAATACGTCCAGCAATATTTATTATTTCATTCCTTAATAAAGGATTCCCAATTCGCCTCGTTGGTGGTTCGAGCAGTATTGAGGGTCGTGTTGAGGTCTACTATAATGGAGTCTGGGGAACTGTCTGTGATGACTCCTGGGATGATGCTGATGCTGGGGTTGTCTGCAGAAGTCTTGGGCTTGGTGAATTAGGAATCGCTACGTCAAATGCCACTTTTGGAGAGGGAACTGGTGCCATCATCTTGGATGAAGTCCAGTGTACTGGAAGTGAATCCTACATCGATACCTGTAGTCACCTTGGACTGGGATCACATAACTGTGGTCATTCTGAAGATGCAGGAGTGATTTGTTTAGGTATTGTAATAGTCACTGTCCTTACTTGCATGCATGAAAATGTTGATGGTCTGTAAATGTCATAATGTCCTTATCATTATGAAGTCAAATAAAAGTATTGGGAAAGCTACGGAAAACATCTATACAGAACGTATACAAAAAAGCGTTACACTTTTGAAAAATCTGTCAAAATTACATTTCAAAATATTTAGAAGATTTTTTCATGTCGATAGATGCCCAATAGTCTCATCTAGCAAGTGCCATTAACAAAACAAATTTTCGCTCACGCTTGGGCGAACACTGACTGTTTTTGTCTAGAGTGTGAAAAATGACTTGCGCCAAATTGAAAGAAGAGGGAAAATTTATTAAACCAGCAGTCCGATTAAGTACTCCCATTCAAACAAATTATTCTTTGCCAGAAAATTCCTAGACTAGCATAACCAGTGGCATACCCAGGATTTTTCAAGGGGGGGTTCAGAAAAAAGAATTCTGGTCTGCGGGGGGGGGGGGGGGTGTGGGGGGGGGGGGGTGGAGTCGTAGAAAATTTTCAAAGCCAAGACCAGGTCTGGTGCACAATTGGTTTAATTTTCCCTCTTCTTTCAATTTGGCGCAAATCATTTTTCACACTCTGGACAAACACAGTCAGTGTTCGCCCAAGCGTGAACGAAAATTTGTTTTGTTAGTGGCACTTGATAGATGAGAGTATTGGGCATCTATCGACATGAACAAATCTTCAAAATATTTTGAAATGTAATTTTGACAGATTTTTCAAAAGTGTAACGCTTTTTTTGATACGCTCTGTATTGACCAAACTTATTGATCAATATTGTTGAATTAGTATAATATATTCTTTCACATAGTAGGTGATTAAGGCATACTTTTCGTTTTATGTGTGTGGGGCTTTTCCCAATACTGTTATTTGGCTTTAATATTGACCCCTCAAATATCAGAATGTTTTCAACATATCAACATATTAAACATCGGGGCCAATTAATGTTTGTTATTTTGTAGCTAACAAGAAAAAATGTACAAAAGCCATTATTACTTCTTCGGCAAGGTTAAGCCGTTCAAGACTATTGATTTTGATATAAGATTTATAAGTTGGAAGGTTTTCAAGGACCTTAAATGGCTTATTAGTGAAAAGTGCAATTTAGGTGTGAATTAACAGATGGGTGGACGAATGCGTAAGATCTGTTCCTCAAGGGTTGGTTTCATGATGGTATAAACTGATTTGAAATGGTTGATGGTGTCAGTGCAGGGTAACCATTATCAGAACTGGTCCCAAAAATACTAGAGCTAGGGTCCAAGAAAAGGTTTAGTTATTTGAATGAAAATATAGATATCATTGTTTTATCATTTTGTTATAAAAAAACAACAACAGGACAAATTAGATATATCTTTATCATGGTCTTCCAATGAGCTGTCCATTGTTTTACATACATGTTTATTAATATCTCTACAAACATGTGGCCGAAGGCATTGTTCCTGTGTTGTCTGTATGTACTGTATTTATATCCCATTCTCATGTTCTCAAGACAGGATACAAGGCTCATTGTGCAAAAACACCTCATTACTCCTCCTTGCCCTCAACAACCGGTTCACTATTAACTCTTTGTGCGCTGTGCAGTAGATCCCCCCCATGGCCAGATTATTTTAGGCGCTAGTTCAAACGTGTACCCATACTCTGGCGCCCGCACCTTAGGCGGCTAGCTACCCGTGACATGCGCTTGGTCATTACAGTCGTTAATGGAGTGGTCACATTGGACACGACTCCCCACGACTAGACCCACGAATGCAGTACGCATTGGTACAAATCAATGGCAAGCCGTTTTTAACATTTATTCCTATTTCTTGATATCAAGAATTCAATTCTTGATATCAAGAAATGCATTCTTGATATCAAGAAATAATTTTCTGTATTGGTAATACTTGATATCAAGAAATAAACTGATATCAATAATTAAATTATTGATATCAAGAAATAGGAATAAATGTTAAAACGGCTTACCATAGATTTGTACCAATTCGTACTGCATTCGTGGGTCTATTTGTGGGGATTCGTGTTCAGTGTGACCACTCCTTAACATCACGTAGGCGTGCACGTGCTGTACGCATTGTGTATTGTGTGAACGCCCGTGCTGCACGCATCGTATATATTGTGTGCGTGATGCACACAATACCCGCTATGTCTGTGACTAAAGTCGAACGAAGCGCTGCTGTTTGTGACTATAGTCGCATACGGCGTGTTAAGAGTTAACCATCAAATGTGTTTATCTTTAGAAGCTAATAAAATTATTAGATTTTGGGCTTGTGTTGTCACATGTCATAGGTCACTTGACATACAGTATATACAATGTATATGCAAATATATTTGTTTGCTATGATGTCATGAATTTGCCTTAGACTTACATCACTAAAATCTTATCAAATTTTAAGTCATGGGGTCAAACATCACCATATATATAGTGGAGGTCTTATTGCTCTAAATTTCTTGACTGAATATTATTGGTCTCAACCCACAATATGATCAGAATTTTGAGATGTGTGATTTAATAAATTGCAATCCTTATCAGGACATCCAATTCGCCTTGTTGGTGGGCCATCTAGCAGTGAGGGTCGTGTTGAGGTCTTCTACAATGGAACCTGGGGAACTGTTTGCGATGACTCCTGGGATGATACTGATGCTGGGGTTGTCTGCAGAAGTCTTGGGCATGGTGAGAATGGAACAGCTACAACCAATGCTGCCTTTGGAGAGGGCACAGGTGACATCATCTTTGATGAAGTGCAGTGTACAGGAAGTGAACCCATCCTGGAAGCTTGTGCCAGTGCAGGCCTTGGAGTGAACGACTGTAGTCATTATGAAGATGCAGGCGTACGGTGTACGGGTGTGTAAACTCAGATAGACCAAAAGACATTTATTTGACAAGATTTGTTACTATGTTTCATTATATCTAATGAGTGGATTCAAATTTTATGTCTTGATTCATATTTGTTGTCCTAAATAGTTGTTTCACCCTTTGTTCTACCTCATGTACAGGACATCCATTGCTCAATTACTTGCTGAATAATGCATAAGACTGTTAACATGTTAATATGAAATAACAATGAATGGGGAATTTTGTTTTCCCCCTCTTAAAATAGAGATTCATTTAAATTACAAATGCAGCAAAATTATCCACCGTTAGGGAGCAAAGAGATTACCTATGGACAGTACCTGGTAAAAAATGTCAAGTCCTATATCAGAGTTGCTAGTAAAACATACATTTTAAAGTCCATTTCGTGATTGGAAACTAGCACTCTTTCGACCAAAAACACTTTTGCCTTGATATCGTCAGTCATGAGTTAATCAGGAGTTTGTAGATGATTTTTCTTTGCAAATGTACACATTAGTTTTGAACTACTATTGTCTGTTAAAATGTATTTTCAAATGTGTTTTTAAATTCAAACACAGGGTTAGATGACTAGAACTAAATTGTATAAATGAATTGGGCTGTTAAAGAAAATTTGGCTTCGCCGGGAAGCAAACCCAAAACCTCCAGATTGATAGACCAGTTGTCTAACCACTAGGCCATACTGATGGTTCATCATTAATTAATTTGTTCAAATAGTTACAAATGATTCAGGCCTCAAGATGACAGCCACTTGGCAAAGGTTTGTCGGCCATCCATGATCCACCTATGTTTGTATTTTTTGTCTGATATGTTGGTCCTTGATATTATATTTCAGCTGTTAATGAGTGCTTGAGCAGCCCTTGCCATAATGGAGGAACCTGTGTAGATGGTGACAACATGTTTTACATGTTCATGCCAAGTGGGGTATGATGCATGGGATTAACTGTCAAATGTTACGTAGCTTTAGAGTAGACTGTCAATATGACAAACAAACTCATTGGCCCGGATTCACGATGCAGGTTTGTAGGTTTGTTCAAACCATGGTTAATCCACGGTCTACATTTATGGAGTGCCATTTGTCATATCATTAGAAATTAGAAATTGTTTTACTTGTGTACAAGCAGTACTCCATAGATGTAGACCATAGATAAACCATGATTAGTACAAACCTCGTACAAGCCTGATTTGTGAATCCGGGCCTCAGTTTTTTCTTCTTTACAACGAGAGTTAGTTGTAGCAGTAAGTTTAAACAAACCTTTTTATTGAAAGGAATGAAAGCTGCCCATATTAAACCAAAATAAGCAGAATCTTGTGAACTAAACCCATGACAAAATCACAAATTTGAAAGTATGACATCCCTTTAGATTTTAACCAGCTCTCTCTAGTGCTCTTTAAACTTTCAAAGAAAATTGTATTTTCATAAACATATGCAAAGTGTATATATTTATATTCTTGTTATTCTCTGTGTAGCACTTGATGAGTGCTTGAGCAGCCCCTGCCTGAATGGAGCGACCTGTGTAGATGGTGACAACATGTATACCTGTGCATGCCAAGTGGGGTATGATGGGATCAACTGTCAGAATGGTATGTGGCTGTAGAGTAGTTTCTTGTGTGACAAAACAAACTCGTATGTTGGTATTCTACTAGACAGAATTCTTACATTTGGACTAACTAATCCACATTGAATCCACACCTGTGGACTTAGTGTGGATGAGCATATTAGGTATTCTAGTAGCGGGGACTAGTTATCTTTGGACTAAAGTGTGGATTAAACATTTTAGTGTTTGAATTTGACAACTATTCAGATGTTGTACTAGTTAAAAGTGAATACACTATTGAAAATTTAATTGTTAAAGGGGACCACCAGGCAAAGAACAACACATTATTATATGTTTTGGTACCGTTTTGTGATATCAAATAGATACCCAACATTTTGCAAAGGGTTGTGTTATTCATAAACAAAGCAATTAATTTCAACCACTTACGGAACCACTACTATTTCCTGGTTCGTACGGGCCAAACATTTGCGAGTGCATCAATGCGATTCACACGTACGTTTGTAGACAATAGAATCCCCGGCGATTCGTTCGCTCTGCACACATTAGTCTTCGCAATTCAGACCGCCTGAACGCGTGCTTTAGAATGGTGAGGCGTTTTCCAATTATATAGTTTTTTCTGGAAACATATTTTTGTGAACTTGTTGATGGAATGGAATACTAAAGATGTTACCTTTCTTTAATAAGAATATTATTTTTGGGTGGTGGTACCCTTTAACTTCATGTTGTGTAGGGATGATTCTGTTAATATTAAAGCATATTTTTGTGATATGTTTTGAATTAATAGAATTGAATTTGTTTTGCTCCAATTTGAATTTTAAAATTGGAGCAATATGTCAAGGTTTGTTGTTTTTACTCTTTCCAGACATAAACGATTGTCTGCCAGACAGTTGTAGCTACTACGGGGACTGCATAGATCAGGTGAATGGATTGATCTGCTCCTGTTTCTCTGGTTGGACAGGGAGTTACTGCCAATACTGTAAGTACTTACTGTAAAGACCTATCTTTTTTTTAAATAGGCTGCGTTGTAATTTATTTTTTCTTTAATTTCTTATTTTTTCTTTAATTGTATAATTGTTCGTGTACCTTTGTTGTATTTGTAGGATGTCATATATATTTTGTTTATTTAATTTACTATATAAAGCGCATAGAGAGTCATTTTGTCTATTATGCGCTATATAAATATACATTATTATTATTATTATTATTACTTCCCCCCTTATTGCTGAAACATAGTATGTACTTGTTGACCTGAATTCTATCAAATGATAGTGATTTTGATGGATTCCTTGTCAACACATTCCATATGAAACTTTTATATTCCAGTCGGAATGAAATAATACAAATTCATTCTAATCAATTTGTTGTCAATACCTGTTATATGGAACTCTTATATTCTATTTGTTATATTATTTTGCACCTTGAGTAAGTTTTTAGAGAAATGTGCTTTATATAATTATTTTATGTTGTTAGTAGTATTATTATTGTTATTATTCTTAGTAGTAGTAGTAGTAGTAGTATTATTAGTAATATCATTATTATTATTATTATTATTGTTATTAGTAGTATTGATATTATTATTATTATGTTCCTTATGGAACATTACTTTTACACTGAATTCTTCAAATCCATTTTAATCAATTTATTTTAATTGTGTTCCTTATAAAGACACACATCCCCCAGTCAGAATGAATAGGCATAAAAAAGAAATTGGCAATAACTATGACAAATTACATTATTTTCTATTCTGAAAGTAAAAGCAAGGAAAGTGATTAGTAATATTAAGTTCACTTGTATTTAATATTCATGTAGTGTACAAAGTGTAAGTTTCTTAATGTTGTTCAAGTTTAAATATGATGTTCAAATCATGATACCTTCATGATTTCCTCATTTGTTTTAAAATAATGAGAGTTTACAAACAAATTTTGGTGGTAAAATATATTAATTTTTTTCCCACATAATTTTTTGCCATTGAATATGGCCAGGCATTTCATGTCATGCGTTTTATTATTTGGAGGTTTTTAACCAATTATAACTCCATGAAAAGGAGATTTCAAGCCCTAACTTTGTCAAGCAAGCTGGTAAATGACATTTTCTTTCATGTAAGACAATAACCTCGCAACCTTTACAATTTGGCTTGCAAAAGGCGGACAGTCCCTTTAAAACCAAAATAAGCAGAATCTTGTGAAATATTAAAACCCATGACAAAAATCACAAAAAATCACAAATTTGAACGTATGACATCCATTTAGATTTGAACCAACTCTCTAGTGCTCTTTAAACTGTCAAAGAAAATTGCATATTGGTACATGTATGACATGCATTCTCCATAGATCAGAGCCCAAGTATATTTATGACCAGTCTTGATTTATTATTCAAATTCAGAATGAAATTCCCCTCTTTGCTTATGTATACATTAACTTCTGACATCTTTAGAGTAGAGTTTATGGAAATGTTTTGAAGTATCTAAACAATGCAAAGTGTATAATATTTTTACTCTTGTTATTCTCTGTGTAGCAATTGATGAGTGCTTGAGCAGCCCTTGCCTTAATGGAGGGACCTGTGTAGATGGTGACAACATGTATACCTGTGCATGCCAAGTGGGGTATGATGGGCTCAACTGTCAGAATGGTATGTGGTTGTATTATTATTATTATTATTAGTATGTTCTTAATGGAACATTACTTATTCAAATCCATTCTAATCAATGTATTTTGATTGTGTTCCTTATAAGACACACATCCCCCAGTCAGAATGAATAGGCATAATATAAAGAAATTGGCAATAACTTTGACAAATTACATTATTTTCTATTCTGAAAGTAAAAGCAAGGAAAGTGATTAGTAATATTAAGTTCACTCGTATTTAATATTCATGTAGTGTACAAAGTGTAAGTTTCTTAATATTGTTCAAGTTTAAATATGATGTTCAAATCATGATACCTTCATGATTTCCTCATTTGTTCAAAAGTGAGATTTTACAAACTAATTTTGGTGGTAAATTTTTGTTTTTTTAATTTTCCACATAATTTTTTGCCATTGAATTTGGAGAAATATAGCCAGGCATTTCTTTCGAGATATTTTCTCAGAAAATAACATGCTATGAAAATCAAATTGACAATGAATAGGTAGACAAATTCTAATTTACCCTCTTAAAGGGATAGTTGAGTTCTGGTATTAAAGAGAGTACAGTTTTGGTACAGAATTTTAGTAACCAAAACCTGCACCATTACATTACAAACTAACAATAATAACTCCACCATGCTCAAAAGGAATACAAAATTACAAATGACTAAGTAAAAAGCCTGTTATCATTCAAAAAGAGCCGTTAAAACTCAAGAGGGCACTCTCTCAAAACTCATTGGTTTCATCCATTTTAAATAAAATATTGTGCATGTGATGTTTGTTAAAATAGTGATTCGATAGAGACATAATCAACAACTATTTAAAAACCTCTTTTGTAATTTTTAAAAAAAGCATTTTTAAAAAAAATTAACGGCTGGTTCAAAATTCTCTAATAATTGTGGGGCCCCGTATTTATTACAAATTGTTATGTTTATGGATATTTCAGCCATTTCTGAACCGATTTTGATCAAATAAAGTTTATTCTGTCATTAAAATATTATGCTCTTTCAAATTTGACACTCAGTTTTTCATTATCTCACAAAAAATTATTTTGTGTAGCGCCCTCTATACCAAAACTCAACTATCCCTTTAACCTGTTCAGGACTGGTCACGAAAATACTCTTGCTTGGGTCTATGGGTCTATTCGCAGGCACAAATCGCACAGTGGGCACTTGGCTTTAGGTGAGGAAGTGGAACACCAAGAACATGATAAATAATATAAACAAAAAAGAAGATTTATATTTAAATAGCATTTCTCTTATTTTCAACTTTTTAGGCAATTTTACATGGAAACATTTCTAACTAAAAATTCAAACTTGAAATCTATGTGAAACACCACACAGGCATGTTCGTGTGTAAACACCTATTCATTTATTCTTTAAATATGTCATTTAACCAGGCCCGTAGCCAGGATTTTCATGGGGAGGTGCGTAATTTACCAAAACGGGACCGAGACCACTTGCCAATAATATTCGAGGTCGAAACCACAGGCTGAGAGTCTTGTAAGCTGGTTAAGATGGACTCGAGACCAGTAAAAAGTGGACCTTTCTGAATTAATTTTGTTGGGGGGGGGAGGAGGGAGGGGTGCGTACGCACCCAATGCATCCCCCCCCCCCTGCCTATGGGCCTGATTTAACATTGGTCTTGTGGAGTGTGTTATAATGTTATGGCCACAGAAATACAATATAGAAATACTAGAAGCCCAACTGAATAAGCGTATGACGTCTTAACCACAGATAGGCCGTGCCTCCAGCTTTTTGAGCACGACAAGTTGCGATACCCATGCAAATGAGGTAAAACGTCAGAGTTTGTTCATTTGAATAAATTACCAGACGTGGATTCATTGGATAAAATAACATATTACGCAAAAAGCTAAAGTAATTACGCATTGCGCACTCATATGTGTTGCAGTTGCCATGGCATTTAAACACGCACTTCTCTGCAAAATTGCGCTTCATAATACCAAAGACGCTAAATATTTTAATTCATCTCTATTATTTTAGTTACGCGCTGTACTAACAGTGACACGATTTCATTCAGTTAATTGCGCACAGTCAAGAAACAGGGGATTTCCCTACTAGGAGCAAAATATTGTTTTTCATTGTGACGTCATAACAGAAGCATACACATAAATTTGAGATGGGGGGGGGGGGCCTGGTTATGGCCCTTTGAGCTCTCCAGAACTCCCCCATTCAAGTTGATACAAAATCTGCTTCGTTTTTCATGTTAACGATGAATACTATTCTGAATGACGTTCACATGTTTATTCCTATATTCTATTTATGTTTTTAAAATGTTGCATATTTACAACCAGCTATCAATGATAAATGCATTTCACATAAATGTTTACTACTCAGAGATGTTATTTTAAAGCAGATACAAATATTGCATTTTGCTTTATATTAGATTATGTGATTGAACTTTGCATATTGACAACCAGCTATCAACAATAAATATATTTAACATGGATGTTTACTTCTCAGAGATGTTATTTAAAGAAAATATAAATACAGCATTTGCATTTTAGATTATATGATTGAACTTAACCCACTCAGGACGGATTGATTTTGCTATAGCATGAATTCTCCATAGACCCTAGCTTGCCCTAGTATTTTCGGGACCAGTTCTGAATGGGTTAAAGTTAAACACTTCAGCTTCGAAAACCCGATATCCCAAGTTTCTGTGAGGTCTTTTTCGCAGATGGGAACCTGTTATCAAAAGTCCCTAGTGATTCAGATCAAGACCAAAAAATAACATTCAGAAATATTCATCTGCATGATGTATCTTGAATCAAAAATGGTATTAAAATCACCCTTATTTTCATTAAAAATTGCAAAATTGCAAAACTGTTATTCAGTGATTCAACCTTGAAAGGAAAGAAAAACATGGCAACAATAGGTCATACACTTATTTCATAATGAGCCATAAAGAAATAGGGATGTTGTAATTTGTTTGCACAAATATTGCCATATGTTTTAGTTGTGTCTGCTTTTAGAATAAAGTATTGATTTTTATAGCATTTCCTACATTTCTTGATTAGATCCTCATGTGCAAATTCGCCTTGTTGGTGGGTCAAGCAACAGTGAGGGTCGTGTTGAGGTCTTCTATGATGGAGCCTGGGGAACTGTCTGTTATGACTCCTGGGATGTCAATGATGCTGGCGTTGTCTGCAGAAATCTTGGGTTTGGTACAGGATCTGCTACAACAAGTGCCTCGTTTGGACAGGGCACGGGTGACATCATCTTGGATGAAGTTGTCTGTACTGGAAGTGAATACTACATTGACGATTGCTCGCATTCTGGATTTGGTGCAACTAACTGCGATCATTCTGAAGATGCAGGAGTGATATGTTCAGGTATTTGTGACTTACATTATGTTCTTCAACTTGCCATACTTAATATTGCTATAGTATAATATTGCTATTTGTCAAGGGGCAATTCAAATAGCCACCGCTATCGTTTCTCATAGAAACATGCATACGCCTGAATCCCGTGGCCCAGGAAAAAAAGAAATATATTGAGAATTATGTTATGTCTTGAACAGTCTTCTGTACAGAAAATGAAACCTACATCAGTCAGGACCACTTTCGCAAAACCGCTATCGGCCAAAATAGTGGAAAAGCACTATTCCGCGATTATCACGTGATACGCAGTATTGCGTCATGTTCGGTTCCACGTGTTGTGGCAATGGGGATATTTGTGCAACGACTACCTTCAATTAAATTACATTTATTTTCGCCCAATGTTCTGGACAGATCATCTAAATAGTAAATGTGTAGCATCCTTGATAATTAAACTAATGGTGTGTAGTTTGTCTAAATGATCTGGCCAGAACATTTTAAGAAAATCTTGCTCGATTATGCGGGCTCGTTTTTCAAATAAACGGTTGATTCGCGCATAGACTTACGCGACAGGTGTTTGATGCCGTACAAACTGGCACGGTGCGAAATAACGAGAGAAAAGGAGGGAGCGTGTGAGAGAGGCGTATAGCTCAGCAAGATAAGAGAACGGCAAGATACACTTAGCACGCAGAAGGCGAGAATGGCGGACACAAAGCTGCATATATGTAAAATACGGCTGTACAAAATTCTATTTTGTTTCGATCACCGATAGTATCGCATGGCACTATCGCCACGATATTTGCGCCATCTAGCGACATTGATTGGAGAATAGTGGGAAACCGCTATTTTCACGATAGTGGAAAAGCGAAAGTGGTCCTGACTGTACATTGAAGATTGCTTGCATTCTGGATTTTGTGCACACAACTGTGGACATGATGAAGATGCTTAATCTCATGAAAGGCTTTTAGCTATGTTCGAGCACCATCATGACATAACTCTGAAAGTTATGACGGATGTATTCTATAACAGCATCTTAGCATAAACACCTCCGACCCTGTCCTAACGATGTGAACGAAACAATCCCTCTTACCTGTCATATCCGACAATTTCTATACACCGAACACTAGTGCAAAATTATATTCAAAAGTCCGTTATACTTCAAACTTTTTATTCGAGTATGGGTATATGTTAGCCTGCCAAATTATATCATTTTGATTGATTTTGCAAAACAATTTACTGATTAAATATAATTGCCCAGTTGCCCAGTGCAACAAAACGTGTTTACAGAAATAATGGTTATTTAGCCTCTGAAGAAGATTCTGCTAGGATCAAACATTTATGCCCTATATTGATTCTTAAAAATGAAAGTGGTTACAGTACAACAAAATCAATGAAAGAAAGAACTTGTGGAAATTTACCGTGGTCTGTTTATTTCAAAGTAAAAAATATAGGGTATTCACAGCAATTTAAGTCTAGGCATTAATCTAAAAGTCATTTGTAAGTGTATTAACTAGTAGGCCACTTATGGGAGACTAGACATGTTCATGTATGTCTAAACTTTGTGAAACACCTGTTTTAAAACATTGAATTTCTTGAATTCCTAGGATTTCCGATTCGCCTGGCTGATGGTTCAACCGACAGTGAGGGTCGTGTCGAGGTCTTCTATGACGGAGCCTGGGGAACTGTCTGTGATGACTCCTGGGATGATACTGATGCTGGGGTTGTCTGCAGGAGTCTTGGGCTTGGTGAATCGGGATTCGCTACATCAGGTGCCTTCTTTGGAGAGGGAACAGGTGCCATCATCTTGGATGAAGTCAATTGTACCGGAAGTGAATCCTACATCGATACTTGTAGCCACTCTGGACTGGGTGTGCACAACTGTGGTCATGCTGAAGATGCAGGAGTGATTTGTACAGGTATTTAAAGATACTTTCCACCTTTTGCAAGCCAAAATTCAAAAGTTGCAAGATTGTTGTCTTATAGGAATTAAATTATTGAGAAGAGAACTACTTGAAACCTCCTTTTCATGGAATTATATGGATTTAGGAAGAACCTATGCCTGTGCATAATTACTTTCATGTGAAAGTATTTAAATGTTGTTCAAGATTGAATGGGATGTTGAAATCATGAATCCTCCATGATGTCCCATTTGTTTATAAATGAAATTATATCAGGTGAATTGTGCCATGAAAATCTGATTGATAATAAACTTCGCACAAAAAGTTCTGCAATCGAGGTTTGCGCATTAATAACTTTTCTATTACGTTATTACCATTCATTAATTTGATATCATTGGAAAGCGTGAATTCTCCCCTTTACATTGCAATAACATTTGCTATGAATATTTTATCATGGAATGTGCATTACATCCAAATGTAGGGCAAAGTCAAAAGTGAAATGTTGCAAAATGCACTGATTTTGTCAACAGTGTGCCTTCCTTTTGTTTGAAGAATAAAACGTGGCTTAAATGGGGGTGCGGTGGTCATGCATGAATGTTAATGGCTTAAACGTGTCTTTATGATTTTGGATTTTGTGATGGTGCAGTAATGTCTTCATATTTATTTTGTTTGGAAGATGTAATGTTTCATTGAATGACAATAAGCCGTTGACATTAATGCATGACCGCCTCAACCCCATTCAAGCCACGTTTTAATCTTCAAACAAAAGGAAGGCACACTGTTGACAAAATCAGTGCATTTTGCAACATTTTATTTTTGACTTTGCCCTACATTCGGATGTAATGCACATTCCATGATAAAATATCCATAGCAAATGTTATATCAATGTAAAGAGGAGGATTCACGCTTTCCAATGATACCAAATTTATGAATGGTAATAACGTAATAGGAAAGTTATTAATGCGCAAACCTCGATTGCGGAACTTTTTGTGCGAAGTATAGATAGGTGGACAAATGCTAAATGACTTGCAGATGGAAAACGGCCAAGTATAATATGCTAAAATTATGTATCTATTTGCAATCACAAATATGCGTTGAATTGTATTTTACATTCATGGATTAAGACTTTGTTTAGGGAAAAAAATAATACAAAATAATTGCTTTCTTTTTACACTCGCAGCAATCGATGATTGTCTTTCACAACCCTGTCTCAATGGAGGAACCTGTGTTGATCTTCATCTGTCCTACTACTGTGAGTGCCCTACTGGCTACACTGGCACACAGTGCGACATTGGTATGTTTAAAGGGACTGCATAGTTGTCAGTGGCGTAGCTTTGTGTCTGTACCTATTCTGTACTTCTTCTTTTTTTCCAAAGATTTTCACCATAATTATGTTTCTTTTTGTATCATTGGCCTGAATTTTCATCAGTTGCACAACTTTAGTCTGGGATTAAAAGACATAGACTACCTGTGATACTTTAAACCATTTTGCACCTTTGGGCCCATTGATTATTGCAATTTGCTACCAGAGATTTTGTTATTGTTTCCTTTCATTATCCAGTCAATCCTATTAGTTCTGTTTTGCCATCAAGTCATAGTATAGTCGGTTATCAGCAAAATTGCGTCCTGGATCATCCAGGACATTATATTACTGGTGACCATTTATACTATTACTGAAATGGCAAGCGGTCCTTTGTCCTAATTCCTGAGCAGAACTAGAGGGATTGGCTTGATAAAGAAAGGAGAAACAATTAGAACATTTCAGGTGGCAAATGGCAACCATCAATGGGTCCACGTTTAACTGGTTACTGGTAGTCTATGTTTTTTTAGCCCAGACTAAAGTTGTGCCACTGATGAGAATTTGGGCCTATAAGTTGAACTTGAATTCCAAGTATATATCTCCTACTATGGTAGGCCATTTTTACCATTAGACTCTTAACCCTTTGGATGAGGAAATAGTACACCAAGAACATGAGAAATAATATTTTTAAAAAATAAGATTTATATTAGCATTTAATCTCCTATTTTCAAACTTTTTAGGCAATTTTACATGGAAACATTTTGTTTTCATAACTTGAAGTCTAACTAAAAATTCAAACTTTAAAACTCTCTGTGAAACCCCACACAGGCATGTTCATGTTCATGGGGAAGTGCGTAATTTACCAAAACGGGACCGAGACCACTTGCCAAAACATTTCGAGGCCGAGACCACAGGCTGAGAGTCTTGTAAGCTGGTTAAGATGGTCGAGACCAATAAAAAGTGGTGTTATAATGTTATGGCCCTTTAAGCTCTCCAGAACTCCCACATTGAACTTGATTTTATAAAAAATCTGCTTCGTTTTCCATGTTAACGATGAATACTATTATGACGTTCACATATTTATTCCTATATTCTATTTATGTTTTTTAAATGTTGCATATTGACAACCAGCTATCAACGATAAATATATTTCATGTTGATGTTTACTTCTCAGATATGTTATTTAAAGAAAATATAAATACAGCATTTGCATTTTAGATTATATGATTGAACTTAACCCACTCAGGACGGATTGATTTTGCTATAGCATGAATTCTCCATAGACCCTAGCTTGCCCTAGTATTTTCGGGACCAGTTCTGAATGGGTTAAAGTTAAACACTTCCCTGATATCCCAAGTTTCTGTGAGGTCTTTTTCGCAGATGGGAACCTGTTATCAAAAGTCCCTAGTGATTCAGATCAAGACCAAAAAATAACATTCAGAAATATTTATCTATATAAAATGGTATTAACCCGTTCCCTACGAGTTTATGAAATCCCTATAGACTTTGTACACATGCCCACTCGGTTCCCGTGGTCAAGGGGTTAAAATCACCCTTATTTTCATTAAGAATTGCAAAATTGCAAAACTGTTATTCATTGATTCAACCTTGAAAGGAAAGAAAAACATGGCAACAATAGGTCATACACTTATTTCATAATGAGCCATAAAGAAATAGGGATGTTGTAATTTGTTTGCACAAATATTGCCATATGTTTTAGTTGTGTCTGCTTTTAAAATAAAGTATTGATTTTTATAGCATTTCCTACATTTCTTGATTAGATCCTCATGTGCAAATTCGCCTTGTTGGTGGGTCAAGCAACAGTGAGGGTCGTGTTGAGGTCTTCTATGATGGAGCCTGGGGAACTGTCTGTGATGACTCCTGGGATGACACTGATGCTGGCGTTGTCTGCAGAAATCTTGGGTTTGGTACAGGATCTGCTACAACAGGTGCCTCGTTTGGACAGGGCACGGGTGACATCATCTTGGATGAAGTTGTCTGTACTGGAAGTGAATACTACATTGACGATTGCTCGCATTCTGGATTTGGTGCAACTAACTGCGGTCATTCTGAAGATGCAGGAGTGATATGTTTAGGTATTTGTGACTTACATTATGTTCTTCAACTTGCCATACTTAATATTGCTATAGTATAATATTGCTATTTGTCAAGGGGCAATTCAAATAGCCACCGCTATCGTTTCTCATAGAAACATACATACGCCTGAATCCGGTGGCCCGGGAAAAAAAGAAATATATTGAGAATTATGTTATGTCTTGAACAGTCTTCTGTACAGAAAATGAAACCTACATCAGTCAGGACCACTTTCGCAAAACCGCTATCAGCCAAAATAGCGGAAAAGCACTATTCCGCGATTATCACGTGATACGCAGTATTGCGTCATGTTCGGTTCCACGTGTTGTGGCAATGGGGATATTTGTGCAACGACTACATTCAATTAAATTACATTTATTTTCGCCCAATGTTCTGGACAGATCATCTAAATAGTAAATGTGTAGCATCCTTGATAATTAAACTAATGGTGTGTAGTTTGTCTAAATGATCTGGCCAGAACATTTTAAGAAAATCTTGCTCGATTATGCGGGCTCGTTTTTCAAATAAATGGTTGATTCGCGCATAGACTTACGCGACAGGTGTTTGATGCCGTACGAACTGGTAAGGTGCGAAATAACGAGAGAAAAGGAGGGAGCGTGTGAGAGAGGCGTATAGCTCAGCAAGATAAGAGAACGGCAAGATACACTTAGCACGCGGAAGGCGAGAATGGCGGACACAAAGCTGCATATATGTAAAAAACGGCTGTACAAAATTCTATTTTGTTTCGATCACCGATAGTATCGCATGGCACTATCGGCACGATATATGCGCCATCTAGCGACATTGATTGGAGAATAGTGGGAAACCGCTATTTTCACGATAGTGGAAAAGCGAAAGTGGTCCTGACTGTACATTGAAGATTGCTTGCATTCTGGATTTTGTGCACACAACTGTGGACATGATGAAGATGCTTAATCTCATGAAAGGCTTTTAGCTATGTTCGAGCACCATCATGACATAACTCTGAAAGTTATGACGGATGTATTCTATAACAGCATCTTAGCATAAACACCCCGACCCTGTCCTAACGATGTGAACGAAACAATCCCTCTTACCTGTCATATCCGACAATTTCTATACACCGAACACTAGTGCAAAATTATATTAAAAAGTCTCAAGTCCGTTATACTTCAAACTTTTTATTCGAGTATGGGTATATGTTAGCCTGCCAAATTATATCATTTTGATTGATTTTGCAAAACAATTTACTGATTAAATATAATTGCCCAGTTGCCCAGTGCAACAAAAAGTGTTTACAGAAATAATGGTTATTTAGCCTCTGAAGAAGATTCTGCTAGGATCAAACATTTATGCCCTATATTGATTCTTAAAAATGAAAGTGGTTACAGTACAACAAAATCAATGAAAGAAAGAACTTGTGGAAATTTACCGTGGTCTGTTTATTGCAAAGTAAAAAAATATAGGGTATTCACAGCAATTTAAGTCTAGGCATTAATCTGAAAGTCTCTTGTAAGTGTATTAACTAGTAGGCCACTTATGGGAGGCTAGACATGTTCATGTATGTCTAAACTTTGTGAAACACCTGTTTTAAAACATTGAATTTCTTGAATTCCTAGGATTTCCGATTCGCCTGGCTGATGGTTCAACCGACAGTGAGGGTCGTGTCGAGGTCTTCTATGACGGAGCCTGGGGAACTGTCTGTGATGACTCCTGGGATGATACTGATGCTGGGGTTGTCTGCAGGAGTCTTGGGCTTGGTGAATCGGGATTCACTACATCAGGTGCCTTCTTTGGACAGGGAACAGGTGCCATCATCTTGGATGAAGTCAATTGTACCGGAAGTGAATCCTACATCGATACTTGTAGCCACTCTGGACTGGGAACTCATGACTGTGGTCATGATGAAGATGCAGGAGTGATTTGTACAGGTATTTAAAGATACTTTCCACCTTTTGCAAGCCAAAATTCAAAAGTTGCAAGATTGTTGTCTTATAGGAATTAAATTATTGAGAAGAGAACTACTTGAAACCTCCTTTTCATGGAATTATATGGATTTAGGAAGAACCTATGCCTGTGCATAATTACTTTCATGTGAAAATGTGAAAGTATTTAAATGTTGTTCAAGTTTGAATGGGATGTTGAAATCATGAATCCTCCATGATGTCCCATTTGTTTATAAATGAAATTATATCAGGTGAATTGTGCCATGAAAATCTGATTGATAATAAACTTCGCACAAAAAGTTCCGCAATCGAGGTTTGCGCATTAATAACTTTTCTATTACGTTATTTACCATTCATTAATTTGATATCATTGGAAAGCGTGAATTCTCCCCTTTACATTGCAATAACATTTGCTATGAATATTTTATCATGGAATGTGCATTACATCCAAATGTAGGTCAAAGTCAAAAGTGAAATGTTGCAAAATGCACTGATTTTGTCAACAGTGTGCCTTCCTTTTGTTTGAAGAATAAAACGTGGCTTAAATGGGGGTGCGGTGGTCATGCATGAATGTTAATGGCTTAAACGTGTCTTTATGATTTTGGATTTTGTGATGGTGCAGCAATGTCTTCATATTTATTTTGTTTGGAAGATGTAATGTTTCATTGAATGACAATAAGCCGTTGACATTAATGCATGACCGCCTCAACCCCATTCAAGCCACGTTTTAATCTTCAAACAAAAGGAAGGCACACTGTTGACAAAATCAGTGCATTTTGCAACATTTTATTTTTGACTTTGCCCTACATTCGGATGTAATGCACATTCCATGATAAAATATCCATAGCAAATGTTATATCAATGTAAAGAGGAGGATTCACGCTTTCCAATGATACCAAATTTATGAATGGTAATAACGTAATAGGAAAGTTATTAATGCGCAAACCTCGATTGCGGAACTTTTTGTGCGAAGTATAGATAGGTGGACAAATGCTAAATGACTTGCAGATGGAAAACGGCCAAGTATAATATGCTAAAATTATGTATCTATTTGCAATCACAAATATGCGTTGAATTGTATTTTACATTCATGGATTAAGACTTTATTTAGGGGAAAAAAATAATACAAAATAATTGCTTTCTTTTTACACTCGCAGCAATCGATGATTGTCTTTCACAACCCTGTCTCAATGGAGGAACCTGTGTTGATCTTCATCTGTCCTACTACTGTGAGTGCCCTACTGGCTACACTGGCACACAGTGCGACATTGGTATGTTTAAAGGGACTGCATAGTTGTCGGTGGCGTAGCGTTGTGTCTGTACCTATTCTGTACTTCTTCTTTTTTTCCAAAGATTTTCACCATAATTATGTTTCTTTTTGTATCATTGGCCTGAATTGTCATCAGTTGCACAACTTTAATCTGGGCTTAAAAGACATAGACTACCTGTGATACTTTAAACCATTTTGCACCTTTGGGCCCATCGATTATTGCAATTTGCTACCAGAGATTTTGTTATTGTTTCCTTTCATTATCCAGTCAATCCTATTAGTTCTGTTTTGCCATCAAGTCATAGTATAGTCGGTTATCAGCAAAATTGCGTCCTGGATCATCCAGGACATTATATTACTGGTGACCATTTATACTATTACTGAAATGGCAAGCGGTCCTTTGTCCTAATTCCTGAGCAGAACTAGAGGGATTGGCTTGATAAAGAAAGGAGAAACAATTAGAACATTTCAGGTGGCAAATGGCAACCATCAATGGATCCTCGTTTAACTGGTTACTGGTAGTCTATGTCTTTTTAGCCCAGACTAAAGTTGTGCCACTGATGAGAATTTTGGCCTATAAGTTGAACTTGAATTCCAAGTATATATCTCCTACTATGGTAGGCCATTTTTACCATTAGACTCTTTAACCCTTTGGGTGAGGAAATAGTACACCAAGAACATGAGAAATAATATAAACAAAAAATAAGATTTATATTAGCATTTAATCTCCTATTTTCAAACTTTTTAGGCAATTTTACATGGAAACATTTTGTTTTCATAACTTGAAGTCTAACTAAAAATTCAAACTTGAAATCTATGTGAAACACCACACAGGCATGTTTGTGTGTAAACACCTATTCATTTATTCTTTAAATATGTCATTTAACCAGGCCCGTAGCCAGGATTTTCATGGGGAGGTGCGTAATTTACCAAAACGGGACCGAGACCACTTGCCAAAAAAGTCCGAGACCACAGGCTGAGAGTCTTGTAAGCTGGTTAAGATGGTCGAGACCAATAAAAAGTGGACTCAAGACCAGTAAAAAGTGGACCTTTCTGAATTTTTTTTTTTTGGGGGGGGGGGGGGGGGGGGGGGTGGTGCGTACGCACCTAATGCACCCCCCCCCCCCCCCCCCCCCCCCCTGTCTACGGGCCTGATCTAACATTGGTTTTGTGGAGTGTGTTATAATGTTATGGCCCTTTAAAGCTCTCCAGAACTCCCACATTGAACTTGATTTTATAAAAAATCTGTTTCGTTTTCCATGTTAACGATGAATACTATTATGACGTTCACATATTTATTCCTATATTCTATTTACGTTTTTTAAATGTTGCATATTGACAACCAGCTATCAACGATAAATATATTTCATGTTGATGTTTACTTCTCAGATATGTTATTTAAAGAAGATATAAATATAGCATTTGCATTTTAGATTATGTGATTGAACTAATTAACCCACTCAGGACGGATTGATTTTGCTATAGCATGAATTCTCCATAGACCCTTGCCCTAGTATTTTCGGGACCAGTTCTGAAGTTAAACACTTCAGCTTCGAAAACCTGATATCCCAAGTTTCTGTGAGGCCTTTTTCACAGATGGGAACCTGTTATCAAAAGTCCCTAGTGATTCAGATCAAGACCAAAAAATAACATTCAGAAATATTTATCTGCATGATGTATCTTGAATCGAAAATGGTACTAAAATCACCCTTATTTTCATTAAAAGTTGCAAAATTGCAAAACCATTATTCAGCGATTCAACCTTAAAAAGAACGTTTTATTTTCTGTTAGTAATCAGCTACAAGTTCACATGGCAACAATAGAGGATTATAAAGGGTCAGAAACTTATTTCATAATGAGCCATAAAGATAAAGGGCCGTTTTAATTAGAGTGCTAAAATATTGCCATATGTTTCAATTGTGTCTGCTTTAAGTATTGATTTTAGCATTTCCTACATTTCTTGATTAGAACCTCATGTGCAAATTCGCCTCGTTGGTGGGTCAAGCAACAGTGAGGGTCGTGTTGAGGTCTTCTATGATGGAGCCTGGGGAACTGTCTGTGATGACTCCTGGGATGTCAATGATGCTGGCGTTGTCTGCAGAAATCTTGGGTTTGGTACAGGATCTGCTACAACAGGTGCCTCGTTTGGACAGGGAACAGGTGAAATCTTCTTGGATGAAGTTGTCTGTACTGGAAGTGAATACTACATTGACGATTGCTCGCATTCTGGATTTGGTGAAACTGACTGTGGTCATTCTGAAGATGCAGGAGTGATATGTTCAGGTATTTGTGACTTACATTATGTTCTTCAACTTGCCATACTTAATATTGCTATAGTATAATATTGCTATTTGTCAAGGGGCAATTCAAATAGCCACCGGTATCATTTCTCATAGAAACATGCATACGTCTGAATCCGGTGGCCCTGAAAAAAAGAAATATATTGAGAATTATGTAATGTCTTGAACAGTCTTCTGTACAGGAAATGAAAACTACATTGAAGATTGCTTGCATTCTGGATTTTGTGCACACAACTGTGGACATGATGAAGATGCTTAATCTCATGAAAGGCTTTTAGCTATGTTCGAGCACCATCATGACATAACTTTGAAAGTTATGACAGATGTATTCTATAACAGCATCTTAGCATAAACACCTCCGACCCTGTCCTAACGATGTGAACGAAACAATCCCTTTTACCTGTCATATCCAACAATTTCTATACACCGAAAACTAGAGCAAAATTATATTAAAAAGTCTCAATCCGTTATACTTCAAACATTTTATTCGAGTATGGGTATCATAATATGTTACTGATTAAATATAATTGTCCAGTTGCCCAGTGCAACAAAAAGTGTTTACAGAAATAATGGTTATTTAGCCTCTGAAGAAGATTCTGCTAGGATCAAACATTTATGCCCTATATTGATTCTTAAAAATGAAAGTGGTTACAGTACATCAAAATCAATGAAAGAAAGAACTTGTGGAAATTTACCGTGGTCTGTTTATTGCAAAGTCAAACGATATAGGGTATTCACAGCAATTTAAGTCTAGGCATTAATCTGAAAGTCTCTTGTAAGTGTATTAACTAGTAGGCCATTTACGGGAGACTAGACATGTACATGTATGTCTTAACATAAAACTTTGTGAAACACCTGTTTTGATACATTGAATTTCTTGAATTTCTAGGATTTCCGATTCGCCTGGCTGATGGTTCAACCGACAGTGAGGGTCGTGTCGAGGTCTTCTATGACGGAGCCTGGGGAACTGTCTGTGATGACTCCTGGGATGATGCTGATGCTGGGGTTGTCTGCAGAAGTCTTGGGCTTGGTGACATTGGAACAGCTACATCGAGTGCTGCCTTTGGAGAAGGAACTGGTGACATCATTTTGGATGAAGTCAGCTGTACCGGAAGTGAATCCTACATTGATACTTGCACACACTCTGGACTGGGATCTCACAACTGTGGTCATTCTGAAGATGCAGGAGTGATTTGTACAGGTATGTAAAGATACAGTCCACCTTTTGCAAGCCAAAATTCAAAAGTTGCAAGATTATTGTCTTATAGGAATGAAATTATCGTTTAGAGCCTTCCTGAGAAGATTAGGAATCGAAACCTCCTTTTCATGGAATTATGTAGAAAAACCTTTGCCTGTGCATGATTACTTTCATGTTCACTGCAACCTGCCGTCCTGCAGGGTACTGCATGGTGAACTGAGGACTCTCACAGACAGGCTTTACTATGCGTTTAAGAATTACTTAAATGCTGTACTGTGTAGGTTATATATTTGTAGGTTCAACTGGTTAGATTGTTTCAGGGATTTGTCGGTACGTTCGCTAAAAATCTGAAATACATATCTCAGTCATTCAATGGCAAAAACATTGCAGTTTTGAACAGCTAGTTGAATTGCATGCAATTGCTGGTATTTCCCCACGTCTGCAAGTTGTACATATCTCACAACCTCGCAGACATTCATTCTGGCAAAGAAACACAGGCCCTACTGCAACTTTGTGGCTAACACCCGACTTGCACCCAGGTAGTTTAAAAATAATAATATCCTCGATTTAAATAGCGCGTATCACAGTTGATAATCAGCTCTAAGCGCTTTACAATTACATTATTACCCCGGTCATCGGATACATTCTGCAATCAATCCAGCACATAAAGTGCATGTTTTCCACTCCCTGGTGAGCATTCCAGCCACAGGCAACCTTGTGGCCACACACAATGCTAAGGAACTACATTTCATCCTTCTGGGTACCCATTTATACACCTGGGTGGAGAGCATTAAATGTGGATAAATTTTCTTGCTGAAGGAAAAACTTGATGGGCATACTCTGGGTTCGAACTCGGGACCTCACGATTGGAAGGCACGCGCTCTACCAATCTTGCACCAATATTGTACTATAATCTGTACTGACAGTGTGGCTGTAATATCAATGATTAACGTCATGGGAAGTTACAGCGGTCCATTAATTGTGTATTAAAAAAACAGGTTTTCCATACCAACTATCAATAGCACAGATGTAAACACTCTGAAACCCAACTGAACCTTGGAAAATGTATGGGACTCGGACTCTGTACAATTAGCCAATGAGTGATTGGAGTTGCAAAAATAGATTTTTTATTGAATTGAATTGAATTGAATTTCACATTTATTGGTAAATTTGGCATTAAAAACATTACAGAGGAATATACAAAATATAAAACAAAGTGTATAGGGGTCACATCTATGTAAGCCAAAGGCTTGAGGAGGCAGAGTGACCCCTGGTAAAAAACAGAAAATATACAAATATAATAATACATCTGATTACAAAATATAATATATAAGTTTAAAACTCACACAATACAATTAATTGGTTGATTAATTAAGCAATGACTTAAAATGATTTAATAAATAAAGCTTAAAAACAACACACATCCTTATAAGAACCCATAAGACAAACTGACAAAACAAACAACAAATATACGTGATAATTACGTCAAAAAAACGACTGAGAAGAGCATTTGTCCAGTAAAAATGATAGGAAACATTATAATACTAATATAATAGAATGCAGTACGAATATTATTACAAAGTTCAATTATTGCATGGTCAAATATTTCCGATATTTTTTCTTAAAATTATTATAAAAGAGACATTTCAAATTTGCGGGTATTCATTTCATTAGAGTTTCATTTCATTAGAGTTACAATCTTATTTCATTAACTGTCACAGTTATGACAACTTTATAACAGTGTTTTAGACCAGTATTTTTCAGACAGGCTTGGTTTTTGCCTGGAACTTTGAATGATTCATTGCATTTCTTATCAGGATATCCAATTATTCTTGTGGATGGGTCGAGCTACAGTGAGGGTCGTGTTGAGATCTATTACAATGGAGCCTGGGGAACTGTGTGTGATGACTCCTGGGATGATGCTGATGCTGGGGTTGTCTGCAGAAGTCTTGGGCTTGGTGAATCGGGAATCGCTACATCAAGTGCCTACTTTGGAGAGGGAACTGGTGCCATCATCTTGAATAATGTCCAGTGTACCGGAAGTGAATCCTACATCGATACTTGCACCCACTCTGGGCTAGGAACACACAACTGTGGTCATTCTGAAGATGCAGGAGTGATATGTACAGGTATATAACTCTTAATGCTAGACAATTGTTGGTTAACTAAGTGGTGATATATTTAATTTACAATTTTGTCTTACTTTTCAAAGAATTTCTGATCGAGGGGTACGAACCCCCAATAAGCCGCCTTCTACAGCTGCAGTACAACTGCAATATCCTTGGAGTTGACCCTATCTCAAAAATACATAATGAATAGTGAAGCAAAGTCAATCGAGCTCCATATATTTTTGTTATACAAATATTTATCCATCGACAGCAAGATTTTTACTTACACAGAATATTCATGGCCTCTATTTGAATATAGAATACTGAAGTGTGGTGTTACCGCTTTTTATTGCGATGGATAATGGTTCTTAACAATGTAAGGCAAGCCAAAATTTGTGACATAGTGGTTTGGGGGAAGAGAATCGTTCAGCTCTAACCCACTATCGAATGCCTGAATTAAAGAACAAGTTGAACAAAACAATATGACATCACTACTTTGGCACTCTATAGTGCTTGGTACTTGACCAGCTAACTAAATTTGTGGTTGTATAGGAGCAAATACACTGTTGTGGTCAGTCAAGTATTGGTCAGCTCTTGTGTGCACACACTATTTTTTTGCTAGATCTAGGCCTCGTTGCAGAAAGAGATAGAATCAATTGTAAGTTACAATTAATATTATATCCCTCATGAGATCGTTTTACCATTGAATTTGACAAACGATAGTTTTGGACAACTCGCAAAATAACGTGACCGGGGCCTTAGTAAAAAAATTAACTCTAAAAGTTCGTTACGCGCTCGTTCCATAGATCATGTGTTTAAGCAAAATGCACACGCGATCAAATTTGTGCAGTACTCTATGGCGCACACGTTCTAGTCACGTCATTGCCCTTGTTGGTAAAAACTATTCACCTAGGAAGAAGAACGCCAAGACAGCCAATAAGCACATCCGTGGGAGCGCTAGCACGCATTCATCGCGTATGTGCGCAACTGCCAGCGCGTTGGTGCCACTCAGTTTTGCGTCTTTGAGATTGTATGCGCAAAATAACAATGACTTTAAGCGTATTAGATGCGCCGTGGTTCTGGAGGCTCATACTGGCTTCATTAATGTCGATTGATTTTTATATCAAAATTTACAAGCGATTTAATGAAATATTCAAGAGATTTTCACTTATTTTGCTATAAGCTGAACACAATCACTGATATTGATGAGTGATATAAAACAACTAACGAATGTGCTTGATTGTGATAGGCAATCTATTACCTCGGTGGGCTCAAAATGACTATTACCCTCAGCTACGCTTCGGGTAATAATCATTTTGAGCCCACCTCGGTAATAGATTTGACTATCACAAGAAGCCCATTCGTTAGTTGTATAGTAAGTCAGAACATTTGCACGTTTTAGCCAATCAGATTTGCGCATTTCGAACACATGATCTGACATACAATTAATTGTAACTTACAATCAATTGTATCTCCTTTATTTCTTAAACAGAATATCCTAATTGGAGTGTACGCCTCATTGGCGGGTCAAGCAACACAGAGGGTCGTGTTGAGGTCTACTTGGATGGAACCTGGAGAACCGTCTGCGGTGACTCCTGGGATGATACTGCTGCTGGTGTTGTCTGCAGAAGTCTCGGGCTTAGTGAAGCAGGAATTGCTGCGCCAGGTGCCTACTTCGGAGAGGGAACAGGTGACATCTATTTAGATGTCCAGTGTACTGGAAGTGAATACTACATTCAAGATTGCACCCATTCTGGAGCGGAAGCATACAACTGTAACTTTCAAGATGCAGGAGTGTTTTGTGAAGGTATTTAATCAAGCTTAACGTCTGTCTCAATATACCAGAGAAGTGATATAAAAAAATCCAAGATATTTTCTTCATAAATATACGCTATCTATTTTCAGGCAATGAGATACTTGCAAGGCTGTGCAGGTTTTACTGTGCTAGCTTTTTCTGGGGGGCTCGACGATAATTTTTGTTTTACTTTATAGTCTTCTGTCAATCGTTGTTACAACCCTTTTCCTTTTCATTATGCTGATAAGGCTGTTATTTTCAACCTTCATTTCCCAGGCGTAGGCTCTATATCCTTGATTGGAGGACTAGTGACTTACCCTGACGATAGGATCATCACAACAGGCGGTGGGGCTCTTGTGACGATGTCTGCATCAGTTCTCGTGACTAGTGGCTCTGTGCGCTTCAGCAACGTAGACTTCATTATCCTGCCAGCCGATTCTGATGGAAATCAGCTCACTGGTATTACTTTGCGTCCTTTTGTTTTCAATCATGCTTTATTTATTATGCTGTAAAAGTGGTAATACATAGAATGTTAATTTGTTTGCAAGTTTATTCTGCCTTTGGCACATGTGAATTTCAAAACCTGCGAAAGTCAGTGTTCATTTTTAATGGAAAAGTGGTATTTTGCATGGAATTCAACATGCTGTATGAAACAAGAACACTTGGAAACAATAATAGACTTTTCTGCTTGTTCAAAAAATACATCAATTAAATAATACTATTTAAACCCATCCTAGTTTTTTGCGCATGTCAATATTGTTGCAAAAAAGTCTTTTTAAACACTAACAAATATATATTATCACTTTGATATCTTTAATTAACTTATTCATCTATTATATATATAAATATCTCTGTGGCAATCCAACAACGATCTATTGCACCAGTTTTCCATAGTACGCATCTGACGCAATACGCTCTATATCCATATTCGAAGCAAACGCTCATCGCAAGGATTTTAGCGCGTGTGCATGAATAACTGCACGTACACCATACAATAACATGTCCGATGTGTTATGTACGTTAACGTACCGTATACGCATGTGCAAATAGTGGATGCATGCAATGTATTCGTATTCAATGCATTTTGTTTGTGTGAGGATTTTTGCACAAATGTAGACGACTAAACTCCATTTAGAATTATTAAACAAAATTATGTCACAATTTAATAAGAAAAAAAGTGGAATCGCGCCAACTTGTGACAATTGGAGGGGGGATAATAATCGCTCTTACAAAATGAAAATGCATCGCGATAACACAAAATAATATAAAGTGTGTTCTTTTATTTAATGCATGAGATACATGTATGCTATGATTATCTCAAAGGGGATTCTCCCAGGTTTCGCAATAACAATATGAAGAAGAAAAAACATAGTATGGGATAACTGAATTTAGATATTAAACCACTATTTAAAACTATTTGTATGATAATGTTATGACTATTATCTGAAATGGATCAGTGATTCAGTATATATCAAGGTAGCACACAAAAGGGCCGGGGGGGGGGGGGGGGGGGGGGGGGCAGTAGCAGGGAGAAGTTATATACTCCCATCAATATAATCTTATCACAGGTGTAGTCTATATATGAACTGACGACAGGGCAGAGCAGAATATATATTTTGTAACCGTGATTGACTCAAAGTTGACATACTTCGTTTGTGAGTATAGTGCACATTCATGATAGTCTTCTGAATTCATGTTATTTATTTAGAGTGAATTATTTTCATATGATGTTATTATTTGAAAGATACACAACAATTGTGAGCACCTGAAGTGGTGTGAAACCCTTCACGGGTATCAGGGGTAGGATCTCCCGGGGAGTCCATGGGCGGAAGACTGAGGAGCTGTTGGACGGATTTGGACCTGAAAAGAGGAATACAATTTGATAGGCTGTATTTTTAATTAACACCAGCTAGCTTTGCTTTGACCTATTATTTTCATCATCGAAAAAGGGCAGTACCGTCTTTTAGAATTTGGTGGTCGTCATACCGCTGTAATCGTGATCGTCTTTATCGACTAAAAACCTGCAGATGTTACGCAGGTTCTGCTAGATTACTTATATTGTCGTACCGTTAATAAACATATCTCTACCTGCATTGTGTATCCTTGTCTTTAGATGGCGTTGTGGCCGACCTAGGAGAATCATATTCCTCTACACTGTTCAGCGACATCGATGGTGAACTCGTATTCCATAATTTAAGTGTCACCCTGAACCTGGAGGGAGTATCATGCGATGTTTTCACCCAGGTCTGTGTCAGGATTTTACCGCAAAACTACGACAACATCTATATCAACGAAGTAGACACGTACTGTGAAGACATTGAGTGCCTTCCTGATGGAAATATGGGTAAGTACTTTTTTCAAAGATAAAAGTATTTTTCTCTTTACAGTTTTATTATTATGTACAGATGTCACGCCCTTGATTTGTATTTGAGTTTGAGTTTGAGTTTGATGTTTTATTATCCAAATAAAAAGTCCATCAATATAACAATCAAATGTCAATGTGTAACATAAATATTGAAAGGATAATTGGGACCAGAAAATAGCATTAAATGCTAATCGTGTGAATAACTGTTGAATACATACCTTACTTAAACTACAATTTTTCAATTTTCCAAGCATTGCATCAACTACTGCAGAAACTACCTGCACAAAGAGAAAGCTTAAGCATCTTCATCTAGAGCGCTATAAATGATTTAATTGTCCCTCGTACATGTAGTCCAGGCCTTAACCCCTTTGAGCAAATCTGGAGCAAACTAGAAGACAAGCTTGATAGATTCAATGTACTTTTTAACCCGTTCAGGACTGGTCCCAAGAATATTCGGGCTTAGGTCTATGGAGAATACATGTTGTATTAAAATCAGTCCGTCCTGAACTGGTAAATAAAACCCTCTTGAGCAAACTTTTATGTGAACAAAAAGAGATGGACACAACAAATGCTTAGCACTCCAAACCTCTGTGCCATCTAAATCTCATGTTACTGGACATCTGTTGGATGAGTCAATCATGCATATACGATGCATCTTTGGGATATCAACTACTGCAGAAACTATCTGCACAAAAAGAAAGCATCTTCATCTGGAGCTCTATAAATGCTGGAATTGCCCCCTCATAGTCCATACCTTAACCTCAAGCTCGATGGATTAAATGTACTTTCAAATGAAATTTTCTTGAACAATCTTTTATGTGAAGAAACTCTCAAGAATAACATAGACACCGTGCCTGAAAAGGGATGATGCAGTGGTAATAAATTGCCAAAGATGGACACACCAAATGCATACTTGCCAACTGTCCCGTTTTTTGAATTTTTTAGAAGTGTAAAATCGGGACGTTCCGATTTAAAAAAAAAACAATTTTTTTTTTTTTTTTTTTTTTTTTTTTTTTCCGATATACATATTCTGTCCATTTTTCAATTAGAATCGACAGGACAGTGCGATGTTAGTGTACAAACTGCTGTCAAGATGAAAGACTTTGATATCTCATAAGATTCTGCTAAATTTGGCCCTCACTATAATACCACTTGTATATTAATCCTCTTAGTACATTTGGTTTATTATTTGTTTAGTTTATTTGTAATTTATGCAAAATACCTTAACTTTTAACTTAAGCATTAGATAAGCAGGGTTCAATGTGCCATTTTCTGATCAAATCTATCGAATGGGGATTACAAAATTGAACAGAAAAAAAAAAAATTTCCGACCTTCACGGTCGGATATTGGATAGATATTCGTTTGGACTCAGCCCTAATTCTGATGTCATTTAAAGCCTCTAATGGCCCTCCACAGTGCTATTTTCCTTTCAGCTTGTAACCCCCGTAAGGGGCGCTGCCCCTTAACCCCGCCGGGGGCCGCCCCCGGCCAATTTTGTCCCTCTTTCCAAAATTCAAATGTTGGCAAGTATGCAAATGCCATCTAAATCCCATATTACGGGACATCTGTTGGATATGATGCATGCTTGGGAAATCAACTACTGCAGAAACTACCCACCCAAAAAGAAAGCATCTTAATCTGGAGCTCCATAAATGCTGGAACTGCTCCCTCATAGTCCATACCTTAACCTCATTCAGTAAATCTGGAGCGAACTAGAAGACAAGCTTGATGGATGTTCTTTAGACCCTCTTGAACAATATTTTATGCGAAGAAACTACTAAAGAATATCATAGACACCATGCCTGAACAGAGTGCCTCAGTGGTAATAAATTGCCAGAGATGGACACACCAAATGCTTTAGTACTCCAAAACTCTGTGTCATCTAATTTCATATTGCACTCTTAATCCAATATTACCACACGACTGTTTGATGAGTCAATCACGCATATGTTTGTATGCATTGTGAGTGAAGTTACCTTGTGTGATAATTAACACATCGCTAAGAGTCAGAGCACAACCAATTACAATATACAGGACCCTATGCACGCATGCATCGCATAAAATTGAAGGACGCGGAAGCTTTTAAAGCCACTGTACATCTACAGACAGAACAGATACGGTGCGCAGCAAAGATATATTCTCTCACAAAAACTTATTGTTAAGTATCCTATATTCCAGCAGTGAGGATGGTTAATTATATCTCATGTGTGAATGTAAAGAGTTGACAAAATCTTGCCTTGAAATGGACTAAATAAGCTATCAAATGTTGGAATTGATGTAGTCATATCAGACACAAATTGTCAGCAGCACATAGAAATCATAACGAATGCAGCAGCAAGGATACCAAAATTGCCAATGTTGAGCCACACTTGACAATGTCACGATACTGTATAATTTGCTTTACCTGCTATACAAATTTGCGATTTGTTTTGTCTTTGCAGCTAACGTCGCTGTCGCATCAGTCCTTCTGATTGCCGTTTGTCATCTTATTGCACAGCTCTTTGTGATTCAGTAGAGTATGTGTAGTCATGGAGATGAGGATGACAAAGAAGGAGCATCCTGGACACCACTTGCACCCATTGCCTTCAAGAACCTGATTTGCAGTGCTTTGGCACAACTGGAAATTAAAGATTATACTTTTACACAAATAACATACTATATAGGTTGAAAAGAAATGCACTTACATTCTGGCAAACTTGTTTTTACTATAGGACCCCCCATAGCCTACAAGAACCTCAATTGCTACTAGAAATTACATATCTAGAAGGGAATATATAAAGAGATTATACTTTTACACAATCAACATACAATTTAACTAAAGGAATAGGCTGAAAAGAAAGACAATACAATTCTGGCAGAATAAAAGAATTTCTTTCTTGTATGAGAAAGCTTAGTGAAACTGACCAAAAAAGGTTATTACCATTTGTTCAAAATTAACCATGCATTTTTCTAAAAACAAAAACATATAACTTTCTTCTATCGTTTGAATGTGACATTTGTGAGGACCTATTTTGTAATTTCTATATATTATTTATGGTATAGAATATAATTGTTTTTTTGTTGTTTATTTGTAGAATACCTCTTATATTTGGATATTAAGTTCTTAAACCATCTTGAATAGCGAAATACAATGCTCAGATGAATGATTGTAAACTATATTTTATTACATTTCATGTACAGAACTCATGGCATGATATGAAGCTCCACATCAAATTCACTGTCAAATGAGATTTTATTGTTAGAAAACAAATTTGTATTAATTTTATTAATTCCAGATAAATTAATTTCCAGTGACATAAAATTGTCTGAATGATTGGAGAAGCACACCCATTGTGTGTTTCTTTATTTTAGTTTTGCTATTTGCAAATATATGACTTTCTTGAATTGATTGGGGAAATATTCCTAAGCCCCCCCCCCCCCCCCCCCCCCAACCCTCCTACACACCTTAGCTTCCTCACTACGTGATTCTCATTTTTGTTTACATTCCTAGGGTTTTTAACCCATTGAATACGGGAACCGGGTGGGCTATGTACAAAGTCTATAGGAATTCTAGAACCTCAAAGTGAACGGGTTAATCATTCTCGAGTTACCAATGTTTTGTTTTCACAAATCAGACAAATCAAAAACAATTATCTGCCTTTAAAGGCTGTTGTGCTGTGCATTTGCCTTTTTAATTATTATGTTTAATAAAGGGATCTAGTTGCATTGTCAACATTGAACAAAGTTACTTAGAACTCTAGCAGTTCTCAATTACCATGTTGTATTTCTTTTACCAATAGAAACATGGAACAGGAATTATTTTTCGGAATTTCTCTTTTGTTGTAAAGAATCAATAAATGAAATGTTTGAAATTTAAAATCTCCCTTTAAACTGCGTACAAAGTTATGGCAATGAGTAAGTTAATATTATTTTGCATTTTCGCCCATTACTCAACCAAATCATATAATTATAACATGGAATGTTCACACACCATTCAGTGGACATATCGGATTACATGGTATCAACCATTGTTAGATTTTGCACATGTCAACAAAGTTAGTAGATCCCTTTTAGTTTGGTTATGTCGATGTACAATTTATTTTGTAAGAATCTTTTGCAGTGAAGGTTTTGGCATATTTTAAAATGTTAATAACGTTGGTTAATTGCTTCATTAATTGTATACGAGGCACAATGGATCTGTCTTACTACTGAAGTAGTACTTTTTTGCACTTGCATCTGCTATAAAATGCACCTTTTTAATAAATTGTATAATTTGATAATGCCAAAGAAGTTTGAAATATTAAAATATATATGTTTAATCACAATCATTATGGTTATTTAACTTGTTCTAATATAGCTTTCATTAATTATTTTCAGGATAATACAAATAATAATGGAAATTTTCATCATGCATTGTTTTTATTAGATTTGCTGTGTTGTCTTCAAATATGTAGTAATTAAATATTTTTAAAAATAAAACAAATTTATTTACGTTTAATTTGTGTTGGAAAACTGGAAAATGTATTTATTAGGTCTTATACCATCACAGTTATTACTCAATAAAAATGTCCTAAATTTTAATTACATCAATTAAACATCTCATATTACTTTAAAGGGGACCACCAGGTAAAGAACAACACATAATTATATGTTTTGGTACCGTTTTGTGATATCAAATAGATACTCAACATTTTGCAAAGGGTTGTGTAATTCATAAACAAAGCAATTAATTTCCACCACTTACGGAACCACTACTATTTCCTGGTTCCGTACGGGCCAAACATTTGCGAGTGCGCCAATGCTATTCACGCGTACGTTTGGAGACAATAGAATCCCGGGCGATTCGTTCGCTCTGGACAAAGTAGTCTCGTAAATGCAGACCCATGAACTCATGCTTTTGAATGGTGATGCGTTTTCCAATTAAATTTTTTTTTCTTTCTGGAAACATGTTTTTGTGAACTTGTTGATGGAATGGAATACTTAAGATGTAACCTTTCATTTATAAGAATATTATTTTTGGGTGGTGGTACCCTTTAATGTCCGAAATAATGTTGCCAAGGAAGAAATAATTTTACATAGTTTTTGCTTAATGATGTGAATAATGCTTGATTTATCATTATTGTACGTTTGTTGTGTTGTTTTGTTTGCATATTGCAATATGATTTTCTTGACAGGTTTTTTTGTTTCTTAGTCTTATGGACATATTTTTACTATAATTTGTAATACATAACAAGGCGATAGCCGTAAAGTGTCTCGCCCACTTGCGCGCATTCATGCAACATTGGACCTCATTTGACCTTTGACCTACTTATGTGACCTTTGAGCCCGGAATATCATGGAGGCCGATATAGGCGTCTACCAATCAAGTTTGGTTACACAGAGATGCAGGGTTGGAAAGTGATCAACCCCAGGTCGAAAAAACAGTTGAAAATTAGTTGCCAACTGGTACCAGTTGATACCAGTTGTTGGCCAACTGGTTTCAATATGGAAATTGGTACACTGGAATCAATTGGAATCTACTGGAACAACCAGTAAGAATCCAGTAAGAACCCAGTTAGGCTGACCAGTAAGAAACCCAGTTAAAACCATTAACAAACCAGTAGTAGGATGAACCAGTACATGAGGACCAGTTAAAGTAGTTGGTTTCAACTGGTATTTTGAATTGGTTTCAACTGGTATTTCTATTGGTTTTAACTGGTCTGCTGCATCTATCCATTTATCTTTACTGGGAACAGGGAATGTTAACTGCTACCGCTTGATGCCAGTTAAAACCAGTAAAAACCAGTTGAATTTCCAACTGGTTTCAACTGGTTTCAACTGTTTTTTCGACCTGGGACCCTAATATACCTATGCAGGGAAACCTTCACATTTAAAGTAGCTGAGCGAAGAAATATCACAAAATATCACAAAATAGACAAATTATACATGTACGGGAAGCTTATACCAACCAGAACACAAATCATCTGCTCTTAAGTCTTGAAATATCAATGAAACACGATAAGAAGCGTGTTTCCAAGACCCTTCTCAGAACTTCTATATGGCTTGAAACGGGAATTACCGAGTACGGAATAATGACGTCACACGTGCGAGTCATCCACCTAGAGCATAGAGCGAGGCGTATAAAACTGTGTATTAAAATCCTCACAAGAAGTTCCGCAATTCAAGTTTGAGCGTTCATATCTCTCATGTTATTTTATTACCGTTCATGAGTTTAGTATAATTGGAAGGCTTGTATTCCCCACTTTAAACTGATATGACATTTGCCATGAATATGTTATCATGGAATGCGCATGACACCCGAATATGGGGCAAAGTCAAAAGAAAACCTGAAGTCACCCTTGGTCAAACATTAGGGCAGTCTTTTACATGACATTTCTCTAGGTAACTATGGTTAAAATTGCAGGGGACACATTAAATAGACAAGCTTCATGCCTGTAATACAGACCAGTATGATAATGCTCTCATAACCTGGCCCTGTTTTATTGACAAATTTGTATTTCCAGAGTTTGTTCATAACAATAAAGTTGAATAATGTCATAATTTACTTGCCCCGCTCATCTTGTTTTAAGTGAAATGCTTACTATCATTTCAGTCGAATGGTGTGGTCCTCCATTGTTTTGCTATTTTTGAAAACAGACTTGCTAGTGTTAATTGACCATGGCATTTCATGCATGAACGATTACACCTTTAATTTATATTCTGCCTGTAGAGGAATAAATTCCCTTTAATTTGATATATGATCATGTACACTTTATCATACATTAATATGAAATATTTCAACTTGTACAAGTGTCCAGTTTCTTTTTTTGCGGAGTATATAGACGTGACGGTGAATCTTGAGCATACCTTTGCATGTTATGATGTCATGCAGTTCAAATAACGGTGTATATGTAATTAATATTCGCAAGTAAATAGTACTAGTAGTAGAAGTCTTTTTAGTGACTTTATACTGAAGAAGGAATTCATGGTATTTTCCGTCTTGTCCTCTTCCTTCTATCTCTCCTACATCCCCATCATCATCATCATCATCATAATAATAATAATCATCATCACCAGGGCCATTCTTTGAAAAGTGAAACTTTTTTGGAAAAATTGAAGTTTTATTTTTCTGTTGTTTTATTCCATTTTTGGAATGATCCATGTGTAAAGTTTCATGAGATATATGATTTACATTAAATAAAGACACTTTCATACTCATTTGCATAAATTTACATATTTCAATATTTTTCTAAAATCATAACTGAGAAAATAATCAAGATATCAAACAGATATTTAGCAAGCTTATTCTTCTCACTTTCCTGTTCATGTTGATACCAACTTTGTAAAAATTGAACCTTTCATTCCTTTCTAAACTTGATATTATAAAATTCCCATTTTCCCATTCATATTGTACATGTCACACACGTGACCACCCCAAAATGTCACACAGTGACCAGACGTTACCACATAATTAAATACAATAAAAAACAAAGGTTTGATATAATTCTTATTCATTACTATGTTTGTACTTACAGATCTATAATACTTGTCTGGTAATAATATGAACATTATAGCTTTTCATATTTCAAAGGATTTCCCAAATGAAATTTAGTTATGAAAAAAGTGCTCCGTGCAAAGTCACACACGTGACCCATGCCATTTGACCTCTGACATTGAGTAACGTAATCCTTATAAAATCTTTTGTGTTAAGTCTGAAAGACTTCAACATATTCAAGTCACATACAAAGTAAAAATCATTATACCTCTTATGCTTACTGAAATATAAACATCCTATTTCAAAATTTTGCATGTTTTGGGTCACACACGTGACCAAGAATGGCCCACCATCACTATCACTATACCAATGACATTATATTTTGTGGAGCTGTTTACATCAACTTTGATGTCTACATTTAGTAGTAGTTCCTTCTCAAGATCAGACATTGTGATGAGAATACATGTACTTAGCGTTCGGGTGGTAGACACAATTACACATACACCTACAGTATACACAAAGCCGACGGGCTTGGGAGTGCTCTCATGCGCTCTTCACACATGTTACGTCATTAATCGTACCCGCACACAGCGGGCTGACCAAGGGCGAAACACAGGTCGAAATTTCATCACTTTTGATAGCAGATTAATCAATTCTGTGACAATTTTTGACAAATATAATGAATTATTAGGAAGAATGTAACATTTTCTTTGCAATGATGCCAACATTATTTAGGTTACAAGCATTTTTAAACCTTCGCTCAGGTACTTTAACCTTTGACCTACTTTTGTGACCTTTGACCCCAGAATATCATGGAGGCCAATATAGGGCATCTACCAATCAAGTTTGGTTACAAACAGATGCAGGGTTGGAAAGTCATCAACCCTAATAGACTCTTGCAGGTACAATTTCACATTTGATCTCATTTGACCTTTGACCTACTTATGTGACCTTTGACCTCAGAATATCATGAAGGCCAATATAGGGCACCTTCCAATCAAGTTTGGTTACTAACAGATGCAGGCTTGGAAAGTTATCAACCCTACTATACTCTTGCAGGTAAACTTTCACATTAGACCTCATTTGACCTTCTTATGTGACCTTTGACCCCAGAATATCATGGAGGCCAATATAGGGCACCTACCAATCAAGTTTAGTTTAACAGATGCAGGGTTGAAAAGTTGTTCAAATTTGTGTAAGGGTCACGGACGGAGGACGGACAGACAGACGCAATTTGGATCCCTTAGTCTCCCTCCACCACGGTGGGCTCGACAAAAATCAATTAAATTCAAACAATGTGGCGAAATAGACATATCAGTCATCTGGTAAGGTGAACCCTTCCCTAGTTACCTAGTTAAATAGTAAAGTAGATCCATGAAATAAATAAATTAAATTCTTTTATACCTGTGGTTTATTTGTAAGCATGTGTTTATATTATCTATATACTTGAATATAATATGTGTGTAATACCTTTATACAAATGTGTTTTTTGATTGATGTGAACTGAAATAAACTTTATTAACAAACAGATCAGTGCTTTTTTTGTATCAAATGTAACATTTTTTTACACCAACAAATTTATTCTGATGTATATTCTCATTTATCCAGTGGAAGTAGATATCAACATTTGTAAATCAAGAACTAGAAAAGCTTACATTAGATAAATCAGTCACCATAGGCGTAGGAGGCTGGGGGGCTCCCCCCTGAGAAGAACGTGCCCCTACGCCAGTCTCTATGCCCCTATGTCAGTCTCTGTTCTAATGGTTCCACTGAGACTGCGTCTGGCTCAGTATGAAGCCTGTATGAAGTCACATTTATAAAAGAAAAACCCATAATGGAGACGGTTATATATTTCTTACTGAGCTTACATGGTACTTGTGTATAAAGTGTGATGCAGCGCCGATTGGCAATCGGGGGACATATCGCCTCCCTTTTGAGGATCGCCAGATGAAGACGATCATCAATTGACAAAACATATCACACAAACATGTAAGCTTTTCTAGTTCTTGATTATTTGTATATATACGAATCTAAACCTAACACAACAATTAAGCCCCCCCCCCCCCCCTAAAACATGTCTCATCATTTCATAACCAAGAATTGTAAAAAGATTGTCATCACCAAAACATGTCTACGGTAGTTAAAATGAAAAAAGTAACAATTAATTCATGGTTGACTGAGCACAAGTTAAAACAAAAATGTCCATATTTCAATATTCGCAAAAGCAATATTATTTACGGGGAGTCAAACGCTAACATTTTCGCTTACTGTTTATGATAAGTGCATAATTGATCATGTCACTTCTGGGCCCCGTTGCAGAAAGAATATCGGTCGTAACTTTACAGTCGATTTATTGAGTCGTAAGTTTATATCAATTTCAAATGTCCGTTGCAGAAAGGAGGTTTAAATTCAACCGTAAGTGCATTTGACTTGCGCTCGATTTCTTTAGAAAATGCCATTTAAAACATAATTCAACACGGCTGGGATAAAGACAACGACCCATTACCGCTATTGTGCTTGCTTTAGAATGGTTATATAATCATCCCAGTTTGTATACGGGGGCAGTTATTTTTAGTGACTCACTAATTTCTTTACAAGCCATAAAGAGTTGCAAAGACGAACTTCCTGTATACGAAATTTTATATTTGTGTTCACAATTGAAGAATAAAAGGATGCTTGTATATTTTGAATGGATTCCAAGCCATTGTGGTCTAAATGGTAATGAGATTGTGGATATAGAAGCGAAACGAGGTTTGAAAAAAAAAATAGAAATTGATAATAAATTAGCAAGATATGAAGTTAATAGTGTTATAAAGAAATGGATGTATGTTAAATGGCAGAAAAGATGGGAAGGAACGGAATCATGTCTTAAAGATGTGCAAAAAAATGTTAAGAGTATATATATATGTAAATTAAATAATAGAAAAAATGAAAGTATTTTGCATTGTTTAAGAATGGGAAACATTGGTTTAAATGTAAATTTATGTGTATTGAAAAAGCACGATACTGGGTATTGCCCTAATTGCGAGGGTATATTTGAAACTATTACACATTTTTTGTGTCAGTGCCCAGAGTACATAGTTCAAAGGGCCATGTTGATGGCTGAAACAGGTTTATATGAGGAAAAAAAAATAATGTATTTGTTAAATTCTTTAGAGCGACCCATCCAACAAGCTCTTGTTGATTATGTGAAAAGAACCGGGAGATTACCCATATTATACTAGGCCTAAGAATTTTGTTATTGTTTCATTTTTATGATAATAAGACGCCCACTTCCACATATGTGGCGGGAGTTCCGATGTGAGAGGTGGGCTCTGTTATAAAAAAATTAAAAAAAACGAAATTGTTTATAATTTTTGTATATAAATGCATGAAGTTATTTGATTTATTTTGGTTTCGTCTTATAATTACTATGAAGAGGCCTACGACCACATATGCGGCGGGAGTCCCGATGTGAGAGGTGGGCCTCGGTGAGATATAAAGGAAATGTTTATATTGTTGTATATAATGGTATTAATACACATTTGTAGTGATATTGTATAAGTTTTGATACACGTAAAATTATATGCATGCTCAAGCCGATACAGAGACTGTTAATAGGATATCTATGCAGGCAACTGAAGACGGTTTTGATCACCATAATAAATTTTGCTCAAAATTAATGACATGTATGAAAATATTTAGTAAATTACACCCTGCACCTTGCACTTTCACTTACAAAGCCCAAAAATGTTTGCTACCTCTGTATGTTCTTGGTTAATATGATTTGTTTTGATTTATATATAATTTTGTTTGTTTTTTGGAATCGGATGCAGGTGCAAAAAAAAACGAAGGCGACCAGAGTGCATCTCCATGCATCGGGGGGCCTAGACTGATTCGTCAGTTGAGAAGCCTGCTCAACGTACCGAGCCGGGTTGGCCCGATGATGCCTTTAATTTGGTTTTGTTTATTGATGGTCTGAAAACGTGTATGCACTTCAAAAAATATATACATATGTATATAATAATAATAATAAAAATATTAAAATAAAGAAAATAAATGAGAAGAATGAAACAATATTTAGTTTTTGGCGAAAATATTCAAATTGAATGAACCGCCAATAAACATCAAACAACAACAACAACAGAAATTCAGCGTATTTCCCGCGGAATTTGGCTTGTTGTTATGATATGAGACGCGGCAGACAAATCTAATTTTTCATCCAGTCCTGCTTCGAGTGGTGAGCGGTAAGTACACATTTTACACCTTTTACAAAGATAAATTAATCGGCATTGATATGTAGTGTAAACTTACCTTATTATGTTGCTATGTAATGATCTTAACTGTTGATCATTTTGTATAGAATCGTCATTATGCTAGCATAATGGTATCTCGAATGCAGATTCGCAACGTATATTATTACAATGTTACCCCATGTGTTGAAATCCATGTTAGTACATAGTATCCATATACCATTTCCAAACTCGAAACTGTTTCTGTGATTTGTGAACTCATTTTTATATGGGAATAGGAAAAATTGTACCTGAACATCAGAGACATCTATGAAACCTGTTTTAATTAATTATTTGTAGATGTTGTATTTGAATTTTGATATATGGTCTATCTTTCAAATATTTGCCAAATACATGTATGACAAATTGTCTTATGAATATGTGTAAAAAATAAGTTAAACTTTTAAAGCAAAACTGAAATACAAAATTAAAAAAAAGGTATACATGCCATGGCCATCAAGGGCAATGCAAAGATGAAATTTGGGCGCTTATGGGGTTTCGTACTCCTTTTTTGGGTTTTTTTCCAACGCTTCATTCGTCTTTAAACGCAACTAAATTAGTTTGTATTATATTATATTACTCACTGCACTTTGACCTTATCCCTCGATGGTCTGTTGTAATATTTTGGTCAACATTTAAGCCCTCTTTTGGGCGACTTTAATCAATGGGTGTTTGCCGCAACGGCACTAGCTTTGCGGTCGCAAAAATTGAAATAGCGGGACTTCGCGAGCAGCTATGCCGTTAGCTACCGGTGACATGAACGTGGAGAGAGTACTACTCCTGCGCCCGGGAAGTCCTGCTATTTCGATTTTTGCGACCACGAAGCTGGTGCCGCGACGCTTTCAAAGCCATCGATTAAAGTTGCCAAAAAAGGGCTTAAATATTGACCAAAATATTACAACAGACCATTGAGGGATAAGGACAAAGCGCAGTGAGTAAAACTAATTTAGTTGAGTTTAAAGACAAATAAGGCGTTGGAAAAGAAAGAAAAAACAAAGGGTACGCAACCACATTAGCGCCAAAATGTGTATGTTCTCAATGCATGAGAATTTACTGGCAGGTAATATCGTATAACATTAAATATTATGGAGGACCAAATTACAAAATTAGCCTCCTAGCTCCTGTGAGTCCATGCACTGATGCAGTCTCAGTCATGTGTTCAAATTGATGTGGTAATTTGCACTCTTTACTGTACAATTCCACAGTGGTATACAGCCATATAGTCATAACAACAAGTGGGAGAGAGGCAGAATAATCACAGAAGAAATCACCAGAATGGACAGGCTGATGAAAGGAGGAAAGCGAAAGAGAGAGGAGGACATGCTGGAGCCATTTGCCTTGGAGTAAGCTGTCGAGCCACTGGTGTTGCCCCCAGGCCAAGCCACAGCAATGGGATAGGTGAGAACTTGACAATCTTACACAAAATGCTTTTTTAAACAAATATTGAAGCTTTTATTTTTCTTTGATTATTATGACGTTAGTTTGTAGTTCAGTTAGCATGAAATAATTATGGGTTAAGTAGGTCACTTGCTAAAAGATAATTAAAAAAATGATTTTGTTGCTCAAAATTAAAAAATATGTTTTATTAGTATGGCATTCTTTACAAAGTCAACGGGCTAACATGTACATGACTTAATTCGTCTCTTTGGGCTCGTTTAAAATAAAATGCTGGTTTATAAAATGTAATTGATTACTTATCCCTTGAACATTCCAGTTTGCAGGTGAGCATGGATTGGATAGCCTGTGATGTGACCAAAACAAATGGTTTTAATTAGTATTTTATCTAGAGCTGTGACAGCTTGTACCGTGACATTTCAAGGTGATAGGTATGTCCAAGACATTGACTGTGGGAACAAAATTATTAATCTGAATGATGAAACTGTGTGTCATTGAATATAGTTTAGGTAACAAGACTAAGTATACTCTATTTTTTTATTTTCATGTTATGTATTATATTTCAGCTCATCAAGCAGCCTCTTGTGTATGCAGTAGACGCCTGGATTTGAGGAGCTAGCTAGCAGATAGAAGACGACGACAGACGGGATCCGCCCAAGCTGGAGAAGGATGACAGAGCAAGACGGTGTGGCAAGATTGGTAGAGCGTGTGCCTTCCAATGTGAGGTCCCAAATTCGAGCCCAAGGTATGTCACCCGGAAGGATGGAAAGGAGTTACGTAGCCATGTCTGCACCTTGGAGGTTGCCTAGCTGGAATCCTCCCCAGGAAGTGGAAAATGTGCACTTTTTGAGCTGACTGGGGTGATGCAACGGGAGCGCCGTGGGGGGGGGGGGGGGGGGGGGGTAGCCAGGAAGTCGTAGACAATTTTCAATGCGGAGATCAACCATTTTCGAAGCTGAGACTACGCTTTTTTGCAGTTTTCGAGGCCAAGACCACTCGACCGCTTAAATTTTGTCTCGAGACCATTTAAAATTTGAAAAAAAAAAACAAGTTATTTTCAGTCAAAGGGGGGGGGGGGGGGGGGGGGGTTAAACCCCCTAAACCCCCCCCCCCCCCTGGGTACGCCTATGCGTGCGCTACATTTAAGTAGCCACAATTACTGGCAGGGACTGGCATAGTCACTAGAGAATGTATTCATTTCACTACAAAATAATAACATTCTATTTGATGGAATGAATCGAAAGTCATGTGTTGTGTACTCTTTTTGGATTAAAAATTTGAAGAATAAAAATACATGCACTTTGTTGGCCTTTTTTATTCTCAGTCAAGTAAAGCATTACCCTTTGTTTCAATACAGGCCTTTACGATTTAATATAGTAAAACCTTAGTACTGTATAATGACCATTGCAGAGTAACAAGAAAAGTTACCACTGTAATTAGTTTGCTGGTATAGAAAAGTGGCTTCTGAGAAAAGTTTGACTGGATGTTTGTGTGTGTCTGTGTGTGTGTGTTTATGTATGTATATATGTGTATAGTCTGTATTGTATGCATGTATGTATGAAATTATGAATCAGTGTGTAACACTGTATGATTATCTGTTTTATGAGGATGAGTTTTATCTGTATTTATGTGCTTGAATGAGTGTGTATGTTGGTATGTTTGCCCATGTTTGTGCCTTGTGAATAATTAATCGTAAGTTACGCCAAAGAAAAATCACCTGTTAAAGTTACGATCAATTTTAAAACTTACGACCAATAGTTACGGTTAATATCGATCGTAACTTCTTTCTGCAACAGGATTGATCGTAAATCTTGGATTGGTCGTAAGTAAGGCCATTTACGATCAATTTTGGGACTTACGATCGATCGTAACTCTTTCTGCAACGGGGCCCTAGTCGTATATTACATCGTGGGTATATAATAAACGTAAAAATGTTTTTGAAAAGTCTTGAAAACTGTTTTGACTGGAGATTGCCATATTTCAAACGGTGCCGCATGAATGGTCATTTGATTTGCACTAAAATAATAATAATAATAATATATCACATTTATATAGCGCTTAATACAAAACGGGTTACGTTACCACTGACATAGCAACATATTCAACAAGGGCGGTTACATCATAGACATACTAGCATGGACAGTCATAGAATGTTAACATATTCATTCACCTGTATAATACAAAGATATCACCATGGTACTGATATTAGTTAATCCCTTTGATCGTTTCATCGTCACCGCCCTGAAGAGTGAGAACAGTCAAGCTTAAAAATCAATTATTATAAAACTTACATTTTCCCGAAAAACTAGAACGTGATATTTCCGGATAAGTGCGCAAGCCAAGCTCAGTCCAATATTGGTTCCAATATAGATAAGCACACTTCTTTTGCTCCTGTCTGCTCTAGCCTGCTCCTGCATTAATACTCCTCCCCCATTGTATTTCCCCATCCTTTTGTTCCTGTTCGCACCTTCCATCCACCTGTTTATGTATATAATTGAATGTTGAGTACAGTTAGTTGTCATTCAGGTACGCCTAGAAGAAGAATCTGCCAGATTCGAAAGCTCGCTGCTTCATTGACTTGCATTATATTGGGTTCTATTAAAAATGCAATGTATGTATTGCATCCAAAATAAAAATAATTCATGATCATCAATACAATAAATACATTCAAATGAAGCACTCATTCAGTGGGCTCTTTTAGTTGGTGGATTCACAATACAGTCCGCCACCTATCAGTTGCAGCGGACAGGCCGAAATCCGCAATGCCTCATGGGAAATGGTCGACATCGAAATATAAGGCCGTATACAGCTCAGTAGTGCTAGGCTGTAATATAATAATAATAATAAACATTTATATAGAGCAAATAGCAAAGAGCCTCTAAGCGCTTAAATAATTATTTAATTAGTATTACCCATGGTCAACAGGTACATTTCAAACCCACACAATGATATTGCATACTTTTCCGACTCCCCAGGGAGCAGGGGCAGGGTTCGAACTCGGGATCTCATGATCGGAAAGCGCGTGCTCTACCAATCTTGCCACAACATGCACATCCACATGTATTGTGATGTCGACTCCGAAGTTGGAAATTGGCCTGTCCGCTGCAACCGATAGGTGGCGCACTGTATTGTGAATCCGTTATGTTGTACACAATGTAAACTAAACAATATTTTTTTAATATCTTAGGCAACAAGTATATTAACAATAGTAAAAACAAATCCTTTATCTCTATGCCGCAAATATCTTAGTTCTATTAATAAAATCAATCAATGCCACTTGCAATTCTGTATCTAATGTGTCCAATCTCTTATATGAATAGTGTGTTTCATCAAATCCTAATTCTACAAATAACATTGTCCTTTCAATAATGTATTTCGAACAATAAAAAAGGAAGTGTTCGAACGGTTCAGTTGCATTACAAAATTGACAATCTCCAAATAATTTAAGATCTATTTTACATAAATTTGCATATAGCTCAAGACATCCCATTTGAATTATGTGTAATAATACTTATTACCTTTTTTTCTTTTTTTGACAACCATGTAGCAATATATTGTTATATTTATATTCTTTTTCACTTTTTTTCAATACTCTATTCGAGACATTTCACCTTTCCTGCCACATATTAATGACATACAATATAAATATTGCATTTGCTTCTGATTCATTCAATTCATTTTCAGTTTTCAATAAAAGAATTTCCATCATTTGTCCAAGAGATAGTTTCGCAGAGAGGTCTGCAATCTCATTGGCCTACAATACCACAATTTTACAGGAATCCACTCAAGGAATACGTGGATCCCTTTATAAAGTTGCAAAATAAATAATTTCATCAGTATTTCACCCAACTTCTTATCCTCATTATGGCACGCAACCGATCAATAATTAACACGGTTCCAACATGCAGATTGTCCAATTGTTCTAGCAGGTTTTCAATGTGTATCTTCCAATGATTGTCACTAATAGTCGGGTAGCGTGGTCGGGCTATATAATCGGGGAGGCGGTGTGGTACGTACGTGTATTAGGGGGCACACTTCTAGCTCTAGTTATATAAAGCCCGGCGCAGACAGAGCCGACTCGACCCGATCCGACTGGTTTTCAGTCAGGCTAGAGTCAATTTCGCTGAGCCGGAGCAGATTCGACACGTTGAATCGGCCTCGAATGACCTCCGACTGGCTCTTGATTGGCAAAACCGGAGTCCTGAGGCAGCACATACTGAGTTAATCAGGCTGAAAACCAGTCGGATCGGGTCGAGTCGGCTCTGTCTGCGCCGGGCTTTATACTCATCAACGCATGTTCAGCAGCTAGATGAGGGTAAATGTTCCCGAAAAGGAACTAGGGTCTCAATGGTTTCAAGAGCCACCTTGAACTGCTCCCGAAATAGGGCAGTTTGATGATGTTCTGAGGTAACTCGTCCCAGTCCTTAAAGTAGAATTTCATTGAAAATCACAAAATATGAGAATAATGCATCACCAGAGAGCTAGGGGCTAACATATTAAGATAAATAATGTTTTATGGCCCATACCAACACGATATCCTAGTACAACAAAACAATAAAACCCCATCGTAAGAATCGAAAACAAACGCTATTTGCGCTAAAAAAACCCGCCAATGTTTTGATGACGTCACATAGTGTGCAAGTTATCATTAGCAGACGATGTCTCATTACGAATCTACACAACCATTAGTGCACTCATATTGCCTGCTAAACGTGTATTCTTGCCACGAGAAACATTTTTTTCATTGCATTTTGTAAATAAGGTTTACTTCTTCTTATACACAATTATCATTCACTCGGAGACATTTACTGAAAGAAAGACAAATTCAATGAAGTAAGTCACACACTGTCCTACTTTATCTGCTTGAAAGACCCGCCGAAGTCCGGGCACGATTCTATTGGCCCATTGTTCAACAGCTGTATTTGAATGCGGTGTCGCTGGATTGTCAGTACTGCGTGTGATACTTATGGGCGACGTGATGGATTAAAATATCTCTATTTAGCATGCTTTACGGGAAAATTGTGTGTCAAAAGACAGCAAAGTGCTTTTAAGAGTGAGGCAGAGGAGCACATCATGACAAATATTCTCCTTAATAAACAAGGATGATTGAAAAGAGTCATGCTAAAAGGCACTCTAAAATGTGTTTGTTATATATCGGACATCGTCTGCTAATGATGACTTACACACTATGTGACGTCACATTATTTCAGCTGGTTTCGGCGGGACTTTTGATGCCATAATACTGGCTTACGAATTACCACTATTTCATTGATGACAACTCCTCAATAACAATGTTTTGAAACACTTATTTGTAATATTCGTGTTATGGATTATGTATGAAATATGGAAATATGAGCTGAATCTCAATTCAAAATCAATGAAATTCTACATTAAGCCCATTGAGCGTCCTGGGGAAATAACTGAATTTGTAAGTGTCCATTGAAGAGCCTAGTCTCATATACGGCATCGTTGCTCGCTCCCTTGGTTTGATGTAACCCGGTATCGCAATACACATTAGTATTTCTTTATTTCATAAAGGATTCTCCAAATGTGTTTTTTTTTTTCATATTTTGTTCGGGGGGGGGGGGCACGTGTCCTCGTATCCCATACACACCCGTCATTACGACACTGATTACCAAGTATCCTTCAGTTTCTTGTTTGAAGGGCGAGTACAGTTTTGATTAGGCTGAGCTTTAGTAACCAAAACCTGCACAATAACATTACAAACTAATAGTTATAACTCCACCATGCTCGAAATGTATAGAAAATTACAAACGACTAAGTAAAAAGCCTGTTATCATTTTTTTTAAAGAGCCATTGAAACACAAGAGGGCGCTCTCTAAAAAATCATTGGTTTCAACCATTTGTCATACAAAATTATGCATGTGATGTTTTGTTGAAATAATGATTCAATAGAGAGATCATCAATTTTTGAAATAGTGTAATCAATTTTTGTTTATTAAAAAAAAAAGTCATCAAATAAATCTGGGCCCTAGATTTATTCCGATCGGATATTTTTATTGATATTTTAGCCGTTTCTGAACCGATTTTGATCAAATAAAGTTTATTCTGTTATTACAATTTTACACTCAGTTTTTCATTATCTCACAAACAAATTAGTTCGTGCAGCGCCCTCTATACCAAAACTGAACTAACCCTTTAACCCTAATCCCATTAGGGGGGGGGCCTTTTTGGCCCCCCCTGTCGTTTTTTTCGACGTGCATCTAGACCGATTGGAATTTCACGTTCAAACTTCATGACTTTTTTCTCTCAAGTCTCCCGCATGTTTTGATATATAATTCACCCCGGTCGGACTTGTAGAACTGATTTTAGGTGGATAATTGCTCAGCCGTCACAAAAAAATGCAATTTTTGTAAAGGTTTCTATGTAATTCATATATCCGATGCCATGTAAACTCCAAATCTGTTATAATTGTTACATTGAATCATAATTTTGATTATTGCTTTGTTATTAGTTTAATTCATACACTTCAGAGATAAATTCTACTTAAAAAAAAAACAAACAAAACAATACAAAACAATAAAATACATAAGAATAAAAACAATGAAATACAAAAGAAATAAGGAAATATCCTTATTTCTCGAGCTTTTCTAAAAACATGAAGATTTGAAACTTCATATTTATCATTGAGATACTCAAAAGAAATTTTTTACAGAAAACCTGAAGAAATCCTGTAATTTCTCTTGATTTTAGATGAAAATCCAAATTTTCCCCAAATTCGTCAAAAATTTGCATATTCAAAATTTTAATTAATTATTTTTTTAAAAAATAATGCTCAATTTTTTAATTTTTTTTTAATTCTTATTCTACTCGACTTGTTTTACGTATCGGTCCATTCGTTGCCGAGATTTGAGGGGGGGGGGGCCAAAAAGGCCTCCCCCCCCCCCCCCCCCCCCTAATGGACTCGAGTGATCAAAATAACCCAATGGGATTAGGGTTAAACTATCGGATGTTGAAATTATAGTTCGAGCAGATCATCAACACATGTCCGTTAAAAATGAAAATATGAATGTGACATTATTATTTTTAAATTTATATGACTTTCGTATTGATAATGTGATTATGATATCCAAGTCTCCAAATTGTCCTGTACCGTAAAATAGTTATGTAAAATGTAAATAAGATCCAAAGTTTAAAATAGGAGAAGTAAGATGGGAGTACACACGCTATAAATGTAATATGCAGATCTTTAGAATGTGATTTTTAAAATAAATTATTAAATAAAAGCGATGAAATTATTCGAAGATTATATAAAGCGGAACGGAAAAATGCATAAGAATGAACAAATAAGCCTATTCTGATAATTGGTATTGTATGACCACACTTTAAAGGGGTAGTTTAGTTTTGGTAGAGAGGGCGCTGCACATCACAATTTTTTTGTGAGGTAATGAAAAACTGAGTGTCGAACTTGAGAGAACATGCAATTGTAATGGCAGCATAAACTTTATTTTGTCAAAATCGACCAATAAACGGCTGAAATATCAATCAATATATCTGATCTTATAATTATTTGGGGCCCAAATAATTAGATGATTTTTTCAAAAAATTAAAAAAAGTGTTTTCAAAAAATTTCAAAAGCATTTTTTAAATAGTTGTTGATGATCTCTCTATTTAATCATTATTTCAATAAAACATCACATGCATAATTTTGTATGAAAAATGGTTGAAACCAATGCCTTTCTGGAAAGCGCCCTCTTGTGTTTAATGGCTCTTTTTGAATGATAACAGGCTTTTTACTTAGTCGTTTGTAATTTTGTATACCTTTCGAGCATGGTGGAGTTATAACTATTAGTTTATAATGTTACTGTCCAGGTTTGGTTACTCAAGTTCAGCCTTACCAAAACTGTACTACCCCTTTAAGCACCAGCAAAAGTATACATTTCGAAAATAAATGTAATTAGGACGAGAAATAATGAAATTATACACAAAGTAAAACATGCATCGTTAAAAAAGTATCTCTTAAAGTTTGGAAAATGAAGCGAAAACATAGATTGGGGCAAAGAATTACAGCTTTTGACAACGAACGGAAATTATAGACTTAGTTGATAAGTTTTAAAAAAATGCGTGTTTACCATTTTGAGTAGAAAATGATACATTACAGATTATGTTTGTAAAATGTAGTTGGTCGGAATGAATTAAGGTCTATAGTTGTGAAATAAAACAGTCGCAAGGTGACTTATACTTGGATGTGAACAATTACCTCGCGAATATAAATTATGTATACTGAGAAAGTCGTTGTATTAGCTCATTCGAACAGAAGCATTTTTTAATGATTATTTATTTAATTAAAAAATTGTATTGTATTGATACATTTTGGTCAAGTTGTAAACCATTTGATTCGCTAATATAATATCCATAGTTGTGATACTGGTCTCTTAGTCTGTTAGATATTTTGTTGAAAGTCTTTGTCTTGACTCATTGAGTGAGCATGTACGAATTTTGAGTTTTCTTCAGGCGCAGATTTGAGCCAGGCCTACCGGCCAGGCCAGGGCGGACCGACCGGCCCAGAACGGGGAAATAATCTGGCGTGTTATGGCCTGTTAATAAGTGGTAAGTTTTTTCCTTTTTGTTTTGCAAAACAATACAGCGAAAACTATTTTAACGAAGTTAGCATAGGAAACAAAAATAATAACACAGACCAAAACAAAAAGTCACGTTCCTTAAAAACAATGCATCAGACATAAATGTAAACCTCCCAAAACATGTTTTTCAGCATAATTATTACACTTTACAGCACCATGAACTAAAAATGTCACTATACAGAACACGAAATTGATTTTGTAGAAAACGTAAAACTATAACACTTCCAATGGTCTTTTTATCTACAATATCAACAAGTATTGCAAGTAAAATAACATGGAATAAATGTATCAGATGCACAACTACAATTATAATTCAATCAGTACTTAGTTTACAATTAAATAAAATAATATTTAAAAAGAAAGAATTTAAACAGTTCTGAAGAAAAGAAAATAACGGTGCAAATGACAGGATAGTCCTGTGATTTCGCTGTTTTTGTACGCCCGTTCGTTAAATGGGGATCTAATCAGAAGTGTTCAACATACTTCGAATATTCTTCTTATACTTACATACCCGCATAGTGGCAAGAGCTTTATGTCGTTTTTTTTTTTTTTTTTTTTTGAGAACTTCATTTTCAAAATACATTTATTTCAGAAAGAATGAATAAATGATGGTTAAATAAATGAGGTTTAGCATAATTACACACCAATCGCATGAAAAGAAAGCGAATACAAATGTTCCAGGGAGCTTTGCGATTCTTGTACAGTACAATTATGTTAACGATGCAAATTAAGGGCTATATAGCTTCTTTTTGTTATTTCCCTTTAACGAATTTTGTTCAGGAAACAATGAAAACAACTTACTTAGAAAGAATAATATTCTCTATATATTGATCAAAATAACCATCTTTTTATCAGACCAAAAATCTATCAAGGCAAATCGCGATAAATTATGATAGTTATACTTTAAATAGAAAGAGGTAGTAAAATCTATATAATGATCATAAATACAAATTAATTTGATCAAATTACATTAGAAAAATATATATAATATCCAAGACTATTATAAACACAATTTACAAATATTTAAGAAAATTATACTGTAGAAAAATGTTTGTTTTGCAATTAACATCTCTTCAGATATAAATCGAGTAGAGAGTGACGTCCATATACCATTATTTTGTGAGTTCTTACTAACTAATTACATTACTACGGAAATATACTAAACATCCATTATTTACTGTATGAACAATATGACTGTTGTGTCTTCTGCAATTTAGATCAAAATGTAATTGTTAAAATAATTGCCTACAATTTTTCTATGATATATACTTTTCAAACGTTGATAGTTTTAGTTCTGTTTGTATTTATTTGTGAGAATATAATTATTATTCAACCTAGTTGATTGAGTGAAACGAATTTGATAGATTTGTTACGGATTTGCCACAATTCTATCAACTGCAATACACATTAGCATCTTAGAAAATGATACAATTTTACAGAATACATTATTTTCTTGTTAAAATTTTAAATATGCGTCATTGTCTGACGTAGCAAATGTGCCTTTCCTTGTATCGTGTTTGTTTAAAATACAGACACATTTTTATACAATAATGTAAAAAATCTAACTAACCTTTATAATACAGGACGTACATAATCCATTCATTGTTATTCAACGATAGTAATATTTAACAAATATACAAAATAACAATCCTATATACGATTTAAATTAAAGAAACAAGAACAGGAATGCTTTATTTACTTTTTAAATAAATGATGCGATGATTTCTTAGGTAGAACAAAATTGTGGGAAATTATACTTTTATAAAATTATACTTTTTTTCGAAGTCAAATATTTAACTAATGATGCTCCTCAAACAATACGTTGTTACAACACATTTTGATACAACTATTTGTCATGTTGCACTGCTTTCTTGGTAACAAATGTGTGATAGATGTTTATTTGCTTTAAACAAAACATAAATTATGCTTTGCCAAGAGTTATAGGATATTTAGTCAATGTACGTCAAACGGTTTGTTAACCGTACACACATTTTGAAAACTATGGTGTGTCAAGTTTTAACCATTACAATTTTTGTTGTCAAGTTTATTGCAAAGATAAACTTAATGTTTGCTTCATGAACTTTTACAAACTTAGCGCAATCACATGTTGTTAACGGTGGCAATGATTCGTTGTGAGTTCAGATATAAAGAGGGAAATTAACTAGGAGTTCCACCTAAAAATATTATAAAGTTAAAAGCAAAACAATTGTACTTCTGCAGTTATGCAATATCGATTTATCGAAACATCTTATTGTAAATGAATTGCAGTGAAGTTGGACTTACCCTAAAGGCACACGCTTTTAGCAGCTGTAATCCATCGAAACGAGGTAAAAGCGCTCCCGGGGTACGCCGGGCATGCCCAGGATCGGGACCATCGCATAGTTACTAGCCATATCTATTTCTCCGTACATGATTTAGTTGACTCGAATAATAGTTATTCTTTTCTGAACAAAACCCACATAAGATCGAAATAAAGGCATTTATTTCGGATTATATCGTCAAGCACGTGTTTATCAAATGCTTGTCAATAAATGCTCCGATTTGCTACGTTTGCACCTAATACAATTTACATTTTGACAAAGTAACAGAAATCTAAAACAGATAAAAAAAAAAGTAACTGAAACATTCTTTCGCTAGTCCTATCGACAGGTCAAATAATCGACTAGTACTAAGGGACCTAACAATGTTTTTAAAATAAACTTTTCATGAATGTTTGTCCTTATATTTTTGTCCAGTTCAAAAGACGGAATTTGGTCAAGACTGTGTTGTTCAGTGTAACTTATGATTGAAAATTTCGTTGAATTAATCGCAAAGAATTTGGTTCATTCGCGGTTTGCTGAAATTGCAGGAGCCTCATTTAAGATCGACACAAACTAAAAACCTTCAAGACAAACAAAAAAATAAAGAAAAAATCGTAAAGGTAGACAACAACAACAACAACAACAAGACATTATAAATTCGCAGTGTGTAAAATTTAAAGACTGTCTGAAGAAAATAGTTTTGAATCGAACCACTTAATAAAGAAGACAGGATTATTATTATTATTCTGGCATTGCTTCAGGCTTGAAGACTTACTATACGTCCTTATTTTGTCTTAAATACACAAGTGATCACGAGATTACTAATTCGTATACATCAAAAGTTCATGAATTTATCCTAACAAACAGGCTTAATCACTTCAATCGACGCCATTTTGTATAGATGCTTCTTGAAAAAAAAATAACCAAAAATCTCCATTAGAACGATTTTACAAGCATGTATACGAGAGGCTTAATATAAAGTTTAAGGGGTTCTGCATGTTTTAATTATGTATTAATCAACCAAACTTACTTGCCAAAAGTAGCCATTCTTTTATGTGTTTATTTTTACCTCTTTACTTACATATTCATTAGCGTGTTCCCATAAAGTTACCTTCAAAGGATATAAATGTTCTAAAATTATAATTACAGCATTTAAGAAAAACTAAAATTAGCCCTCAGGATTGCAAGCTGTATCCGATTCGTGTTAAAGCCCTTATTTATAGTTGATACAAGTATGTTCGCTTGTTTATATAAAATTGCATACAATTTGTATCCTTCTTTAATTTATTCAGCATTCCAAAAAATGCTCTGGATTTTATTTTGTTTGACAAAGTAGACCCAAATAATCGATTAGGAACAAACCCACTGCGAATTAGGTTATATAAACTAGTTAACTGATTGAACGATAATCAGGATATAGCTTTAAAATATAGCTTTAAACATAAACAGCTTTAAATAGCTTTAAACACACAAACACACATGTTTGTTTACAGACTGTAATTATGTCAAGCAACTATTATTCGTTGTGTTTTCCATGTGAATTAATGTAGAAAGAAGAATATCACAAGGGGCAAAATTTCGACGTCAGAACAACAACATCGTTATTAAAAAAAATCTTCAGATAACGGTATTTTTCATGTCACTTTTGTTGTTATAATGTTTGTATTAATCTGTCTTGCTGAATTAGTTTTTAGAGTGATAAAATGATGATGATATTGATATTGATCATAATAACAATAATAATGATAATATTAGTAGTATTAGTATTATGAATACTTATACAAATGCTACCAATAATTATAATAATAATACAAACGATAATAATAATAATAATAATTTGATGTTTGAATATGGAATATCGATTAATTAATGAGATTGTTAAGAGAATGAGCGTGCTGAAAAATTGTACTCCCTCACGCAGACATTTTTTTCTTTCTGCAGAGTTTAGGCCCCTTGGCATCTTGGTTGGTCGGTGCTCTCTCGCACAAACATCGTGATATAACTGCTGTGTCCCAGACAATTCTCCGGTCTAGTGAATGATAAATATCTTTCTAGGAGTGTTTTAACGAGGTTTCTTTTAATGACAAATTAGGGAAAAGAAAGGCTATAATATCCATCACAAAACATTCCTTTAATTATAATCTTTGTTTACTCTATAGTGTTAGTAGGTTAAGGAAATTAATTACAGCATCTATTATAGAGAGAACGCCTGATTATCCTTTACTTACAAAAATAATGTTCTTTTGGCAAAAATGCTCCTGCGGCAAATTGTATTGAATACAATTTGCCGCCAGTTATATCACGATATTTGCATCAGAGAATACGACCTATTCAAAGCCAAGTGTGAATTTCACACTTGGCTTTGAATAGGTCGTATTCTCTGATGCAAATATCGTGATATAACTGGTGTCTCCCAGACAATTATTCGGTCACATATCATTGTGGGGGTTTTCAACAAGGCTTGTAATGGCAAATTAAGAAAATTAAGGGCCGAAATATCCATCACAAAACATTAAAGTGCGGCCTGTAAAGTGTCAGATATTGCCCAAAATCATTGTAAGATAATTATGTCCGAATGATGTGTGAAAGTTTCATTGAAAAAGAACACTGCTTTCCTGGTTAAAAAAGCGAAAATATGCGTCAGCTTTTACAACGGACGTTTATGAGGTTTATGACCGTTTGTTAACGCTTTTGAGCTGAATGATAGATATCGTCAAAACATGCATTTCATTATTTACTTTGTTTACTCTATATAAATTATAGTGTTAGTGGGTTAGGAGAATGAATTACAGATCTATTCGGGCTTCTATTATAGAGAGAACGCTTTTCTTACAAAATTTTCTTGTGGCAAAAATGCTCTTGCGGCAAATTGTATTCACACTTGGCTTTGAATAGGTCATGTTCTCTGACATATGAGGCAAATATCGCGGTATAGTTGGTGCCTCTCAGCCAATTCTTCGGTCTAGTGATATATCTTTCTAGCAGTGTTTTATCGAGGTTTGTAATGACAAATTTAGGTAAGAGTGGGCATAATATCCATAACAAATCATCAAGTTAATTATTACAATTTTAACCCTACATTTTAAGAAGGTTAAGTGAATGAATTACACCATTTATTTCAGAGAGAATAATCGATATAAGAAAAAATTATCCTTCCCTTAAAAAAATATATTTCAACAAAAATGTCCTCTTCGGTAGATTCTATGATCCTTGGCTTCTCAATTGGCCGGGAAGCTCTGCGTGCATGATGATGTAACAAGAGACACACTTACCCTTATTTGGTCTAGTGATGCAGATATTAATATAGTTTTAGAGATAAGATGTATTCCATATTTGTCCATAACAAAACATAGATATAATTCTTTACTTCTTTACTCTATACCGTATCATTCTAGGTAGGTAATGTTAATGAAAACAAGTCAACAACGAAACATAATTATTTAATATCCAATAGTCGTTCGACCGATTTAATTCATTTACCTCTGAGTTGGCCAGGGATTTCTGGCGGTAATATCGTGATGTAACACGTGTCTGCCGAACACTTTAATCATTATTTTGGTCTACCACAACATTATATTATTTGTAGAGTTCAAGTAGCGTTACACAAGGTTCAGTGCAGGTAAAAAGCATGAAGGGTGATTAGACGATCAGTTTCCGTACCAACATACCGATACAATTATACGTGTATAACGGTTTACTTTGTTAACTATTATTCTAGTTCATTATATTTATATCATTATTTCAGCAATTATATTTTACAGCAAATTTCGTTAAAACACAGCTGCTGTGTTTTAACGAAATTTATTATGACAGAGTATAGCATACGTAGTAGGCGCAGAGGGACCAACATAATCCATAACAAAACAAGAATTATGTCATCTATTAACTCTTTAATTTTTAATTAGGAAATGTCAACGGATTAAAACATTTATTTTAAAAAGACGGCTTGACACGATTACAACATTATTTGCGATGGCCGGTGATCTCTGGGGCTTACATCGTGATGACTTAACGCGAGTAATCCAAATACTTTATTAATTATTTATATCTAAATAAATTGCACTACATTATCCGTAGGCCTATAAGTCCAGTATATAGCGTAACTCAAGATTTAGTCAGGGGGGTAGAATGTTGGGGCAGACATTTTCCAAACCAAAATTCAAATTCATAACAATACAGATGAACTTTCATACTAATACTTTGTTAACTTTTGTCATTTCAAGTATAGTTAAAACGAATGAATTACATTTTCTTTCGGTGGATGTTATGCTTCAGTCCAGGGGACATGGGGCGAACAACATAATATATACCAACATACAACATAATTATAATTGTCAGCTATTATTATTTTACAATTGTGTCTTAACGAGGTTCACGATGACATGAGGCAAATGTTAGGGTAAAAGTAGCCAAAATATCCATAATAAAACATGAATTTATTCATCTACTTTTTGTATTGCTATAATATTTAAGTATATAGGTAATATGAATTAATTACAACAACAATTATCAAAGAAAAAAGGGATCGATAACAAAACCATTAACTTACGACATTTTCTTCGGCACACTTTAGGCATCCTTCATGTCCTTTACTTCTGGCTTAGCAGGCCGGGATTTTCTGGCGCTAAAATCTTGATATAACGAGAATCTTCCAGACACTCAATGTGGTCTAGGAATAACAGATAATAATTGTAAATACCCAGTGGCGTAATGAGGACCTGCCTGGATTGAGGGTGGGTGAGGGGGAGTAATGAGGTGTCGCGTATTCCTATGATTGGGGGGGGGGGGGGGGGGGAGTAACAGACTACCCAAAACATATTTTTTTCAAATGTATTTTTATGATTGGTATCCTTTACAATTGTATTCTAGGAATTACATATAATTACAAACATATTTATATTAACTTTAAATATCTAGTAGCGAATTGAGGAGGAGGGGGAGGAGGAGTCATGAGGCGCCAAGTATATTCAATATTGTTGGGAGGGAAGCAAACTACCCCCAAAATGATTCCTTTACAATTGTATTTTAGAATTTACAGACAATAACTACAAATACCCAGTGGCGTAATAAGGATCAGCCAATAATTGAGTATGTGTTTGGGGGTGGAGGGGGGGGGGGGGTAATGAGGCGACACGTTTTCCCATGATTGGGAGGGTATATCAACAGCAGACTGCCCTATATATGACCAAGGAGTTAACTCCTTGATATGACGGAGATAAAGCAGACTGCCCCAAAGTTAATTACGTGTGTGATTTGTTAATGTATTTACCTTTCCTATATACAAAAGCAAAGCAGAGATGGGGTAAAGACCCAACGACAGGGGGCACCTACTGCCCCTCCCCCTACCACACCCCTCCCTTTCATTCCACTCTTAGCGACGCCGAGTCCCCGAGTTCAATGACTTGCAGCTACAAAAGTTCCACAAAAAAGTTGCTGCGGAAACTGGTAATACGTTTTAACAATTATTTATTATATTCAAGATTGTCTCATCCCAGCCTGTTGTGCGAATTTATGACTTGTCTGCACATCTCGATAAAGATGCTGTCTGTTTTTGACGACATCTTAGTATTATAATACTAAAATATCACAATAAGTTAACCATTTTTTAATTTGTCCGTACATCTTGGTAAAGAGCTTTTTTTTTTGTTGGCATCTGACGATATCGGGACGATATCTAAGTTGAAATAACAGTATTAATAGTTCATTGCACGATTTCGAAGATTTGTATAGCACAATAAGCAAACCGTTTGTCAATTGTCTACACACTATCTCGATAAAGAACAAATCTGTCTTGACCTCTTAGTTATTATTATTAAAATTCACTGCCGAATTTTCAAGAAGTATTCTCATAGCACAATAACATCCATCAGAAGTCGATATTTGTGTAAATTACAACCTTTCCTTGCCAAACTGTTAACATGGACCAGTAGGGTTCATGCTTTTAACAATGTCTTACCGCACACGATGGCATGAATAAGTTGTATTCTTATTTTACCCAATCTGAACGGGCATGGAAAGTACCCGAGCTGGGGTTAAACAAGTTAAAGGGATCTAGTAACTTTGTTGACATGTGCAAAAAGTGATGAATAGTTGATGCAATGACTATTATGTACATTATTGTTATCTGGTAATTATGTCCTCTGGGTATTGTGTGAAAATTTCAGACTAAATCGACGTTATAAGGTTGAGTAATGAGCAAATATGCAAAGTGATATTCACTAACTCGTCGCACTCACTATGTACACGGTTACGACTATCCAGTGGATAGTTTCACATCTGAACTCGTAAATATCTTTTTAACGAAAGGGAAATTCGAAAAACCGAAACTGTATCATGTTTATATTGTTAATACGAATACAACAAGGTATGAGGGAACCGCTTGAATTAAAATTTGATTTTGAGGATTTGGACAATGTTACTAGATCCCTTTAATGTGGACATGGGTTACCTGTTACACCAAGATCAACTAATCTCGCACAGAGTTATAAGTTAGCCTCTGAAGAAGATTCTGCCAGGATCGAAAATTTAGGCCCCATGCATATTGACTCTTATTTTATCACACAGGCGATACTTTATTAAACAGTTTGCAGCAGTATTTTTAATCATTTAATTTGTTATCGTCGAATCCGTGATTATACAATAGTTATTGATCACGCAGCCTCCATTTTACTCTTTAACGAAGACAATGTTATAATTATAGTGTGTTTTACTTAAAGATGCAGTTATTTGTTTAGTTTGTGAAATAATTACAAGACAATTCTATACAATAATGCATTTTATGAAGACCCGTAAACCCGCCAACTACTTTATTAGATTGTGATATTCTGTTTCACATACGTATGTTCATTAATGATAGCGGCATTATCAAAATACAATTTGAAAATGCATCAAAGTGTAGCTGTGTAGCAAACCATAAACAATTATAATTGAATATAATGTTGCTTTGTAAGATTAACATGAATTGTTCGCTTCTTGATACACAGTCGAAGCACCGTTTAGAACATCGATTGCCATTGTGTGTTTTTTATTATTTTATATTAGGGCCATTCTTGGTCACGTGTGTGACCCAAAACATGACAAATTTTGAAATGGGATGCTTATATTTCAGTAAGTATGAGACTATAATGATTTTTACTTCATATGTGACTTGAATATGTTGTAGTCTTTCAAACTTAACACAAAAGATTTTATAAGGATTACGTAACTCAATGTCAGAGGTCAAATGGCATGGGTCACGTGTGTGACTTCGCACGGAGCACTTTTTTCATAACTAAATTTCATTTGGAAAATTCTTTAAAATATGAATAGCTATAATGTTCATCTTATTACCAGAGAAGTACTATACATTAGTAAGTACAACAATAGCAATGAATGAGAATTATATCAAACCGTTGTTTTTTATAGTACTTAATTATGTGGCAACGTCTGGTCACGTGTGTGACATTTTGGGGTGGTCACGTGTGTGACATGTACAATATGAATGGAAAAATGGGAATTTTATAATATCGGGTTTAGAAAAGAATGAAACGTTGAATTTTTACAAAGTTGGTATCAACCTGTACAGGAAAGTGAGAAGAATGAGCTTGCTAATTATCCTTTTGATATCTTGATTATTTTCTGAATTATGATTATTAGAAAAATATTGAAATATGTAAATTTATGCAAATGAGTAAAAAAAGTTTCATTTTAAACTTCAAATCGTGTATTTCATGAAACTTTACACATGGATCATTCCAAAAATGGAACAAAACTACAGAAAAATAAAACTTCAATTTTTCCGAAAAAGTTTCACTTTTCAAAGAATGGCCCATTAATGGTTTACATCTAGAGCGGCCGTAATGAAAACGTTTCTACGGCTCTGTATATTCGCCCTCTATCGGATGTCTGCGTATATACAGTCTAGCAAAACGACATGACAACATGACTGCGATATGGTCCTGAACAAAATTATGAAAACAAATAATTCAATATCATCAGTATCATAATAATCCAAACCATGATCATCGCCATGATTATCATCATCAGCGTCATCATGATCATCATCATCGTCACCATCATCATCATCTCCATCAGCATTGTCATCATCACCATCATGATGATCATCATTATATTTATCGTCATAATTTTGTATGGTGATGATGATGGTGACGATGATGTAATGACGACAACGATGATGATGATGATGATGATGTAATGATGATGATGATGATGATGATGATGATGATGATGATGATGATGATGATGATGATGATGATGATGATGATGATGATGAGGAGGAGGACGATAAGAATAATGAATGACAGGTCTGCATATCAGGTAGACTTCCATTATGGTATTATAATTTATCACGTTGATTAACCGAATAAAAAAACATAACTGCTATATTGTATTTGATATGACGGCGGATTATCATTATCTTTGTCAGTGTCTAATATCTATACCCTTTTCCTTGCCAGTACTTTAAATTTAAACCAAATATGCATACTATGTATATGGTACTTTTTAGGGACACAAATAACGCTAGTATAGCATGAGTTAATTTCGATTTTAATAGAATGGACATTTAATAGATGATAGCGCGGATGATAGAAAGTAGATGCGTTGCCATGGAGAATGGCGTTTCCATAACAGCACAAGCATGACTCTGTTTAATACCATGTTGGAACTCAATGCAAATAATATCCTTTTAAATGTGTCATTGTTTGAAGTTTGACATAAGTTTTGTATTATTTTATATTATTATATGATTTCAAAAAAATATGTATGCATCATAATTATAAACGTATTAAAATACAAAAAAGCTTACAGTTATCATAATCTTTGTTTCATTTTTACATTTTTGTTTAAACAAATATTAGTAATATGTTTGATGAAGAAACAATGTTGTGCCCAATGGGAACCAGCCCTATGACTTTACTTTACCAAGGGTCCCGCCACGAATTCATGACCATGTTTACCTATTTCTTGTCTGGCACGTACTAAAAAAAAATACGATTAGGGCCCGCAGCGATTTAGAAAAAAAAAGTCATAAAATCCAAGACGGTAGACACATTTTCAGTGATAAACAAACTGCATTTGTATAGTCTCGAATGCATCAGAAGTAATTTTATTCAATTTGAAATTGTACGAATTAGCCCGACGTTTTGAACCGCAGCGACTTATTCAGTACCCCTACTACATTTAAAATGTACGTTTGAAAATTGATGCATCGTATTCTCTTGGCTTGATGAAGACAGTAACAAACTTTGAGTAGAGTAGCAAGTAGGAGGTCTGCGAAGTAGAGACTACGCGGTGTTCCGGAGAGTGCCGTAAACGCGGCACGAATGTTGAGCACTCCCCATCATTCATGCGCGAGAATGTGACATGTCCCGACCCCTTCGCTGCCTCTGACCTCTCGGGGTTCGGGTCGGCGGAACGTTCGCGCGGATCCCGGGTCACGCCCGTGGTTCTTTCCAATAACTCCTGAGCTCATTGAGTAGGCCTAGTGTTGTCGGAAGAGTGAAAATAATAGTAACTATTTAAAGTCGCACTCTCATGCACTCTCTCCTTCCGACGTTCCGTCTCTCGTAGAGAATTGTTGAGTTTGGCATTATTTGCTCCTTTAAAAAAAAAAAGTTTCTACATTTTAGCAAATGCGGGAGTAGACACATTGCAAACAGAGGAAGTAGTTTAGAAAATCAGAATTAGATTATTCCCAACTTATGGTGGATTTTGCTATTTTTTTTTTTTTTGCGAATGTTAATGTTGATAAAGAGTCAAGTTCAAATTTAGTTTCTTAGTGGCTTTGATAGCCTTATACGAGGCGGTAGTACCGTAGGACTATAGTGCTGCAGCACCCCCCCCCCCCCCCCTGATTTAAAAAAAACAAACTCCAATATGGATAAATATCCCTCGTATTAAGGAAAACAACCAAGTCAGTATGTTTGGAGAACATCTCTCATCATTCGGACTGTTATGTCATATTGGACGGTCAGATAAAGTGTAGATCTCATTTTGGGCCATTGGTGAATGCTGAGGAAGGATGATAGACCAAAAGGCTGCACCCCTACTCGCCCCCCCCCCCCCCCCCCCTCATCAACAACCCCAAGTTAGCCCGTTTTCTACCCTTTTATGTTTGGTTATCATACACTCTAAAAATGAAGGTGCTAGAAAACGAGTGCTGCTCGCGATCGTGCACCTGGAGGAGCAAATTTAGCACCACAAAATTAGTGTAAGTAGTGAATAAAAGTCTGCGAGGTGCTAAAAGATCGGTGCTGAAAACTGGTGCTGTAAGAACAGCACCACAACGTGCTAAATTCGCAACAATAGAGACTGTATGATACTATCCTTAGAGAGCTTTCGGCTTTCCGTGATGTGAGTTAGCTCAGTCGGTATCGCGTCCGACTTGACGCGTGGGATCCCCGGTTCAAATCCTACTATCGGAATGCCACGAAATGCATGTGAGCTAAATTAGGTTCCGAGTTAACGGAAGCCACCCCTCCCCCCGTATTATTTTTTAGCACTATGGGTTTTATTCATCACACACAATGTGGATTTCTTAGCACCAAACGTGCAAATTTGGTAACACCTCAAGTGGTGCTTAACTAGCACTTGTACTAGTGCCGAACCAGCACAGGCTGTGCTGTCCCTATGTGAGCACCGAAAAGGTGCTGAATGTAGCCCTCCAAGTGATACAAACAGCACTTCTGTTTTTTGAGTGTATGTATCTGGTATTAAATTACCCTAATTTTTACCCACTTTTTAGAACCACCATGCACTTTCAAGATGTTCTTTAATTCTATAATGAACAACACAATGAGCGTTACAAAACATTAACAAATTAATTAATAACGTTATGGTTTAATATTATTTAATTTCAAATGTTTCCAAACGTTGAAAACGATTCAATAACATTGTAACGGCCCATTCAAACCGACGTTCGAGTCAAAATACACTTTAAGACATATACATATTTCTTATCCATAATAACTTGTTATATGAATTGGCCCTTTTTGTTCGATTGTTTTTCTCCAAAATAGACACATACATTATTTATATGAAAAATATTCATGATAAAGTTATGCGACAATATTATATCAGAGAGGCAGAAAAACAAAACAAACAAAGGCAGCATTTTACCTGACTGTATTCGGTGCGGTCAGAGACCTTTACATTTAAGCAAAAAAAGGTCCACGACCAAATATTCTTAAAGGGGTAGTTCAGTTTTGGTAGAGAGGGCGCTGTACATCACAATTTTTTTGTGAGGTAATGAGAAAAACTGAGTGTCGAATTTTGAGAGAACATGCAATTTTAATGGCAGAATAATCTTTATTTGGTCAAAATCGACCCAGAAACGGCTGAAATATTAATAAATATATCTGATCTCATAATTATTTGGGGCCCAAATAATTGGATGATTTAAAAAAACATTTTTTTTTAAATGATTGCACTTTTTCAAAAATGTTCAAAAGCGTTTTTTAAATAGTTGTTGATGATCTATCTATTTAATCATTATTTCAATAAAACATCACATGCATAATTTTGTATGAAAAATGGTTGAAACCAATGCCTTTTTAAAAAGCGCCCTCTTGTGTTTTAATGGCTCTTTTTGAATGATAACGGGCTTTTTATTAGTCGTTTGTATAATTGTGTATACCTTTCGAGCATGGTGGAGTTCTATTAGTTTATAATGTTACTGTCCAGGTTTGGTTTCTAAAGTTCAGCCTCACCAAAACTGTACTACCCCTTTAACGTATGCTACTGACAGTCATATACCCTGGTCATTATACATTCACGTATAGGCAAACTTATGAATGCAATCCGTGCAGCTATATGCCTTCTTTGAATAGCCCTTTCGGTATTTCAGTAAACAAAAATACAATGCGCGATTTACTCTTGAATAATGGATATTGATTGTTTTTTTATAGAATATAGCTTTTGAAATTCATGCTTATTGTCTTATCTTCTGTTATACGATAATTCGATAATTTATTTTTAAGATTGTTTCTATACCATATAAAGTTATTTAAAATTTGCTATTAGTGTATTAAATGTATTCCATTCTTTAATTTTTCTTTTTTGTATTTAAGCATATACCGTAATATGAAGTGGCGTAGCCAGGAATTTGGCAAGGAGATCTTCAACCTGCGAGCGCTTATTAAAGGGGACCACCAGGCAAAGAACAACACATAATTGTATGCTTTGGTACCGTTTTATGATATTAAATAGATACCCAACATTTTGCAAAGGGTTGTGTAATTCATAAACAAAGCAATTAATTTCTCCCACTTACGGAACCACTACTATTTCCTGGTTCCATACGGGCCAAACATTTGCGAGTGCGCCAAATGCTATTCACGCGTACGTTTGTACGCAATAGAATCCCGGGCGATTCGTTCGCTCCGCACACATTATGCTTCGCAATTCAGACCACATGAACGCATGCTTTAGAATGGTGATGCGTTTTCCAATTCTATATTTTTTTTCTGAAAACATATTTTTGTGAACTTGTTGATGGAATGGAATACTACAGATGTTACCTTTGTATAATAAGAATATTATTTTTGGGTGGTGGTACCCTTTGCTCGAGCTCTTTTGGGGCCTCTGGCCTCTGACGGGGGTCCAGGGGGTGGAGACCCCGGAAGCTGTGGATTTTAGCTATCCAAAGCCCCAAATCGGCTTACAAGAAAAATGCCTGAAGGGGGAGGACGGTGAGGGGGGGGGGGGGGGGGGGGGGGGGGGGGGGGGGGAGCTCGAGCCCAGGAGGCCACCCCCCCCCCCCCCTTCCTCGCTTCGCCACTGCCGTATGGATAACTATGAATTGTACTTAAATTAAATTTGCAATGTTACCCATGCACCTGAACAGTATGTTGAACCATAATATTGTGTATAATGCATTTCAAATAAAATTGCCCTTCTTTAATTTTTAATAAAGATTACTGACTTGATTTCTATAAGTAAACCAACAATTAAAATATGTAAGATTTTATCAATAAATGATCATAACTATACGCTGTAAGTACATCTTCGAAATGCTATGCGATGCTTTGATAATTCCTCAACGGTTTACCTTTACAAACTATTTACATAGTCTGCAAGAAATTCCAGAGAATCGTTGAATTCCTCGCAAACATCTGACCTATTTGGTAGAAGAAAAAAACGACAACTTGTGTTGAGGGTTTTAGATATTTCTTTCCTATTGTTCCACTATTTTATTTAGCCTGGTCCTGTCATCCCAAAAGAAAGGGGGTTGGAAAATATATACACAGGAAGGAAAAAACACATACAAAACGAATCATTGTATAAACTCGTATATGACTCGCTGGTTTTGGTTTTGTTATCTGTTAAAGGGATCTAGTAACATTATCCAAGTCCTAAAAATCCTGTTGGAATTCTAGAGGTTCACTCATACCTTGTTGTATTCGTATTAACAATACAAGCATGGGACAGGGTTTCAGTTTTTTCGAATTTCCCTTTCGTTAAAAGGATATTTACGAATGAAGTGTGCAGATGTTAAACTACCGTATCCACTGGATATATGTTACCGGCGTACAGGGCAGTGTAATGAATAAGTGAATATCACTTTGCATTTTTGCTCATTACACGGCCATATAACGTCCATTTAACATGTTCACACAATACCCAGTGGACATATCAGATAACAAAAATATAGATTGTATTAACCATTCATCACTTTTTGCACATGTCAACAAAGTTACTAGATCCCTTTAAAAGCCCACTAAGAAATAAATTAAAGGGGGCATTTTGTTGGGAGTGAGAAAGACGTTATAGTCAATGTTGGGCTGAATGGTCCGAGTTCTGCGTGTCATATTGTACGTCAGAACCTGATGCAAAATATTCAGGTAATGATTATAACTACTTTTTATCTTTAAAATGGAAGGCGCCAAAAGATGATTATCTGCAAAGTATTATACAACACGTGATTTGATAGCGCCCTAATAATTTCTAATTTTGGAAAGTTTATTTAAACAAAATAAAAGAGAGCTATTACAATTAGGTTTCCACAAGGCTTACAAACTTGAAACATGAATACATGATTATCTCAAAAGTATAAAAAGTGACTTAGCGCCATTCTGTTTCAACCGACGGACAACCTAAGTTGAACTTAACTCTAGTTGGACGTAAAGTTTATGATAAGCCATGTGTATTCTTGGAATGAAATATATTCAAAAGCAAAAATGCAAGTTTTAAAAAAAAATTGTATCCATTTTACATCAAGATCATGACATCTCCTTGATAATAGAAAGTATTACTGATTTGAATCAACATTGTATGCCTTTTAATAGAACTTTTACCAAATTTGTTCAAAGAAAGTAACGGCTTTCCATACTTTTTAAGTTCAACTTAGGATCTTTGTGATTACACCCCCTTGACGGTTTCATCGACCTCTAGTCGGCTCACCTCCTAAACTGACCTACATCGGTCTACATCAATATTCAGATTCTGTGGATACTTAAAAAACAATATTATGCATTTGGTAATCTTTGATGTGTACTGAATCTAGAGTTAGTTTTGTGGATTTCGACAATGTTATACCTCTTTCTCAACCGACGGACTGTCCGTAAGCCTGCGCCACAAATCAAACGGACTCCGGCCGAATTTGTAGATCGCCCGAGAGTCACCGAATTTTAAATCCGCCAGGGAGTCGAGCGTATTTTTCGCTTGACATCTACGCTGTCACATATTGGAAGGGGCTCGGGAGGCGCCCGTTGAACATAAATCGACCGGGGCCCGTAGAAGCCGCCCGACGGCCGCCCGACGGCAGCCCGGGACCAGCACGGATCGCGCTCGAAGCACGCCCGACTTTGTACAAGTCGCGCGGGATACGGGAGTATAGGTCGGTCAAGTATCGCAAGGAGGCCGTGCGGCGGTCGCGCAGCTCTGCCGTGTCCGTCCGAATTTTAAAGCATAAAATGGTCTAAAGTTTTTGGATTGTCGCCCGAATATCGACCGAATGTTTGCCGATGCCCGAGCGATCTATACGGGCGACCTGTTTACGATCTCTGCGACCTCAAAATTCGGCGATTAAAAATCGCTGATTTGGGAGCAGGTTTCGGTGCCCTGCGGACGTCGGCCGAACCCTGAAAAACCGGGCGGAGCCCGCAGTATTCGCGCGAACACCGGCCGTAGTCCTGGCGAAAATGCCCTTTTGAGCTCGCAGAGAAGTCGGGCAGGCTCCGTTTGTGATTTGTGACGGCCCCTGTAGGACGACCCGGATGGTTTCATCGACCTCGGGATACTTCCTTTATAGTGGGCTCACCTCCAAAACTGACCTACATCTGTACCTACATGAATATTCAGATTCGTTCACAATGTGTGGATACTTACAAAACAATATTATGCACTTTGGAATCCGTCTTTGATGTGTACTGAATCTAGAGTTCTAAGTATGTTTTGTGGATTTCGACAATCATGTTATACTAGATCCTCGACCTATAGGGATACTGCCTTTATAGTAGTTGGTTCACCTCCAAAACTGACCTACATAATCAATATAATATTCAGATTCGTTCACAATTTGTGGATACTTACAAAACAATATTATGCACTTTGGAATCCGTCTTTGATGTGTACTGAATCTAGAGTTCTAAGTAAGTTTTGTGGATTTCGACAATGTTTTACTAGGCCTTTTAAAGGTAAATTCTTCGGACGTAAAACAACAAATAAAATGAATAATCTGCATGGACTTAAACAATCAAATCAAGAAAAGGTCAATTTTAAATCTAAATGGGATTGTCATTGATTCAAGTCTGGCTTGGAACTAAACCGAATATTCCTATAATTTAGGAGAGACATCTAAGTCATTTTTGTTTTCATTCGTTTACTAATTACCTACGGATTTTATTTGGGTGTGTTTGTGTCAAGCGTTGCACAATGTTACTCATGTAGCAATTAATACGAATAATTGCCAATTATTATCTCCTTTATATATGTTTCGTTCATAACTTAAAACAAACATAACCTTATTGTGTATGGTGAGTTCTACGGTATGTACCACTATGCCAATGATATTCATAAATATGCAGTTTATGGAATTTCATTAAGTTAGTAACTATGTAAATAATTATTGTAAACTAAATATGCCACAAAATGTAACACTCAAATTCTTGTCTTCGTGATATGTGTATATTTATAATTACACCAAAATGTTCTAATCAATGAATCGTTATAATGCTAATATAAAGCACCAAGAGTTTAAAAGAAAATTGAAACGGCATTTTTCAGATCCAGTATTTAAACAAAGATACATAAAATAATGCTGCCTTTTACTTATATTAGTTTGAGAGTCAGTCGTCCAATCGTATACAATAGACGATTTTTTTTTTCATCGATATTATTATCACCGCCCTCTGTCGTGTTTGTTGAGTTGAGACCAGAATGCTGTGGTGGATGACATAATGTTGTATCATGAATGATATCATATCAGAACCACAATTATACATCCAACGTTGTAACATCTTTGTGTCATAACCAGGTATTTAACCAATTGCCTACGGAAATGGTGGCTTAGCGGTACGACTGTCCGCCTCATGCACGGGAGGTCCCGGGTTCGAACCCAGACCGGGTCATACCAAAGACTTTTTAAATGGTACCCTTCTGCCTTCTAGAAAGGTGCTCGGCATTTATAGAATTTAGAAGACACGTGTGGCCTATAGTATAGGGCTAATGCATCGGAGATAGGCGCCACCTTATGTGCCAAAATTGGCACGGGAAGGACTTTAACTAAACTTTAAGTACGGAAATCTGGTGATTGCTGTATATTTACTCCATGAGAATTGCAATATCTATAGTAGGGAAAAGGACAAGAAACTTGGGCAGGAATTAAAACAAATATGTTGCTTGAATGTTAACAAAAGTTTAAAATGCCAATTGTTTTATGGAACGCCGCACGTTCTTCTCTCATTTCCAAAATAATGAATCGGGTTCAGTCGTTAAAACTACTGGTACTTCTGAATTAACATTTTGTCGCATGTTATCGTATAAAGATGAATGTTTAAATTATGATGCATTTTTGTTCTTGAATTACATTTGTCTAAAAAAAAATTCCTGGAAAGAACTCCTACAAATATTCTCTTTTTTTTCTTCTTCTTTTTTTAAAATTATTATTGGTAACTTTTTTTGTTGAGGGGGGGGGGGGGGGGGGGTTAATACAAGTTTGGTAATTTACGTTACTAGTATCCAGGTATCGGTAATATTGTATATTGTGCATTGTATGCAGCTGAGTGAGTATTGCGACTAAAGTCGACCATGGTACTCATATGGTTAATACCAGGGTGGTTATACTTTCACTGTGTTCAGGGAAATATCACATCCTTCCCCATGCAGAATTCACCAGATATCAGGGATATTGTACTATTTTTTGCATAACCTATAATAATAACGCTTGCCATATACAAATGGAAAGTTTATCTGGGTTCAACATAATGTTGTAAAAACATTCTCGCACACGAATGGTGATATAGGGAGAACATTCGTGCAGTGTTTTATGTGGCCCAGCGCAGCGATAATAAGACTTTGGCCTCACTCTGGGAATATTCATAAATCACAACTGTCCGTTAACCTGATCCCTGCTAGATTTGGCAATCCCCACAGAGTTATTACAGTACCCACTATGCTCCCATCGGGAGTGGGTTAACAAGCGTTGATTGTTTGAAATATAAACATTGTTTTATTATTAAAGTAAAGTCGTGTTACGTTTAATTATCACCACCCCCTCGCACGGTCTCGACGGTATGAAAAATGCATCGAACCATCTCAAAAGTTAACGGCATTGTTTCTGTTTTTCGATCACTTTTAGATAATTTACAGGGTCGCGCTCGGTCGTTCCCAAATGAATGTACCCCTCGCTCGACAGATAGTTTACATCACATCTATATCTTGAGCTAGATGAAAATGGTTCCATGTGTTCGCATCGATAAAATAAATGTACAATTTACCATTTTAGTGTAAACGATTTTCCTGATTTTTCTTTCCTCCCGGCGATAGAACATGATAGAATGAAATGGATGATGATGAAAAAGGAAAATGTTTAGATGGAGAGTATGTTTCAAATAGTCTTTGGGTGTAAATCGTGTTCCATGACGGATGGAAAGAAAGGAATAGCGTTCCCCTGGGGCATAGGAACCAGACTAGAGCCAAACAGCGGAAAAATCGCTTGAAAACAGGCGGAAAACGTATTACGTCTGGCGAATGTTATAGCACAATCCACAGGTCCCGTTACTCGGTTCAACAACCTCATAATGTGACGATCATTTTCACATTAAACCCCCTTTTAAAGAGCGATTTATTATTGGAAGAAAAAAAAGCAAAATAAAAAAGATCGACCTGTCGGAACAATAATGGTTCGATGCGGGTTGAAGGAAGCACAAATAACATTGACTGTATAGGATATAATACAGCGTGCACTCTAGCACATGGTATTAACTCAATGTCAGTATGTGACTTATACCCCTCTCACATTAGACCTCTCTCATACGATGTCGAGCTATGTCCCGGGCTAGCTCGGTACAACTCGTACAGTGTTCGGAGAGTAATCCGAACTAGAGATCGTAGAGATCGACATGATTCGTATAGAACGTTCGGGAATAGCTCGGCATAAATCGTAAAGGGTTTGTTGGAAAACCCTGACTACCTTGGGGAAAACTTGTGGAGTGTATAGGACGAACAACGCCAGGTATAGCTTGACACAAGTGGTTGAATGTTTGGGGAACAACTCGGATAAGCTTAACACAAATCGTAGACTGTTCGGGAAAAACTCGAGCTAACTCGGAACAACTCGAAAGCGTTCGACATAATTCCTGAAGCGATCGGTGAACAACTCAAGGAGGCAGCTCGGGATAGCTCGACACATGTCGTAGAGTGTTCGCGGGATAAATTGTACTAGATCGGCGCAGCTCGTCGAGTGTTCGTCGAAAAACTCGAGCTAGCTTGTCAAATGTTTCAAGTTTTACGTTTCTAGGCACAAGTTGTAAAGTGTTCGGGGAGAACTCGAGCTAGCTCGGCACATCCCGCCAAATCTTCGGTGTCGACACATCGAACCAGCTCGGCACAACTCGTAGATTGACCGAAGAACAGTTCGGCAAAACTCGACAAGCATTCGACGATCATCGACAGTTAGCTTGGCATAAGTCGTAGAATATTCATGGGACACCTATAGAGCAAGCTCGGCAAAACTCGTAATAACTCGTTATCAAGTCGGGTTTTTTGAACTTTCACGATCGCATCGTATCACAGGAATTCTTGCCAATCTCGTACACATGGTAAAGGTCAGTAGCATCTACATTACAGGGCTTGACATCCCACTAGATAAATGCGTCTATCATACAGTGTGAGTGGGGCTCTGGTCCTAAGGGAACGACTGGAATTGCCGTTAGAGATAATATTTTACTCGTTTAACTGCCATGCTATTTTCATTTTGCACTTTGCAGTCGATAATGACCCATCTGGAAACATGAGCACGTCGTCTTTTTCCCCTCTAAGTTGAACATGACCTTATCGTTTAATTCGATACTCGGCCTTTCCCTTATTGATATCCGATCCGCCTATCCCTCTCTCCACTTTATCGTCCCACTATTACTGGTATTTATCATCTTCATAATCACTATCATCATAATAAACATCGTCATATTCATCATCGTCATAACCGTCATCATCATCATCATCATCATCATCATCATCATCATCATCATCATCCCCATCCTCATCCCCATACTCTTCATCAACATCATTATCATCATCATCATCATCACCATCATCATCATCATCATCGTCGTCGTCATCATCATCATCATAGTATCGTAATTATCATTAATACCATCATCAAAGTCATCAGCAGCAACATCATCATTATCGTCGTCATCTTTATCATCACCATCATCATCATCATCATCATCATCACCATCATCATCGTCGTCGTCGTCGTCGTCGTCGTCGTCGTCCCCATCACCATCATTACATCGTCATTATCATAATAACCATATTATCATGATCACCATGGTATGCTTGGAATTCTTTGTGTTTGTATAATCTTCCTTTTCAAGTACAAGCATAATCATTGGTGTACTCTTTTCCCTATTATATTTTCCAATCCCTATGAGAGTTAATACAGGACCACCAGATTCCCGTAGACAATAATTATGTTAATTATTCATTTCTTCTACCAAAAGTTCTCCCCTCGATTTGTCACACAACAACCGTAAGAGATAGGAGGTTTTTATAAGTTATCAAGTTAAAATAATAAGATTGAACAGTTTTTTATTTTACAAGCTCGGATTCTTCAAATTGTCTCTCCTCATGTTTAACACCAATTAACAAGTAATTATAATAAACATATTTCGTATATTAATATCGTATATTCTATTATCATAATTATCTGCAAAATTACTTCATCTTGTTTAACAGTCAAATATGTCTATTTATCAGTAATGCCCATGTAATTGACTGTTGATATCGTTTATATTAAATGAAATCTATTATATTAAAATCAAATCTGATGTAATCTAATTCAATCAAATTTAATTCGATATCCAAGGAAGATGTAGACATGTTGTCTATGATCGGAGGTTCATCTATAATAAATTTGATGAATATGAAACAAAATCAGGAACTTATAAACAACAGTTGGGTGTTTCCATCAATATAAGTTCATTTTAATACTTCACTTTATTATAGCAATCATGTCCAAAGAATGGCAGTTGAACCCAGTAATCTATTCACATGATTAAGACGTTGTGACATACATTACAATATGTACGAGTTATATCACAATCTGTTGCTTAACATGAGCATTTGAGCCATCCTATATACAGTGTCCCAAGGACTCACACTCGGTTAATAGAAGTAAACTGGGTTTGAGAAGGCTCCAGAAGATATTAAGCAAATGTCTATATTATACTACATTTGGACAAGCATGGGTTGATGACGTAAACTCTGCAAATAGACTGGAGAAGGCGCCATTATGAGAAGCACATGTCGTGAAAGAAAGTACCCGTATGATCAAACCAACCTAACCTTGGATGACTTGGCGAAGCCTGTATGGACTTTGGAAAGGCATGGGAAGATGACTTAAACTCTGATAGAAAAATAGACGGAAAAAGTGCCAGATAAGAAGCGTACTTATATTATATATATATATAAAAAAAGTCAATAAAATAAACTCGGAAACACGCTAGAATTCCTTGGTTAAGTCTTTATTCAATTACTTTCGACCGGTTTCTTTCTCTTCAAAAAAGTAAATATATATATACATTCCCGAGAGAAACAACCACCATACTTAATACAAAAATTGTAAAGCGCTTAGAGATGATTATCAATCGTGATAGGCGCTATATAAATAATAGATATTATTATTATTATACATGATCCAACCAACCTTGGATGACTGTCTTGGCGCAGCCTGCATGGACTTATAGGACAGGCATGAGATGATGACTGAAACTCTGTGAAAATAGAATGGAGAAGGCGCCGGATAAGAAGCATAATTATATAGCTACAGTCACCAGAGGAACTACCATCATACAGTGTCCAACCAACCTAACCCTGGATGATTCAGCGATGCCTGCATGGAGTTTGGTTAGGCACGAGAAGATGACTTAAACTCTGTAAAAGAAAAAAACTGGAAAAGGCGCCAGATGTGAAGAACATTTCTTTATCATGTTTATAAATTCGTGAAAGATGCTGCCAGTAGGATCCAACCAATGACTTGGCGAAGCCTGTATGGACTTTGGTTAAGCATGAGAAGATGACTGAAACTCTGAAGAAGAAAAAATAAACTGGATAAGGCGCCATTATGAGAAGCAAATGTATATATACGTTCATGAAAGAAAGTACCAGTAGGATCCAACTAACCCAACCCTGGATGACTTGGCGAAGCCTGCATGGAGTTGGGACAGGCTTGGAAAGATGACTTAAACTCTGTAAAAGAAATAAACTGGAGAAGGCGCCAGATGTGAAGAACATGTCTTCATACATTTGTGAAAGATGCTACCAGTAGGATCCCACCGACCCAACCCTGGATGACTTGGCGAAGCCTGCATGGAGTTGGGACAGGCTTGTAAAGATGACTTAAACTCTGTAAAATAAATAAACTGGAGAAGGCGCAAGATGTGAAGAACATGACTGTCTTCATAAATTCGTGAAAGATGCTACCAGTAGGATCCCACCGACCCAACCCTTGATGACTTGGCGAAGCCTGCATGGACTTAGGACAGGCTTGGGAAGATGTATTAAACTCTGTAATATACGGAAAAGGTACCAGTTAGGAAGCATAATTATATATCTACAATCACCAGAGAAACAACCACCATACAGGATCCAACCAAACTAAACCCTCGATGACTTGGCGCAGCCTGCATTGAGTTTGGAGAGAACTGTGAAGATGAATTAAACTCTGTGAAAATAGAACGGAGAAGGCGCCAGATTAAAAGCATAATCATGTATACAATCACCAGAGAAACAGCCACCGTACAGGATCCAACCAACCTCCCATGGGATGATTTGGCGGAGCCTGTATGAACTTAGGACAGGCATGGGAAGATAACTTAAACTATGTGAGGAGAGACCGGAGAAGGCGCCAGATTAGAAGCATAATCGCAATACAGTCATGAAAAATACTAACACAAAGTTCCAACCAACCTAACCCTGGATGATGTGGCCCTTGGAGAGGCATGGGACACCGCCGGGGGAAGTCCATTAGTCCAACATGGTGAGTCAGGGGTACTGTATATCGAAGGCGCAGTACATTGAGAATGTGCATGGTCAAGGTCTGTAAACCATGGACCATAATGTGTATTTGTGTAGTTGGACCTTACAATTATGATAAGTCATTTGTAGCCCTGGAATAATTAGAGACTTCTCACATACAATCATATCGATAATAATCAAGGCTTCTTGATAATAACAAAATATATAACTGATTTTTATCAAACTGTATACCTTGTCAAAAGAGCTGATCCAACAATTTTACAAAGAAACTACAGGCTCTACACAGTATTTGGGTCCAACTTAGAGTAAAGTTCAACCTAGATACCTTGCGAAACACCCCCTGGTGCATAATATGTGCACCTTCAGAGATCTGGCAGAAGCTAACGTGGTGGCAGCTCTAAAGTTTGTCCGCCACTATGATACGAAATTATGATTATGTGAAGGTCATACATTATTTTCGATTGTCAAACTTTCATAACAATAATTACAGTATTCGGAAAGACCCCCAAAAAGCCAACGTTTGCTTTTATCGAACACCGTAATGGTAATAATTTTGAACAAACATATCTTACAACATAAACCTATACATGAATGAAAAAATCAAGGCCCAAAAGCGATACTGTAAAGATTCACCATTTATTTACATTACGATTATGGGATTCGGTTTACGATACATGCATAAGCAATACACAGCTGACATGTTGCATAGTTATCTAAAATGTTAGATACAATATACCGTTACCACTATTAAACCTCTCGCTTACGAGAAGTTGCATTTTCCATTGAGTTAATACATGGCACACCCGGTTCCTGTAGTGCATGTGTTAAGATGATAAACATAATTGACAAGGACGCGCGCAAAATAACGTTTTGATTTTAAAACTTGTATTTTCCACCTCTCATAATTCGATTCACCCCTCATTTTTATCACCACCCAAAAGTGATTAAGAACACAATACGATTCGTTGCTAGATCAATCATTCGGAGAAAATGAGAAGTAAATAGTGGCGCATCTTGGGGGGGGGGGGGGGGGGGGGGGGAGAGATAAAGAAGGGATCTGCCCTCCCTCGCCCCCCCCCCCCCCCCCCCCCCCTTCTCAGTTTGGATCTTGTAGAAAAAATGTTGAGAAAGAGAAGGGCGCTAAGTAACTTTTTGTAGAAGTTTATATTTTAAGTTTGGGAGCCTTGCAGAAACCAAGGAGCCTTGTACTAGAAACCAACGAGCCTTGTGCTTGTAGAAACAAAGCATTTATCTCTCTCTTATATTTTTGATCAATTATCTTCCAAATGACAAATATTTATTATCTGAAAATGTTGCATCACACGGAGAAGGCTCTGATCTACACGATAACATGCCAACCTCAATTTAGTCCAAATAGACTTCACGCCTTTCTCGCTCTCTCATCAGAAGAAATTCACCATAATTTGGTAGAGGGGATAGGGGTGAGGCATGCCCTCCTCTTGTGGGACCCTCCACCCCCTTTTTAGTAGCACCAGTCTGGTCTGGATCTCGCTATGCCACGGGACGAACGTATTCACTCTATCCAAAACATGCCAAATGCTAAACTGTTGAAGCTATTAAAGAGAACCATTAACTTCGACTAGTTTTTCAGAAAGTGATGATATTTGAGACTTCAACCAGCATGTACCAACCAATATCAGTGTATGATTGTTCTGAATGACGTGTGATAGTTTCATAGAACAAGAACACTGTTTACCTAACAAAAAAAGGTGAACAGTTGTGCCAGATTGTATCACTTTTACAATGGTTTTGACTACAATACAAACACGTTCCGGAACGCGTTTCAATTCAATCAACGATATCTCGAGCCCTAATTAGGGAGACATTTATTTTGACAAATAAAAACCCATTGCATTCGTTACCATAAGCCAAACAACGAGGTACTAGAGAAGTGCGATAGCCCCAAGTGATTTTGGTTGAATTTGCCAAAGTGAATGGATCACTTTAAGAGTGGATATTGCGTTGACGTGTGACATCCGTGCTTCTTTTGTTCCCTTTCGTTCAGCATGTTCAAGCAATTGTAGCGTTTCGATCGATCAATCATAATTGTTATGATTCCCTCTTCTTATTCTGAATAAAGTCGTTTAGTTTGTCTGGTTTGATAGTATAACGCTTAGGTCGTAAAATGGAAGAAGAATCACATTTTGGGTTATCAGATAACGATTCTTTTGAATCTTCCGACAATACAAATATGAAAATGACCTAATATTGAACGTAAGAACCATACAAGTACAACTTACAACATAACGATGTAATTACGGTGGTTAAACATTTGTGTCGTATAGCAGACAGTCAGTCTCTATTTAGTCACAGAAGTAAAATCTTTGCAACCATTTTGCGAGAGTAGATTTCGTAAATATAGTATGATGCATACGTAGAACTTACGTAGAATTATATTGGTTAATTTATGCAACTAAATTATATATATGCTTTAATTCGCACATAAATACAATACCATACACTGCATTATAACTTTCAAATAATTTATGTCACTTTCTTTATTGTATGCCTTGATATTATTTCAGAACCATTTTAAGGTGTACGTTTTCATCAACTATGACATTTCACGTATGAAATTCTCCTTGAGGGGTATAGAGAGTAAAGTTATGATCCTATTTCCCCTAATAAACCTATTATAATATACTGTAATCTCCAATGTCTGTTGCCTCTATATATAAATCCATGTTGCGCTCTAAATCCAATCACGGGATTTCATTTTATTTGTTTAAATTTTTTTTTTGTCTTGGCGTGTCTGTGTCTTCTTTTCTTTTTTGTATGGTATTAACAAAGCTGCTGAACTTTGGAAAATGTGGGTGAAATCTGCTGAAATAGAAATAATCAAGGTTTTTTTTAAACCACTATCGTCCGTTTTGACTGAACACTGGGGGCTGCCATGTTTTCCAAGCGGTACCGCATGGAACGTCAATTTGATTCGCACTAACAAAAGCGGGTTACGTAACCACCGACATAGCAGCAGATTCAACTACAGGGGTTACATAACTCGATTTTGTTAGTGCACGCTCAGATCAGATGCGCTCAGATGACAGTTTGGGGAAAACGGCAGCCTCCACTGTTCGGTCAAAACAGTTGATAGTGGTTTAAAAAACATTAATTATTTCCATTATGTTGTGATACCAACATGACCAAAGAGGAAATAATATACGACTAGAAGAGACATGAATTATGAACTTATCAATAAAAGTAAGCGAACATTCAAGCGTTTCGTTTGCCTTTCACAACCTTCTTTGGTACGTATAGGCCTATAAATGTTAATTATCAAGGGGGGGGGGGGGTAAATGAACATGCGAAACGCCCTAATATCCCTTCCACTATGTTTATTGACATCAGTGGGCGTGACTGCATGGTCCATGTCGCTGTGGATGAATGAAGGGAATGAAACATGTTGATCTGTCTGGCATGTCTAGATCCATGGTCCCCGCAGCTCAACGATGACTGCATGCACACACATACCAAGGGCGCGAATAAACAGCTGCGAGGTTAGTCTAGTTCTAGACTCTCGGAATTAATCTCCGCCACCCCGAAGATCTGTATACACAGCAGTAATCGCTGCCGATCACTGTGTATACAGATCTTCGGGGTGGCGGAGATTAATTCCGAGAGTCTAGAACTAGACTGCTGCGAGGTAAGATTCGAATTTGACACTCTGACTGACATTAATGACATCGTACGGGACTACATAATCATGATAATATATTAATGTGCAACTGCGTTCAATGTACTACGGTAACCAAAGAATGCCCCATTCGTTCGTAGTTCGTATGGGTACCCCGTGATACTAGGAATATGTTAACGGTTGTTGTTGCTGATGTTGCTGCTACTGCTGATGCTATTGTTGCTGATACTGTTGCTGATGTTGCTGCTGCTGCTGCTGCTGCTGCTGATACTGCTACTCCTGCCCATACACCAACTGCTGATGTTCAGTGCTGTTCTTGCTGCTGATGTTGTTGTTGTTGTTGTTGTAAGCTTCTACTACTGCTTGTGTTACTGCTGCTGTTGTTGATAGTGTTACTGTTGTTGATAATGTTACTGTTGATGTTACTGCTACTGCTGATATTGCTGCTGTTTCTGCTGCTGCTGTTGTTACTGCTACTGCTGCCGCTGTTTCTGCTGCTGCTGTTGTTGCTGCTGCTAGTGTTGTTGTTGCTGCTGCTGATGTTGCTGCTTATGCTAATGTTGTTGCAGTTGCCGCTACTGATACTGTTTTTGTTGTTGTTGTTGCTGCTGCTACTGTTGTTGTTTAAATGTGTCGATGTTAGGCAAGATACATCATGAAAATGTCGTACCCCAACATACTTGTCAGTAGTGGGTCCATGAGTTGATGACTAGTGGGACCATTGGACCAGAAATTATTCACCCCCGGATAATACACATATAGGCGTTAATAACTTTGTTTTTTTAACGTCAAAATTAATGTGGTTAAGGCGGGGCATTTATTCCCAACTGTCTCCCCAAGTCATGTTGAGTTAATGTCACCGATCTAATTTTTTACCTTAATCTTGAAAGTGACGGTGATGCAGGGGCGTCGATCCTGGGGGGGCAGGGGGGCGGTCGCCCCCCCCCCCCCCCCCAATGAAAATATTGGGGGGGGGGGGGGGGGCGAACATATCATTTCGCCCCCCCCCCCCCCCCCCCCCAATAATTCCGAAAATGAGGAAGAAAAAAATCGAGTGATATAATGCCAAAGAGGGGAAAGACACATTTATCAATAATTAATCTTCAAAATAGCCGTGTTTTAGTTTGAAAAGGACTGTAAATCTATTTTTGCCGCGCGCTTCGCGCGCATACAGTTTCTCATATTGCAAGTTTCATTTTGGTTGCGGGAACTCAGCTTTCGAAATGTGTTGGGCAGTGTAATTTCTCAAACGCACACCTCAAACGAAGTTTATTAAACCCTCATCTATAGATAGCACACCGTCATAGAAAATAAAATAATCTGAAATATATCTTTCAGTCAATTCGGTCCATGATATGCGCTGAACGCAAATCAAATTGAAATATCATGTCCTCCCACATTTGAAAGTGGAGGAGATTGTCCCCTTTGTCATTATGTATGTTTGGTTCCATACTTATATACTTCATATTACGTGAAATTTCTGTCTCAGTTGTGCACCAAATCGCACAATTTCACGCCCAAAAATACAAAAGCTCCCTACTGTGGGAGGGGGACACCCCCTCCCACACCCTCCCCCGCTCGGTCGCTTCGCTTCCTCGCAATGTCTCCCCTCCACTTTTGAAAAGTTGTTGACGCCCTTGCTCAGTTTCATGGGAGCCCAATGCCCTAGACTATATCGATGGTTCTATAGTATACAGGCTCACGTGGATCCATCTCATGCAAGGCTCAATCTTTTCCTCGCTATGCCCTTTAAAAATACGTTACGAGTAGGTTCACTATTTTATACAATTTTAACACCCATGATAGGAGTTGCAAATGTCTGAAATCTAAAAGCTTCCGGGGGCTCCGCCCCCTGGACCCCCATTATTGTCCCCAAATGTGGGTGCCCCCCAAAGTCAGGTCTTCGAGCCATCAAGACACTTTCAATGAGCGCATAATAAAATTCCGGGCATGCCAATGTGGGGCTTTTAGCTCTCTCATTGGTCACTCTGGGATTTTTTTTTTTTCAAATTTCGCCCCCCCAATCGCAAAAACGGATCGACGCCCCTGCGGTGATGATGTTGGTGCCGACAACGATGACGACGATGATGATGATGATGTGGATGGTGATGATTACGACGATGATTATTGGTGGTGGTGGTGGTGGTGGTAGCGGGGTGGTGGTGGTGGTGGGGTGGTGGTGGAGGTTGAGGTGGTGTTGATGGTGGTGGTGGTGGTGGTGATGAAGATGATGATAATAATGTTGATGGTGGTGGTGGTGGTGGTGGTGGTGATGATGATTATGATAATAATAATAATAATAGAGTACTAAAAAACCCACGGCATGCACACTACACGATCCGATTCTAATCCGACGAACAACTGCGTACGTATCTTAACTAAAGCAAGATTTGCGTGTTTAAAGCTTGTAGTATAGTTCAGATCCTTAATCGTTCGTTGAGTGGTGGGCCTGTAATGAAACTCCGGCAAAGTCGCCCTCACCGATGCTTCTTTGCCAATAGCCTGTAGCGATTCTGACGAGGTTTCATGGTTTTGTACGCATGTGTCATTCAAGGTCAGATCGGTAGTTCACGGCACTCTCTCCAGGCCTCTCATGTTTATATTATGAACACAAAAATGTCGTGTGAGTTCAGAATCGCTGCAATGATAAACCGATGATAATTATAAAATCCGGAAAATTTAAATCATGACGATTATGATGAATAATCTACATAATAATATTGCAAAGTGTGCAATTATATTGTGGAGATAAATTTCAAAGACGTACACAAATTAACTCACACAAAATGTTCACCAGTGTTCAAAAACAATGGACATCAAATTGTGGAAACATACTTATATAGTTGTTTCAACAAAATTAATACAATTGTATCCGTGCTCGTTTTTCATTCTGATCATAATTTCGCCAAACAGTATCAATAAATATAATCAAATACTTATCAAATATCGTGTAAGTAGGTAGGTAATTCATGGTAGCAACGTGTACAAATTAAAATTTCAAAGACATTGAGTCTGATTATTTTTAGGAACTTGCAGAATAATTGTAACCTCATACCATTTTGTATGATGGTGGCTGAGCGGTTAAGAGTTCGTCTCATGCACGGAATGTCGTGGGTTCGAGCTGACTATGATGATGATTGTGATGATGATGATGATGATGATGATGATGATTAGTATTATTGATTATACAATTATTATAGTGATAATGTTAATGATGATTATTATGGATTATACAATTAATATGATATTTCTATAATGAAAATGATTATTATTAGTAGTCGTATATTAAAAAAGAAGTAGTAGTAGTAATATAAGTGGTAGTAGTAGTAGTCATAGGCGCCGGAAGTGGGGGGCAGGGGGGCAGCCGCCCCCCCCCCCCCCCCCCAATCCAAAAAGTGGGGGAGGGGGGGGGGGGGCAAAACGCGTTTTTGCCCCCCAAAAAAGCCCCCCCCAACAAAAAAAAATAATTAAATAATAATAATAATAAAATAAAAAATAAAACAAAAATAAAAAGAAGAAGAAAGAAAAATAAGCTAAGACTTGTTGATTCTAACGTTAAAAAACTAATTTATACATCCATTTTAAGTTTTAAGTAGTAGTAGTAGTAGTAGTAGTAGTAGTAGTAGTAGTAGTAGTAGTAGCAGCAGAAGAAGTAGTAGTAGTAGTAGTAGTAGTAGTAGTAGTAGTAGTAGTAGTAGTAGTAGCAGCAGAAGAAGTAGTAGTAGTAGTAGTAGTAGTAGTAGTAGTAGTAGTAGTAGTAGTAGTAGTAGTAGTAGTAGCAGCAGCAGCAGCAGCAGCAGCAGTAGCAGCAGCAGCAGTAGCAGCAGGTGCAGCAGCAGTAGCAGCAGCTACAGCAGCAGCAGCAGCAGTAGCAGTTTAGACCGTTTATAACATCATGTTATTAAATGTATACATGTCGTGTCAGTAGTAGTAGTAGTAGTAGCAGTAGCAGTAGCAGTAGCAGCAGCAGCAGCAGCAGCAGCAGCAGCAGCAGCAGCAGCAGCAGCAGCAGCAGCAGCAGCAGCAGTAGTAGTAGTAGTAGTAGTAGTAGTAGTAGTAGTAGCAGCAGCAGCAGCAGTAGCAGTAGCAGTAGCAGCAGCAGCTGCAGCAGCAGCAGCAGTAGCAGTTTAGACCGTTTATAACATCATTTTATTAAATGTATACATGTCGTGTGAGTACCTAGTAGTAGTAGTAGTAGTAGCAGTAGCAGTAGCAGTAGCAATAGCAGTAGCAGTAGCAGCAGCAGCAGCAGCAGCAGTAGCAGTTTAGACCGTTTATAACATTTATTAAATGTATACATGTTATTAACTGTTAACTGTTATTAAATGTATACATGTCGTGTCAGTTGATATCAATTTTTTATCATAATTTAGATCACAATTCGTGCGTTTTAAATATGCTTTTGCATTCCTTTTGGCAGGTTCTTAGGATCAAAATCGAATTAAAGATATTAGAACAGAATAATGTTCCTATATATTGTAATATAATATGGGAGCATATTTTATTAGACTAGCATTTCAAGGGTATAATATTGATACCGGGTCATACAAGAACTAGCTCACCCATGCACTTTCTCCCCAAAATAGAAACACAACATAATTATTAAGTAGTTACAAAATAATTACAGCTCAAATTCATGAACCATGAATAAACTTGCATTGTTTGTATCATGTTCATCATTTTTATTTGGTATTATATTAGTTTTAAAAATATACATACTTTTTAATATCAGTCTGATCCAAGTATGCATACCGGTATAATTATTTTCATTAGGGTTCGTCCATTCGAGAACGAAGGGGGTTTCAAGTGGGATGAGTAATATGTGGTATGCAATCTGAGCAGAAAGAGATATTGAGATATATAATAGAGAGGTGGAGTGAGGGAGAGGAGGATAGAGAGGGGGAGATGGGAGAGAGTGGGCGAGAAGGGGAGGCATGGCTTTGCATACCTAATTATGGGCGAGTGGAGTGGGGGTATTTGGCGTAAAAGAGAGGGAGAAGCGGTGAAGGGGAAGAGAGTAAAGAGTGGCTATACAGAAGGTACCCCCTACCCGCGGTCGCTACTCGCTACGCTTATTGCCTATCGACCGACATTGACATACAAAATAATGTACATGTACGTTTGATTTTTGCCCCCTCTCACTCGCCCCTCTCACCCTCTCTCTCCAAGTCTCCTTTTACTTTTCTCGTTCCCTTTCTATCTTTGTGTCTTTTCGCCAGTTGGGGGCTGTCCGATCTGCAGAATGACATTAAATGGCCATTCATAAGATCTTTCCTCTGGTGATTCGCTGCCCTGGTCATCGCTATAGCCATCCATCCGTTGTTGTTTTTTTTTGTTAAATTTGTTGGCGGTTACGACGAATGATTTTTTCGAATTTGGATTTCGCGATCGTGATCTATGGCGTCTGTCTGCACATTGGCTTGGAGAAGTGGGTCTAGGTCGCCGCCGTCGATTTGGTGAAGAAAAAATAATGTTTGCGGGAAATTAATAAACAAGCACGCAAATAACGTGTGCACAATTTTTGTTATTTTGTATTAATGTCGTATGCAGAGTATAGTGACATTCGTGCATGCTATTGGGAAATCCGAATAAGAGAACGCATTCATCTAGCGAGGAAAATTATTATTAATGTTTTACGCGAGAGTATTGTTATTTATGACAACCGCAGTCAATGTTGTGATAACAGATTGAGTCTTCAGACAGACGTGAAAAGACAGATTATTGTTATTAATTTGGAATATTACGCTCATCAATAGCCTTCGGTTTTTTTTTGCTCTTCGCGATTTGTTTTGTTGACGAACTACTGCAAACGATTGGTAAAAAATTAACTCTTGGCCTGCCTATTACTTGCCTTGTCTGGCCGGCTGGGGGGTTGTGGAGGGTTAGGTAGAGCCGTGAGCTGAGCCCAGCCCAGCCGTGACGACGCCTCAGATCTGCCATCGGTTCTTGGGATCCTTCCACGCCGAGTGTAGCCGGTACGCCGTCACCACGCAGGCCTACGCGATGCCGACGGGCCCACCCCATCATCATGGGGGATGGGCCCCAGCTATGGCATACCCAGACCAGCTCGGCCCGGGTCTAGCGGACGTCTACGGGTCGCCCGCGGGAGGCTGCCCGGCGCAGGGGTATGACCAGCGGGCCTGGTTCATGCAACAACACTGGTAAGACCTAATGCACGTAACACGTTATTACTGAAAATGCGTTTAAAGTTTCAACCCAGTTTTAGTTTCTTGCCAAACGGGTCAAAGATGTTTTGCAATGCTTGATATAAATGTATTTACAGTGTTGGTCATACATTTATCACAATCCCTATATGCAATAACCATAGATGTAACATACTTGTTATGTCGGCCATATTGTTTTTTTCTTTGGCAATACAGGCCGAACGTTTCTTACAACACCTACTATAAGTTTCTTCAATACTTATTGTAAAATGTGTTTATTTCAACTCTCCCATAAAATGAAAACCAAAGATGTCTTGCAATTCGAAGTACAACGTTCTTTTAATAATATTCTCAATAGATAACTTGTAACAACTAGAGATTTACTGCAATACCTCATATTTCTTACAATATTAGCCGAAAGAAAATTGCCATATCGGCGTAAGATTTGTTTGAATACCAACCACAAATCTTGCAGTACCAATCATAAATCTATCGCAATTCTAACCAATATGACTTGCAATACGAAAACTAAATTTCTTACAATGCCTGCCATACAATCTTTGCAATATCGGTGATAAAATAATTATAAAACTCCTTGCAATACATATAATCGTGATTATTTGGAGTACCTACCAGAGATAATTTCAATATATATATACCATTGATTTTTTGCAACAACTATACCTAAGTACCAACTCCCTGCTATACCATTATCATATTTGTCTTGCAATATTGGCTTTCATAATTGCAATATTTCTTACAATATTGTTAACCATGGATTTGCTTGTTATCCTATTTAGATAACCTAAGTGTTATTGTCCACACATTATAAGTTGCAATATCGATCATAAATGTATTGCAATGCCAATATAGGTGTTTGTTTATTTCGATTACAACTATAGATTTATTGTAGCATTGCCCTTGGAATAATCAGTTATAAACACCATGCATCAATACTCTCTGAAAAATGCTAGTTACATTATTCATGCAATGCGCTAAAATACTGACAGCCGTCGATAAAATTATATTTTCACACGCCGGAGAAAAAAAATAGTCAACATATTATTATTTTGAGCACATAGCGTACGTGACACGAATGCTGACAAGATCATGTTGTGATAGGGGGAGAGATTAGAGTAACTCCCGCCCGAAAGGCCGGCGTGGATGAGCATCGGCATACCGATACGCTGACCCTTACCCCGTTCATGCCTGCTTGCCGTTCGTTTTTGTATGCTGTTTAGTTTTAAAGAGTGCACCAAAACACGGGATCATACTCCTAGAAAAGGGAGACTTTTTAAACATTTTAAAGGAAATAAATAAATGGCAACACAGCACTGTCTAACAGCGCTTGATGCGAATGTGATTAATGACGCAGTTGATGCCGTTAATTTGGATTTAGGACTATAATGGAAACCAAAGGTTAGAAGAGGATTATAAATCAGTATTCCTTCCAAACACCCGAAACTCGAATATTTACATCACTAATGCCTGGGCGGGTATATAACGCTCGTATATAGGCCTACATAATAGTACCGTGCAATGGTTATGTACTTGAGCGACATTCTGAATTTTAGTACAAGCCCTATAATACCTGCTTATCAGGAAAATACATATTTTATCATTGTTAGGTAATTTCAGTATTCAAATCTTAGTTATGAACTGAATATAAAAAAAGACAATTTAACTTAATAGCCTAAAGCTGTAATTACTATTGTAAAGGGCTATAATTATTCAGTGCAATGGTTTTTGTACTTGAGCGACATACTGAATTTTGATAAGCCCTATATCGCTCCTCATAAGGTGATATATATGTGTTTTACATGAATTAATTTCAATACTTATAATTCAGTTATGAACTGAAACATCATGATACAAATTAATAAGATAACATAACAAATGTATAAGCTCAGTATTAGTATTACGTTCGTATATGATAATATAGGGCTTATGGTATATATGTACTTGGATGGGCGAAATTATGAAATTTTAGTAAGAACTGTTTTGCTGCTTGTCAGGTAATGCGTTTTTCATATGAATCAATTTAATTTTTTGTTTACCATTTTAGTTTTGAACTGACAATGATTTAAAACAAAGGCCTCGTGACGTAGTCCAGCTAGTATATTATGTTCGTATAATTGACCTATACACACCGTGCAATAGAGCGACATTCTGATTTTAGTAAGGCCTATAGCTGCTTAACATGTATGAAATACGTATTTTATATGAATTACTTTGTAAAAAATGATTCTGAGTTAGGATCTGAAAAATGATTATACCACATTTAATTTCAAAGGTACTATAACAAAACACAGCCCTAAGGCTAAACTGGTTACGTTCGTATATTAATAGACCTACACAAAGTGCAATGCTTATGTACTTGAGCAAAGTTCTGACTTTTAGCAAGCCCTTTATTATAGCTGCTTATCAGGTGCGAACAAACGTATTTATATTCATTAATTTAAATCTTTAAAATTAAGTTTGAAATATATTCTGGCAAATTATGATACACAATTTAGTGACAAAGATAATACAAAACTCATTCCTATAATAAGCCTGGCTAATAAGGCTACACTGGTTACGTTCGTATTCCATCACTGCTTATCAGGTAACGGACAGGTGTGAACAAGTTTTTAAATTGATTTATTTCAATGTTTAACATTTAGTTCTGATCGGACAAATTATGATGCAACATTTAATTACAAAGATATAACAAAACACAGTATTGATGGTTAGCAGGTTACGTTCGTATATAAAACATATTATAATGGTTATGTACCTGAACGACACTTTCAATTTTTAGTAACCTATATATAGCTGCATGCATAGCATACTATGAAATATGTTTTTTTTATTTATATGAATTACTTTCCATATTTAAATCTTAGTTATGAACTGAATATGATTTTAAAACAACGACAACATGTCATCGTCCTATATACTCGTTACGTACGTAAAGGTCTATACGAACATATCATTGTAATGTACTTGATGTATAAAAGAACAATATAAAATACATACAACATTATAACAATATAAAACTAATTTAATTTACAATTCTAAAAAGACAAATTGAGTGTACAAATGAAAAGTAATTATTTTAAGAGTGGTAGCAACCAAAAAGGAATCAAGTCCGTATTATGAGGTCGACCCCCTTCGTATCAGGTGTGAATATGAGTTCAAATTAATTCATTTCATTATTTTAATGTTAGTTATGAACTTAATAGGATCCTATGATTTAAGAACTAAGAATATATAACATAGTCACAATAAGCTGGTATTTTATACTTGATGCCTATTCTTAAGTTTAGAATGCTCTAAATCTAACTTTAGCAGGTGAACATTGTGTCGCTATAACATGAATTAATTCCAGCATGTTCAGTTTAGTATTGAAGTTAACACGATGATAATAAATGTACAAACAGATAATTGTGGACCCCTTTCTCGTATTAAACGAGAGGGTAACAACTTTTCAGTTTCAGTATTATACTAGGACGAATAGTCTAGACTGAAAATGTTCGCTTTTTAGTAGACCGTTTGGCCTCTACTTAGAACATGAAAGACAAGAAATAACATAGATTACAACTGTGTATAAGCACACGTATAACTTTGAGACACACTAGTGCACAGATATTTCATAATTTATGAAGCCGTCTTTTCACGACCATAACTTGTAAATGGCGATTAGAAAAGTTCGACTTTTGAGACTAAACTAATCGTGAAGTTGTTTATTTTCCTCCGCACATTCATTTTATCTCTGCTTCACTAATGAAAATCACAAAATTAACATAAATCAATTTTAGATTTGTTTATGTCAGATTGAAATTCATTTAATTGTCTTTTTTTGTTAAACACACAATGTGGTTACAGACTCTTTGATAGAACAATAATTGAAATGCATAAAATATCAAATTAGATATAAAAATACAAGCAACGACATGCAATTGAATTGGCAAGCAATTGACAAACAAATAATGTTTTTTTCATGAATTACATAAGCAGGTAAACTATTAATTATGTTATACAAGTATATGCTATAACGAAGCCAGCCACCATACTAATCCCTATATCAACGACGATATCATTATATGATAAGACAAGTTTTCAAGTTTGGGTCTAAGTTTTGAAGGTCTATACAAGTGAAATCGTCACTTTATTTTTATTAGACCCTTATGCCTCCGCTTGATGCCAAAAAAAAAAGAAAAGTTGAATATCAATTTCACCGATTGAAGTAACATTTCGTTACGCGTTATTACGGTGTACAAACGGAATGCTGTTGATGAAATCTCATTAATGTAGGCAAATGTAATGGGATTAAGACAAATTTCGACGCCTGAGTCTCACCTTATCGTGAACGTGTCACTTAAGTTTTCATTAGACCCTTATATGCCTCTGCTAAATGGTGACTGGCAACATTTAAAAATCAATTAATTTTACCCGATAAAACTGTAATTTTAGCTATAATTATGACTTATGTGTTAAAAACAGAATATTATGTTCATGAAAACCTCATTACTACTATTATATAGACGCCCTATATACTAATACAATTAAGAAAATGTAAACGTTTGAGTCTCGACTTATCGTGACATTGTCACTTTATTTTTTTATTTGACCCTTACGCTTCTGGGCCATTCTTGGTCACGTGTGTGACCCAAAACATGACAAATTTTGAAATGGGATGCTTATATTTCAGTAAGTATGAGACTATAATGATTTTTTACTTCATATGTGACTTGAATATGATGTAGTCTTTCAAACTTAACACAAAAGATTTTATAAGGATTACGTAACTCAATGTCAGAGGTCAAATGGCATGGGTCACGTGTGTGACTTCGCACGGAGCGCTTTTTTCATAACTAAATTTCATTTGGAAAATTCTTTAAAATATGAATAGCTATAATGTTCATCTTATTACCAGAGAAGTACTATACATTTGTAAGTACAACAATAGCAATGAATGAGAATTATATCAAACCGTTGTGTTTTATAGTACTTAATTATGTGGCAACGTCTGGTCACGTGTGTGACATTTTGGGTTGGTCACGTGTGTGACATGTACAATATGAATGGGAAAATGGGAATTTTATAATATCAGGTTTAGAAAAGAATGAAAGGTTGAATTTTTACAAAGTTGGTATCAACCTGTACAGGAAAGTGAGAAGAATGAGCTTGCTAATTATCCTTTTGATATCTTGATTATTTTCTGAATTATGATTATTAGAAAAATATTGAAATATGTAAATTTATGCAAATGAGTAAAAAAGTTTCATTTTAAACTTCAAATCATGTATTTCATGAAACTTTACACATGGATCATTCTAAAAATGGAACAAAACTACAGAAAAATAAAACTTCAATTTTTCCGAAAAAGTTTCACTTTTCAAAGAATGGCCCTTCTCCTTATAGATCATTAAAAGCGACATTTGAATATTAATTAGTTTCACCGATTAAAGTATATAATTGTATTTATGAGTTATAGTGTAGTGACGAAACGGAACGGTATGTTCATACTGTCATACAATATCCTTACACATGGACGATAATGTATGCATCAAGTTTTGACGCTCGGATCTCAAGTAATCGTGAAATTTTAACTTACGTTTTTGTTAGACCCTCATGCCTCTGTTTAACGATAGTAAGCAAAATATAAACATATATAATTTTTTTCCGATATAAGTGTCATTTTAGCTTTAAGAGTTATATAGTGTTAAAAACGGAAAATTATGTTCATGTAACCCGGCTAGCTCCTGACTAAAGTATAAGTCCATAATTATTATATTCAATAAAGGTATTAGCAAAGTTTCGAAGTTTGAGTCTTAACTAATCGTTACATTGCCAATCCACATACTAATTAAACATCAATGTTAAAACATTGATGTTTAATTATGTGAACCATAACAAACGCGTTATATTTCACGAATCCGTATCATAGTAACTTTTAGAGAATGTAAAATACTACTATTGACTTTGTTAGCTATATTCCTACATGATATTGTAATTCGATACGTAGTATAATATACAATGTCACGGGCAAAATGGATAATGATACTGCGCCGCTATTAGTTTTAATTGCCGAGCTTCGTGTAGATAGCTTATGAAAATAAACTACATTAGTATAATAGATCTTTAAAGGGACTTAGTAACATTGTCCAAATCCTCAAAATCCAATTGAAATTATAGCAGTTCCCTCATACCTTGTATTCTTATTAACAAAAAAAAGCATGGGACAGGTTTCGGTTTTTCAAATTTCCCTTTCGTTAAAAAGATATTTACGATTGAAGTGTTCAGATGTCAAATTATCCAATGGATCGTCAGAACCATGTCCAAAGTGAGTGCAATGAGTTAGTGAATGTCACTTTGCAATTGTGCACATTACTCGGCCATATAAAGTCCATTTAAACTGAAATGTTCACACAACATCCAGTGGACATATCAGATAACAACAATATACATTGTATCGCACCACTCATCGCTTTTTGCACATTTCAACAAAGTTACTAGATCCCTTTAATATTGAAAATCATGATAATATATTATACGGTAACCTCACACGTGTATTAAGTCGGCCTCGGAATATAACAGCGTCTTTTATACTTGACGAATTCTTTACCAGAGCATACCCGACATCAGTGGGGAAAAGTGCTTTCAAACAGTGATCCTTAAATCGTCGACATGTCCTCTCGGATGGAAAGTCCACTGCATACACGTTTGGTTATAATCCACCGCCCAATCATCACCACCGTCACCCTAGCCCACCAGGCCCCCACGGCTGCGGCGAGCCCTCGACTCGCGGTCCGCTATATAAAATAAAACAAATCCTTCTCGTCTTCTTTTAACAAGTCCTAAATATCAGCGCAAGTGACAATTCGAAAATTATATGGAACGATTCTCTTCTCACGTAGTCATTTTGTTCTCCTCTCATTTCGGAATAAAGCATTCGATCATCTACTCACGTTCGGTCCACTTAAGGCTGGGCACGTGCCCCCCTTTCACGAGGATTCCTTCTTATAATAATCGCCTAATAAACGATGATGAAGGGAGGGAGATGTTTATTTTTTCATTCTCTCCAAAAGAATTCTGTTTAAAAGACATTTTAGAAAGGCGGAGGGATAACAAATGAAGGAGTAGAGAAAGAAAAAAAGCAAGCTAAGCACGTAACGCAAACATCGGTAAAACATACATGTATCTATGCTATATGTTACACAAATATTTGACCACGTACGGTTGTGGGATAATACTTCCTATGTTACCGTTCGCATGCATCTCGAGTATCTACGAATTAGACATCTACAGTTTCTAATATTTAAAAAAAAAAATGTCAGCATCAAATGATATGAATTATTATGACAGAGAAAATGACAGAACCTGATGCTGCAAGTTACTTGCGAACAAGTTGGGAAACTTTAAGTGATACTTTGAAGGTATATATTTGTTTAGAAGAAGTAGTATAGTTATGTTATTATCATGAATATGACACTTGATATTCCAAATTATTCGCATTGATATATATTGTTTTTATTTGATATAACGTGTGTACGTGCTTTGACATATTTATTCAATACTAGATACTTTTCACAAATTTTACTGTATGTGCTTACGTGTGTTTTTTTTTTATGCACGAACAAAAATCGATGAACACAAATTTAGAATATAAATATTGTTTTTTAAATTCAAGTACAACTATAATTATTATTCATTTCTAACCGAACAAATACAATTAATAGAAAATAGGCTTTAAGGGGATCTAGTAACTTTGTTGACAATTGCTTAAAGTGACGAATGGTTGATAGAATGTTTATTTTTGTGATCTGATATGTCCACTAAGTAGTGTGTGAAAGTTTCGCGTTAAATGAATGTTATGTGCGAAATGCAAAGTGATATTCGCTAATTCATTGCACTGACTTTGTATACAGTTATACTTTCCAGGGGATAATTAAAAGTCAGAACAATTCAATCATAAATATCACAAATACAACAATATATAGGAGAACCACTAACGTTCTGAGTAATTCGGACAATGTTACTAGATCCATTTAAACAATATTGTACACCGCCAATTTAAAGAAACACAACACAGCATTCGGGTGACACATCAGACATGTAATGGAATGCATATCATCAACGATTTTTGAAGCACAGGTGCTTTCCAGTAATCTGTTTTTAATCACAATCGGTTGATACAGTTACAAAGTGACAAAGTCACATAGTGATTTGATATGATTAAGTGATTACTTTTATTTTTAAGACGATTTTGCTTTAATCAAATTACTTTGTTTTATGCTTTGTTTGGATTGACCGATTATTTGCAGAATAAGATTTGATCAATCATCATCATCATTTGAAAACAAGATGATATCGTTTATACTGCTTAGTATGTGCATTCATGTTTATGAAGCCTATTTGTACATTCAATGTATGATAACCCTAAAACCAATGATGGTTTATTTTTGAGATTTTAAAGATATTTAGAGCTGGGTGCTCAGATTAAAATATTATCTTGAATTATATATCTCGTGTGTTGTTGCCTTATTTCTTTACGTAGTAAATCACTTACAACAGAACCACACCTATCGTCTAGACTGGTAAATACATGAGTACCAAGATCTGACACTAAGTATGATTGCCCATTTTGTGGATTTCAGTGAGCGTTTATTTTTCTATGACTGATGGAGTTTGTATTTGCAAATTTAAATTCCAACTTTGTTTCTTGTTTTGGTCTTCATTTTGTATTGATCGAAATCGAATACATTGAACTGAATCGAACCTTTTCCCACATCGTCATCATATATTTACGTAGGATAAAACGGATACAAATGTATGTAGATGATTATGATGTATTATGTAATAATTATGTTCAAATGTTCATGTTTTTTGTTTTCCCTTTTTTCTTTTTCTTTTTCTTTTTTTCTTCTTTGTGTGAAGATCAGTTAACTGCGCCCTGAGCACCTTTAAAAATGTGGAATTGGCGCATTAGAAGACTCCTTTATTATTATTATTATTATTATTATTATATGACAAAACAACATAAAATACACATATATTAATGCAGTTATACAAAACAAGCATTAATAAACATATAAAATGCATGTCTCAATCAATGGAAATTATTGGTTCAAATACAACCTGCTGTATATGTGTATGTTATGTTGTTTTGTCATATAATAATAATAATAATAATAACAATAAAGGACTTTTCTAATGCGCCAATTCTTCATATCTATCATACTATCAAACTACTTTGCTTCATATTATAAGTATGAACTGGCACGTTTTTACTAGTATTGTTATAACCTCTTGTGGTACAGTTAAACTACTTTGGGAACATTGGGTTTTAAAACTCAACGGAATCATAAAGCTAAGCTGATAATACTCGTATAAAAACTCGTGTCTGAAATTATGTATTGTTATATATATATATATATTTATTCATTACGTTTCTGTGGATCTGGGATTATAGATACATTGTTGCAATTGTATGCATATTTCATACATACATGTTAGTCCGAAACATTTCGTGTATTATATAATATGCACGAAAGTTTAGCCCTGGACTAATTTTAGTATGTTATAATAATGATAATAATAAATTACATTTATATAGCGCTTAATGTTGTGTTTCTATAAGCGCATTATTATTACCCTTGGTTAAGTGAAGATGGTTCATGTTTAATTGTTGCAATGAAGCACTTATTTCAGCATAATAAGTATAATAATTTAAATAGTATCCAAAACACAATTCCAAAATAAGATCCTATGTATATATAAAATAAAAATGAGAATTATTAAACAATGTATCATAACCATTTCTTTATATTACGTCATTGTATCGTTATGAATATATAACATTTGTTTATTATGAATTTGAAGAATGTGTTTGTACAAAGAATAGCATGTACACATGTAAAATAATATAAGCTGTATAGAGCTTCGATTCGAGTTAAACATATTAAATAATATAGACGCTATATGCTATTGCATATCGATTTGTTTGATACTGAAAGTTTGAATTAGTTTTGATAATGCATTATATATAATACCGCGATATTTTGTATTATATTTGTATTGCTCGAACATTTTTTTTAATAATGATTTGTGCTCATGTCTGACGAGAATTCTTGCTTATTTCGCCAATTCAACTTGAGCATAGTTTAAAGGGATATTTGAGTTTTGGTATAGAGGGCGCTGCACAAAATAATTTTTTGTGAGATGATGAAAAACTGATTGTCAAATTTGAAAGAGCATACAATTTAAATAACAGAATAAACTTTATTTGATCAAAATCAGTTCAGAAATGGCTGAAATATCCATAAACATAACCATTTGTAATAATTGTGGGGCCCCACAATTATTCGATAATTTTGAACCAGCCGCTCAAATTTTGTTTCCTCTTTTTCTGCTTCCTCTTTTCAAAAATGTATATAAAGGAGGATTTTAAGTAGTTGTTGATTACCTCTCTATCTAATCACTTTCTCAACAAAAGATTACATGCACAATATTACATTAAAATGGTTGAAACCAATGACTTTTTAGAAAGCACCCTCTTGAGTTTTAACGGCTCTTTTTTTAATGATAAAAGGCTTTTTAGTCATTTGTATTTTTTGTTATTCCTTTCGAGAATGATGGAGTTATAAAGTTTAGTTTGTAATGTAATGGTGTAGGTTTTGGTTACTAAAATTCAGTTTTACCCAAACTGTACTCTCTTTACCAAAACTAAACTATCCCTTTAAGGTAATCCATTATTTATATTTTTTCCCCAAAAATATATTTGAGACTTCAATCATATACCATTTCATTGTATACATTTTGAGAATGACGATGTGTGAGATTTTCAAAGAAAAAAAACAATGTTTACCTATATAGTGTCAGTATTGAAAACAGAAAATCAATGTCTGATTTTATCCCGATCGTTCGCGTGAAGTATCCGAATTCGGATACTATGGACGATAGATTATACTCTTGACTACTGTCGAAAGCGTCTATAGACGCTTTCAATGTCAATCTTAGATACATGTATCGCCATAATTAGGGGGACAATGAACAAATCAAAACCCACGTCATTCATCTGTTAGTACAAGCCAAACAGCAATGGTACAAGAGATGTGTGAAAGCTCCATGTCTTTGGTCGAATTTTACAAAGTTGACGAATCACTTTAAAGAGTAAGGGAGAGTTGTATCACTTTTTGGTGAGATGTTTTACTTCGCAAAGCTCAACGAGTACTCTTTATCACCTTTCCCCTTTACAACACAACCTTGAGGCTTATTTTACAAATTTCTCAAGCAAAACTAATGGCAAAGCAAGTACCTTCGCCAACCACCCAACAAAAATATGTATTCATCTCGTGTTATCATCAGTTGGAATAGGTGGATATACCATTTTGTATTGTATTAAAGCTATAGAAAACCTTATTTTAAAGGGATAGTTGAGTTTTGGTATAGAGGGCGCTACACACAATAATTTGTTTGTGAGATACTGAAAAACTGAGTGTAAAATTCGAAAGAGCATATAATGACAGAATAAACTTTATTTTATCAAAATCGGTTCAGAAATGGCTGAAATATCCATAAACATAACCATTTGTAATAATTGTGGGCCCCCACAATTATTCGATAACTTTGAACCAGTCGTTAAAATGTTTGTTTTAATGCTTCCTCTTTTAAAAAATGTACAGAAGAGGTTTTTAAATAGTTGTTGATTATCTCACTAACACCATTTCAACAAAATCATATCACATGCACAATATTTCGTTTTTAATGGTTGAAACCGATGAGTGTTTGAAGAGCGCCCTCTTGAGTTTTAACAGCTCTTTTTGAATGATAACAGGCTTTTTCCTTAGTCATTTGTATTGGGGGTTTTTTTCGAGCACGGTTGAGTTGTAACTATTAGTTTGTAATGTAATGGTGTAGGTTTTGGTTACTAAAATTAAGTTTGACCAAAACTGTACTCTATTTACCATAACTCAACTGTCCCCTTAAATCAGTGAAATAATTAATTTATTTTGCCTAATATGGTGTAATTTATTTGATATGTCTATTCAGGGCCTCCTGGAAAACAGTATCACATCGCTGATGGGAATATAAACCCGTTATGCAAAACATTACGAACTAAATTAATAATTTAATAACACCTACATTATTTTAAAGGGATAATTGAGTTTTGGTAAAGAGATAACTGTTTTGGTCAAACTGAATTTTAGTAACCAAAACCTGCACCATTACATTACAAACTAATATTTATAACTCCACCATGCTCGAAATGAATACAAAATTAAAAATGACTAAGTAAAAAGCCCGTTATCACTCAAAAAGAACCGTTGAAACTCAAGAGGGCGCTCTCTAAACACTCATCGGTTTCAAACATTTTAAATAAAATGTAGTGCATGTGATGTTTTGATGAAATAGTGATTAGATAGTTGAATAATAATATTGTGGGGCCCCACAATTATTACAAGTGGTCATGTTTATGGATATATCAGTCATTTCTGAACCGATTTTGATCAAATAAAGTTTAGTCTGTCATCAAAATGGCATGCTCTTTCGAATTTGACACTCAGTTGTTCATTATCTCACCAAAAAAAAATTTCTTTTGTGTAGCGCCCTCTATACCAAAACTCAACTATCCCATTAAAACACACGCACATGTCTACTGTGGAAACTCAACAGACTTCCAATGCACGCATCGCAGCCTTGACCCCCGCGTCTGACGAGCATGTATCTCATTTCACGAAATGTTATACCAAACAAATGTTGCGCACGAATGATGCTCTATGTTCATGATGTTTACCAAGAGCAAACTAATTTAGAATTCATGACTAAACAATGCCTCCTCAACTACACACTGTACTTTGCTGGAATCCATAATCACAAAAGGAGGCGTATAAATATGAACCACGGTTTATAGAACTATTATGTAGTGCCGCTTGTAATATAGAAGTTAAAAGTGGATGTTGCATTGTTTTGCTAATTTCTAATAATACGATCGCTGGTGCTTGCTATAAACCAACAGTACCAAATAAAGTTCACGATCTGTTCTACTACTCTCATCTTACAAGCCGAAATTCTAAAGTTGAGAGATAGTTGTCATAATGAAAGAAGATATCATTAAGAGCTAGTCTGGGAAGATTAAGACTTGAGATAAATTTTCGTGGAATTATGTTGATGTTTAGATCTCCAACAGTACAGATCACGATTTTGTATGTGACGTCTTTAACAAATGCGTAGCTTCAACATTGTTAAAAAGTAATAAGTGTACATTATTTCCTCAATCCCTTTACAATGGGCGTTCCATAGTTTTAAACTATGTGAATTCCGGCCAGCCTAAGTTACAAAGATAGTGAGACTCTTCATTCAGTTTAAATTAGTCTAGCAACTGCAGACCCTTCATTGACCTTCGTGTTTGTATTTGGTGTTCAAAAACCAAATACAGTATTACATTTATTTTGGTTGAGCACAAACAATGCGACTTATTCAGCTTTGTGATATTTAGTATATCCCCTAATGTAAAACAAATAAATGTTGTGAAATTTTAGTATATAATCTTGGCAATAGTTTTTAATTTGATCTAAATACATCACTGATGAGAAAAGGTGTTGTTGTCATTTTTTTCTTTTTGGTCCCAGGGTTCATTATAGCGATTATAAAGATAATTAATATTATAATTTGCATATATCTAATAAGGTCAGCTAGGGTCATTTTACATCTAGGAATAGTACAAAAGTAATCAAAACATGCTAATTATATGCATTGCCAGAGGTTGCCAAAGTGGCAACCAAGCTGAAGTTTCTTTAATTCACATTAAGAGCATGATTGAATCTAAATAACATGTAAGTAATACTTATTAGAGGATGTAGCTACTGTAAATCAATAATATTCATAAATATGCAAATTAGGGGAAGCCATCTTGGATTTCAGGGTGTTGCCCATACGGCACATGCAAATAAGCACCGGAAATGAATTCCTTGTCCCAAATTACCCTGTCATGATTGTTTCGATTATTATTGTACTACTCCTAGGTGGAAAATGACCCCTGACCTTATTTCAGAAATATGCAAATTAGCTAATTATCTTTATAATCGCCAAAATGAACACTGGGACCAAAAATAAAAAAAATGACAACAACACTTTTTCTCATCAGTGATGTATTTAGATCAAATTAAAAACTATTACCAAGATTATATATGAAAAATAAGTTGTTTTACATGAGCCGATAGACTAATTACATTATGAGGGATAGAACAGGTTTTTGTTTGTCTTACAGATTTGTACTAACTAAAACTTGCCAGTTATTATTACAAAATAAAAGTTATAATTAAATGATGCTTGAATGGTTGAAAAACATATAAACGGCTAAGTTAAAGGGCTGTTTTCATTTGTTTTTTTAAAGAAGAAAAAGAAGCGCCTGATAACACACGAGACCCTCCAGACACTTCAAGTTTCAACCATTTTTAATCAAAATATGTGAATGTTTTGTATAAATAAGTATTCAATAGAGAGACCACCAAACACAATGTTAACACCATATTTTCAAAAATGTGTAGTATTTATTAATATTTCTTTAAGTTATTGAATAAAAGTTGGTCCCCCCACACTTATTCCAATCAGAAATATTTATGGATATTTCAACTGTTTCTGAACCGATTATGATAAATTAAAAAAAAAGTTTATTCAGTCACTAAAATTGTGTGCTCTTTCTAATGCTACACTTATATATAGTTTGTCATTACCTAACAACAAATATATTTCTTGAAGCGCGATCTCAACCAAAACTGAACTATCCCTGTAGAGTGGTAAAAGGATAATGATAATCCTTGGTACATAGCTGACTCAGAATAGAAAGGAAATGAGCCTGGGGGTAAGCCTACGAAAAAGTTGTTGTTGTTGTTGTTTTCTTGTAATCTTTTGAATCCTTTATAACTATAGACTTCCATAGTCACAACTATAAAATGTGCATAGTATACACTTGTGGTACATGGGATGTTTTTACCGAACTTGAACATGCATGGAAAATGGATAGACTATACAGGAATTAACGACTTTGTCCAAAATTACCGAATAATTTCGAACTTTAGTGGTACTTTTGTGTCTTATTGTTTCTTCATACTGATAGAAGCGTGAAGCAATTTGTGTTTTTTCCTTCTAAATTTATGTCTCCTCCGTTATTTGGATATAAATTATTTCGAAAGTATACATTTGAAAGTATCCTCGCGGAATACTTTCAGTTGTGTATATAAACATTATGACAATGAGTTCGCAAACGGCAGTTTGCGTTATTTTGTTTGAAGATCATCATGCGTGGGGTGCAGAGGGCGCTGTTAGAAATGCTTAACCGCGATCAAAAACCATAAAACCTGGCTAGTTTGTTAGCACTGCATAACACTATAAGCCAGTGGATATTTATATAGTCGTTGGTATTTTGCACCGTGCACAAGGCGTTTGTAAGATGGCACCGCGCATCTGATTTAAGAATCAGAACAATCTGTATAACACATTTATTTTTGAACATCACTCAATGAACAAAACAGATCGCAGTTATCGTACGTTTAACCCACCCTATATATATACATCAATCAGTCTGAGCTAGACAGTGACAACGAATGTTACTAATGCCCTTTAACAACTCACGCAGTGGCTTAGCTGGGGCACGGGGGGCACGTACCCCCCCCCCCCCCCCCCCCCAATAATTTGACAAAAACAATTCAGAAACGTAAGGGGAACACTGTAAAAAAATATATATATATAATATATATTAAAAAAGGGGGGAATGCAGATTGTGGTGCCCCCCCCCCCTCCAATTATCATTCGTGTACCCCAACATCGGTCCGACCACGCTACGCCACATGGGTACTTAGTGTAAGATCAGATGCTAGAGGGAGAATCAGACGACCCAATGAATGAATGAGGTAATTTATATTAAAGGGATAGTACAGTTTTATTGGAGAGGGTGCTTCAAAAAAATGATTTGTGTAAGGTAGCGATTTTAAAAAGACGTTAATTTCTTTAAGAGAATACACGTTCTTTGATCGAAATTGGTCGATAAATGGCTGACACTAACTCCATAATGTGACCGACCGTTATAAATCCACAGTCTTGAAATATACCAAAATGGCTTTCAAAATTATCATTAATAGCACGCCATTGGTTTAAGGACTGATATTTTTTTTAATGAAAACAGTGTCCCGAATGAGCCGTTAAAATTGTGCTTACTATATAGTAAAGCATGGTAGTATGAAAACCATTCGTTTTCAATGATGGCACAGAATAGTTTAGTCACTAAAATTCAGCTGGGCCAAAAACGGAACTATCTCTTTAAAAATTATCATGATGAACTATAATTGATTAGTGAATGTGATACCTGAAGGACGAATCTCGCATCACATTCGTAATGATGATTACTATGAAGTCTCTTCTACATTGTGTGTGAGTGTCTCTCAATTAACTTCTATATCGTGTGTGAGTGTCTCTGAATTATCTTCTAATTAATTGTGGGTAAGTGTTTCTGGTTTGACGATATAATGTTCTGGAGCAAGACGTAGGCCGGTATAATGCCGTGTGTATTGATATCGCTGAGGAGATGGAAAGGGTCTTTTTAAACATCACAATGCATAGTTGAACATCTTTTTGTATAATTATAGTGATATTAGTTTTATTGTTATTATTATAATTGATATTATTGTTATTGTATTTGTATTTTTTATAATTATCATCATGTGTTGGTTGTAAACAAAAAAGATGTGTTGATTATGGTTAAACAGGGTTTAAAGGGATAGTTGAGTATTGGTCAAACTTAACTTTAGTAACCAAAACCTGCACGATTACGATACAAACTAATAGTTATAACTTCACCATGCTCGAAAAGTATACACAATTACAAACGACAAAGTAAAACCCCTGTTATCATTCAAAAAGAGCCGTTACAACTCGAAGTGTCAAATTAACTCGGCGCGAAGCACTAGCGTTGTAGGTCCTAATACGGGACTGTATAGTGCAGTGTGCGGTAATACGGGACTGTAGTGCAGTCACTGTGTGCGGTAATACTATACAGTAGTACGTGTATATTATGTATCGCAACTATAGAAGTATGACTCCAACACTGCCGTTGACGCAACTCGCAAGCCCCATTCGCATTCGTTCGCCTTTCGTTCACAGTCGCGCTAACACACGGAGAGACTGGTCCATGAGGCGCATATATCACTGATTTTTTGCGGAATGGAAGGAAAAATCATAATCTTAATCCACCCGGTAGTTGGATCACATATTGGAGAGTAAATTGCTGGTAAGTACCGTATCATATGTATAGTTTTAAGCACAATTAGCGTGCACACAAATATTTGGTTTCAGTCTTTTATTAGGAGAACATAGAACGCTAGTGCCTCGCACTAGCGGTTCTAAAGAGTGATACCCGGGCGTCAACCACTTTTATATGATACTAGCTGCCTCGGCGCTTCGCGCCTCGGCAGCTAGATTCGGCGCTCCGCGCCTCAGGATTAATAAAAGAAATTAATAAAAAAATAAAATTTACATCATTAAACAAATTTTTTTGGATAAAATAATAATTATTGTGTGATTTTTATAGCGGCTAATATGATTGATAATCATCTCTACGCGCTTTACAAAATATATATATATATATATATATTGTATCATAACAAAAATAAATAAAAATAATTATATCTTCAAAAAAAATGAATATTAAACAAAATATTTTAAAATGTGAAAATTAAATTCTCCCCAGTCATGTGTTGGTAAACTACAGGCATGTTTCGTAAACTTAGCCATGCGGCGTTAAATTTTCAGGAAAGTGGTGGTATATTTACAGGCATGGTTGGTATATTTATAGGCATGCGTTGTAAATTTAGCCATCATTTCTGGGGAAAAGTTTGATTTTCACATTTGTTGTGTCTATTTTAAAAATAAATGGTGCACAGGCATTTTTTTGTGGATTGGTAAGAATTAGATTCTCTCCTTTATGTGATGAATGGTTTAAAATCATTTCAAAGTTAAACTCGTGCATTCAGTTCTTTTGATCCACTCATGCCTGTGCATCATTGGTATATTAATACACGTTATATACATCAATTTATGTGATATTACAGCACCAGTCACGTTATTTACTCATCTTTGCACATGTATACGTACATAAATGTACATCTAATGTACATAAATGTACATCTAAATCATACGCACTACAAAGGCACTCATACATAGTTCAATTTGAATTATACATAGCATATTTACGGACATATACATGCATGCACATTCATCACTTGCAAGTATTCAAACAAGTGTATGATTACTCATTCAAGAAATAGGGGTGTATTTTAAAGTTAGCGTTCATTTTATCTATATCTACGTCACTAAAATATATGTAGCAAATCACTATACGTTAAGTACTGTTTTATTATAGTGATGTAGGTATGATGTTATATTATATATTTAAGTTAATTGTTTTTAGAATACACCCCTAGCATATATAACCTTGTTTCACACATATGTCCACATTAATGTGATAACATGTATCTGTTCATTAACATTATTGGCAGTTTTGTTTGATAATAAATTCATAACATATTTACATTAATAAAACATATTAAAGTGAGGCCTGTAAAGTGTCAGATATTGCCCAAAATGACATTTTAGACTTCAATTCTGTATCAAAATCATTGTAAGATATGTCCGAATGATGTGTGAAAGTTTCATTGAAAAAGAACACTGCTTTCCTGGTTAAAAAGCGAAAATATGCATTAGCTTTTATACAACGGACGTTTATGAGGTTTATGACCGTTAACGCTTAACGTTTTGAGCTGAATGATAGATATCGTCATAATAAAGGGGCATTTGAAAAAATCTAACCCTATTTCATTCTTCTCTTACCATAAGCTAAACAACACGGTAGAAGAGAAACGAGGAACCTCAAAGTAATTTTCGTGGAGTTAGACACTTTACCGGCCTCACTTTAACAATACATACATGTTAATCTTGAACTTTATTTTTTTGTTACTTGATGTAAAGTATAATCATTATTGACGGTTTTGAAATCCTTCGTTAAATAAGCAGAACAAATACAATATAATACAGTACAATACAATATAAGTTCTTATATAGCCCTAAATACATAAATGATTCATAGCGCTTTACATACAAATGAGAGAAGCATTACTTATACAGATTGTGTTTACTTTTGTCTGTTGTTAAGCCTAGTGCCTGCTGTGTGATTTGAACTCGGATTTGTGTTATTTGCAGTAGTTCTTGCAAGTTGGTTTAACTTCATTGCGTATGCGATTTTTTTCAGTTTTCACCATGAATTGTCTTTGTTGAAACCAGGCAATTGCTATCGACACCTTTCCTGCGGACGCGAGTTACGGCAATCAGGTGCGACCATTGGGTTTTGTTGGCGACTTTTTACAGGTTTCAGGTGATTGTTATCAGGTACAGTTCAAACCTGTACAATTAGTTGCACACCATCTCAAATCCAAGGGGATTTAGACTACCTTGAATAAATACAACTAATCTGTATTATTAGAATTACAATATATTGCATAATGCACAAAGAATGCATATGGTTTTCATTTACAACTGAATCTATAATCATTGACAACAGAACCATATATTGTACTAAAAACATATCACACATACAACAAATAAAGATAACACAAATAAACCAGAGACGTCCCCATTATTTACATGGCATGGGACTCCATACATAAATAACTTTTGGTCCAGAGGGACAATAGTACCAATTAATCTCTTTGTAACATCAAAAACCCAACACAGGACTTGATAAAGTGCTGGACACTTCCAAAATACATGCTCAATACTCTCAATCAGCGTGCAAAAGGGATCCCATTACTAATACCCCACTGGGATAATTTCTCACGAGTGTACAAAGCTCCGTGTGTGGAGCGCCAACTAAACGACTTTAGAGCACTACATAATATTGGGTGACCCGTCATCGTCCAAATCGTTACGTTGTATTTCTACATGGGAGAATATTGCACATGTCAACAGTGAGTGTAATGAAATGAAATATCATGTCACTTAATTTTTATGCTCAGGTATACAATTGCACACCCCCCTGGCATTTCAAAAGTATATGGCCGATTCAGTTTGAAATTGATGATCTAATAATGATTGACAAGTGACACAAATTTCAAAGCAATCCGAAGACGGAAACTCACGATATCAACGTCGACATCCGATGCGACGATAAGTAGTTGTTGGCTACGATCGTACAACCAATTGTGATCGATCAGAAACGATCATAACATGTGATCGATCGATTACAAATTGTCTTCTTATTATTCGTTTTTCCTTTATTTTTTTCTCTTATTCATATTTGTTTTCCATAAATTTTGGTCTCTTATTAATAATCAAATATAAATGTACTCAAGAAAAGCTCATGTCCATGAGCATTGTAATGACTGATATCTATATTATTTGTACTGATATTTATTATTTTTGTTATAATATATTATGTATAGAAGCCTAATGGGCCTATTATACATGAGATATTATAACAAAAAATATCAATACACATAATATAAATATCAGTCCTAACAATGTTCATGAACATGAACTTTTGTTGGTACATTTATATTTAATTATGAATAAGAGAACAAAATAATGGAAAAAAGAATAAGAAGACGATTATTTGTAATCGATCGATCACATGTTATGATTGTTTGTGATCGATCACAATCGGTTGTATGATCGTAGCCAACTACATATCGTCGCATCGGATGTCGACGCCGATATCGTGAGTTTCCGCCTTCGGATTGCTTTGAAATTTCGGTCACTTGTCAATCATTATTAGATCATCAATTTGTGCGAATTTCAACTGAATCGGCCGTATACTTTGGAAATGCTAGGGTGGTGTGCAATTGTATACCTTTACCCATTACTCAACCATATGTCCAATTCACAAGAGTTTTCATCTACAGCGCATACTTTGTAAAGTTTTTATCCTAAATTATTTTGTTACTCTTCCCATGTAGTTATTTCATTATCCCTAAAAGTCAAATCAATTTAAAATGTTATCATTACAAATTTGAAAGAGCATTCCATTAAGAATCTAGACATCAGTCATATTTCAGAAGCATGAGGGGTATAATGTGCAATATTAGCTCATAAAATGTGGAATATTATGGCTAATCGGATGAGACAATATCATATTTCTTCTTGTCATTATCACTTATTCTCCTCTACAAATATTTCAGATTTTGAAGAAGAAAAAAAAAACAGCCTTCTATGCAACCTATTCAACACCCAAGAGAGATAATGTATACAGTCAAACCTGTCTTAGTGGCCACCTGTCTATAGCAGCCAACCTGCCTATAGCGGCCATTAAACATGACCCTCTGCAGAGAAAAACAATGGAATGAACCTGTCTACAATGGCCACTTTTCTTACTTCCCTTCAGGTTTGACTGTATGTAAATCAAAGGGCATTTTATTCTACCACCTGTGGAATTAGTCAAGCTTTTAACCATAACCTCTTGCCACTAAATTCTGCTCATTATCATTAAGGTGAGATGTTGTAAAAGCAGCCGTAAAAGTTGCTAGCTGGTTCACTTTATCAGGCAGACAGCTATGCCAAGCCGGACTGTATTGTCCACCTGGAATGTGATAAAGAGCTAGTGGGACTACAATTCAAGTTCTACTGTGATGACAAGAAGTCATCAGGATTTTTAAAGATTGTCTCTCTAGAAAGTCTCTCTAGATGGTTGCCCCTAAATGGTTGCTCTCTGACTTGTCAGTCTTCCACCTATAACAAGCTCACATGTGGTAAGATTGCTGGCAGTGTAGCCTGTATAGCATTCATTCTTGTTCAGCAACGCCTTGACCCAAGATGTGAATAGCATATCTGCAAAATAACATGAATACAAATATAGATTTTTTAATGAGGTGAAGGTTTTTTTTCTGTTGGTTAGAAGTTATAAGAAAGTACAGTAGACTAACATGGGGAAAGAAACATACGTGTTCCCCATGTATAATAAAAACAAAATAAAAATATAATATAACAAAAAAAGTGTTATCGGTGTCTAAAAATAACCATTACAATAAAATTATGACCATGAAGTTGCAGCATAAATCTCACACTCCATACTTTTTTAAATATTAAACTTTTCTTGTATACTTATAAAAATGGTTTAAACCAGTTTCATGAAATAAGATGCCCCACTGTTGAGAACTTGGTCAAATTGGTGTAAAAGTTAGAAATTATGGGTATCGGCCAAAGTAAGAAATGAGAAAGATGTGACCGTTCGGACATGAAGATAGGACAGGAAATATTTGTATACCTCTTACTTTTTTACATCATTTGCGAGCTGTCACCGGAATTTGGGGGACTTCGCTGATTTGAAAGTGCTTAATTATGTGTAATTAATACAGCAGTAACATATATCCTGAATGAGCATCAATAATCTGTACAGGTCTATAAAATGTTCACTTGTCTAACAAATTAACAATATTTTCAATACTCACATAATGATATTGCTGGCTCACATCAATCTGGCAGCTTTCTGATACAGGAAACTGAGGAAAGCACAGCTACATTATGAAAGGTTGCTTTACGCAGGCCCATCATCTGCACAATAAAGAGAAATAAAGGGGAAATAGTAGAAATACAATCAAAGGTAGTGCCAAATCATCCAGAGGCTAAGTTATCTCAAGTCTTTTCAAAAGTAAAACTGAGAAATGTAAAATGTATTTATTGAAGAAGTAATAGGGGTCAATTGATTTGATATATCTCACACATTTTACTAACATCATTCCCTACACATTTACTAACATCATTCCCTAGCTACATGCAAATTTTCCCGGGGGGGGGGGGGGGGGGGGGGGGTACTCACGTATATTGGGTATACGGGGATGTGCCGCTGGGAAGGGTGACTTTTTCAAGAAAGATCCTTAGACATGGGTCCCCTTTTCATTAAAAAAATCCTTAGACATGGGTCCCTTTTTTTATTTCCTCTCTTTTATCTGGGATTTTGGGATTTGCTGATGCGAAATTGCAAAAATTGTCAAGCTCGCTACGCTCGCTAAAAGAAAGCACAAAATTTGCGGGAAATACACAGCGAACATGCAACGCCGGCAAAAACAAATCCTTAGACATGGGTACCTATTTACAGCAAAAGGACCCTTAGATGTGGGTATGGGTTCGGAGGTCTCAGCCGCACACCCCCGTCCGACTATAATCTGAGTACCCCCCCCCCCCGGGCAAATTTTGAGAAAGATATGTGGTGTTTTAAAAAGTGTTATACCATACTCTCTTTTAAGGGATCTTCTAACCATATCAACCCTCTGTTAAAGTGAACGGCATAGGTTGAGGGAGTCAAGTCCCCTCGGTTGGATTGCAGATCTGCAACTACCTGTGGGAAATGCCCACGATCCGCAATGCTTGCGAATTGCCAGTCTATTGCAGCGAAAATGCCATAATCAAACATTTACTGCTAAACTAAGGCCAGTCCAACCTAGCAAAACGCTAATCAGCGGTGTGCACGGCACCTGGTAAGGTTAGTTTATTTGCAAATTTACAAACCTCTTGTCTAACTCTAGAACATTTGTGCTCATTTTATCATGGAAAACTAACTACATATTTTGTAACCTGTGCCTGTGGGACTGTAGTAAATGGTAAATTTTAGAGAAATGTTTGTATAACTCAATGAAATCCGAACACCACCATCAGCTGGAATTTTGCAATTTTTCACATGCAATTATATGGTGAATGTCTGTCTGTTTCAAAAGTAAATTATATTTCTGCCATAGCTCACCTTTTCGTCGACGACGATGTCGAGTCTCATCCCATGAAAGATGATTTGAAGAGCCCATTTGAATCCGCCCATTTGAATCCGCCCATGCCCATGAGCGGATCTGCAAATATAAAATAAATAAAGAGAGATAGCTAAGGCAGCTGAGCATACTAAACGTGTCTGTGACGTGTCCATCTACATAATGTATTGTAAATGGTCCTTGGTACGACGCACCATGGGAAATGCCCACGATCCGCAATGGCCCACGATCTGCAATGCTTGCGAATTGCCAGTCTATTGCAGCGAAAAAGCCATAATCAAACATTTACTGCTAAACTAAGGCCAGTCCAACCTAGCAAAACGTTAATCAGCGGTGTGCACGGCGCCTGGTAAGGTTAGTTTATTTGCAAATGTCTAACTCGAGAACATATTTGTGCTCAATTTATCATGGAAAACTAAAACACATATTATTTTGTAACCTGTGCCTGTGGGACTGTAATAAATGGTAAATTTTAGAGAAATGTTTGTATAACTCAACGAAATCCCAACACCAGCATCAGCTGGAATTTTGCAATTTTTCACATGCAATTATAATTGGTGAATGTCTGTCTGTTTCAAAAGCTCACCTTTTCGTCCACGACGATGTCGAGTCTCATCTCATAGTCAAATGGAATTGAAGAGCCAGGACAATGCGTGACGTTGACATCATGAGCTTATCTGCAAATATAAAATAAATAAAGAGAAATAGCTAAGCTGAGAATACTGAACGTGTCATCGGCATGCGCATGCACATCTACACAATGTATTGTAAATGGTCCTTTTTAGGACAAACCGGCTGTCATTGCCAATACCGTTTGTTCATATTACACTACGGTCAGAATAGCAGCACGGAAATGCATATTATTTGCGCCCGCCCACTGACATGTGCAGCACGCAGCTCAGTGTACATTAACTGTGTGAGAGGTGTTGGCTAATTCTCTTTGACCGAGTTTGATTCAGCTGCAGTTGACCCGACCACGACGCTACCGGTATTAAATAGAATAATGTCATGTGTAGTATAGTACATCTATATCTGTCTACAGAGTAAGTACTGTTTCTACACCAGTAACGGATCACCTACCCACATTGATGCATGAAGACGTTTGTGACTATCTAATTGTTTTAATTTTCATAACTGAAGAGGAATGTGCATCTAATATCAACTTTATCATCTCCTTTTTAAAAGTGATAAACCTCAGTTCCATGATCATCGCACAAAAGTGAGAAATTAGCCTTCAAAATAGTGTCATCTAGTGACAAAATGTACAGATTTCAGATTTTCAAGAAAAAAACGGGGAATTTAAAAAAAAAATTTTTAAAATAAGATGTTAAGAAAAATATGGCGACGGATCTAGAATTCCTATATTTGTAACACAGGAAGATGTTCTGGTATACACCCCACAGCATTTTCCGGGTGTTAGGTAGATCGACAAATCTATCGCTTTCATGGCCTTTTTGACATTATTATTGTTATTTTCACTGTCGGCATTAGAATGCCGACAGTGAAAATAACAATAATAATGTCAAAAAGGCCATGAAAGCGATAGATTTGTCGATCTAGGTATTAGGGTGCAGGCTTATAGTAAAAAAAAGGCAAATTTTAATGTATAATTACAGCAGAAATTATCTACACCAGTATTTAACGGATCACCCATTTTCAAAATCCTTATAAAAACAAAACAAAAGATCAGAATTAATTTTGTTTTGCGGTAACAATGTATTTCACTAGAATCTGTGATATGTCTAACTTGAAAATCGAAAATTACTTGGATATTTTGGTAAAATCGGTTTTTGTGTGATTTTGCTAACATTTCATAAGGATCATGTGTGGCAGAATTCAACTCCTCATAACTAAATAAGGAAGCACGTTTAAGAAGTAAAATTTTTCCTGGATATTAATTGCTAATTTGCTAACACTTTGATGAAAAAATTAAGATAATTGGTCAATTATTTTTTAAATAAAGCCAGGTGATCCGTTACTGGTGTAGTGGTGATCCGTTACTGATGCAGCGTAAGGGGTTCGTAAAACGCGCAGTGATTTGCTTATTAGTGACGGAATGAGCTTGAATTGACAATATTCGTAATCTGCACTATTTTAGCTTTCCAACGATGTATGATAGTCCATAAAAAATATTTTGTCTTAGCAAGAAATTGTATCCACCAAAAAGTGATCCGTTACTGGTGTAGCTACGGTAGTTTATACACACTGTCAATTGACAGAAAAGGTATTCTGGTATGGTCAAAATTCATGGCATGTTGTCAATGCGATGACGATGTCAATTAAGTTCTTCTTCTTCTTGTATAGTCTGCCTCCTTCAACTTGAAGATTGTTGCAAACTTTGTGTGTGTGTGTGTATACGCGACGTGCATAGTTCATATTCTTACTTGCAAGTCCAAACTCATTTGTTATTGTTATTGTTTGTTATTGTTATAAATTATATACATGCAGACTACAGTCTACAGCATCAAATCTAACCTGTGACGTCAAATCTAAGTAAAGTGTGACGCTTTGCCATTGTACTGTAGTTTGTAGTTATTTGGCTTTATTTGCGTAAATCTTGAGATTGTCCCCTTCAACTTTTAGTTTTAGTTCAATTTCAAAGTTCAACATTATATTTAACTGTACATAACATTATACATAACATGTGGGACTGTGATAAAGTACTTTAATTCGGGAAATATAATTAGACAAAAACGTCCGTATAAGTCACTTACCCACGATTATTGTCAAATCCGAACAACACCGTCAACTGGAATTGGCCATATCTTATATATCAGAACATGATCGATGCATGTGTTAAACCAGGATATCATTAAAATGCGATATTTCGGCCTGTAAGATGGACTAATCGTGGAGCTGAGAAGTTCATCTTATATGCCAGTACAATGCCTATATACCGTCGGCCGGTGCTAGAGAACCCGTCCATCACGTCCATCCACGGTACAGATAATAGCACAGTGCGTCATTGACTTTGTACACGCACCTTGCGCGGTGGCCGGGTTCTCCTGCACTGCGCCTTAATTCGTGCATGAAATCGCGCTTTGCGGAAACCCGCTTTGCCGTTGAGCGATAAGTTTCTACCGAATGAACTACTGAGCGTAGATTTACAAAAGCGAGAATAACGATTATAAAAATTGAAATCTCAAATTATCGTGAACAAAATTTAAAAAAATACAAAATTTTGTAGGACTACAGAGCAACAAGATACATGAAGGTTATGAGCAATATGCAGATAAATAGTTTGATATCAGTTTCGAGTAGCATGTTCAGTGCATTCTCGGCAAATCTAATTTCAAAGTCAGCCCGGTCCATTTTTTGGCCGGGTTCTTCCCCCGGCCGGGTTCCCTAGCCACTACGGTATATTAAGTCACAATGTTTGGTGTAATTAAAACGTAACATAAAGAATATGACATCAAAACTACGTTATTTCATAAGAACAAATGTATTTACATTACAACATATATTTTTTGTTTTAATGTTTGAACTCACAGCCTCGAAAACGATTTTGCGTCGAAAAGCAAAACAAAAGCAGCGATCGAGGGCGAAAAACACTTTTTCAGGCTGCTACGACGAAGACCCAAATAAAATACAAATTATCAAATAAAGACTCAATTGCGCAAAGGTTTGTGCCTCAAATATATTACTTATACTAATTCATATTAAATTGCGCCCCGTTGATTTTTTTAACGGGCAAAGAAGACCGTCAAACGCGACGAATTAGATGACTCGGCAAAGCATTCACTAACATGAAACTATAATAATGGAAATCGTAAAAATTGACCCAATTATCGGCTCTTTTTTAATAAAACAAAAATCGAATATATTTAAAGGCATTATTTTTCGTCGCCGTGATTATTTCAACGGGGAATCCCGACATTCGAGGGCGAGAAGTGGAGAACTCACGCGACTTTTCAAAACGTGACATCCCGACTTTATTATTATAGATTTTGAAAGCAAATTTCACAACAATTAGAGCATTTGAATGGAAATTATTATTATTTCCCATGTTTTTTTCGATGATCTTTCATATGGAATTGAAATCAACCAAATCCGTTACAATCGATGTTGGGGGGGGGGGCACTTTGGAAATTACCAAAACTCAACTTGGCCTTTAATGCGTCATATGGCGTCATTTTAATTCAAGAAGTGTGAGAATAACTGAAAAAATACATTAATAATATTCCGTGACAAAATTAATGAACGAAGATATTATGAAGTCTTTTCTTATTTTTAAAATGAAAGTTGAATATGTGGTGGTCCATGTGATCCTGAACATTTGAAACCATGTTTTAAATTTAAAGGGATTTAGAAACTTTGACATGTGAAAAAAAACTTATGAAAAGTTGATAAAACGGGTATTGTTGTGATCTAATATGTTCAATGAGTGATGTGTGAACATTTCACGATATATGAGTATCATAATGAGCGAAAATGCAAAGTGATATTCGCTTATTACTTGACTTTGTACACAGTTTTAACTCTCCAGTGGATAATGAAAATTCTGAACACTTCAATCGTAAATATTGTTTTAACGAAAAGGAAATTCGAACAAAACTGACACACGTTTCATGCTTCTATTGGTAATACAAATACAACAAGTTATGTGAGAACCACTAGAGTTCTCAGTAGTTTTTATTTGTTGATTTTGAAGATACGCGGGCAAGCAGATATAATGTACATTTCACACGCACACCCACACACAAACCTACATGCACATTACATGGCATGCACGGGGAGGGGGCACACTCCATTGTTACTCTTATCTTTGTTTAATCGCTATTGTCAAATGATGGAGGGTAGGCACAGGCCCTCAAGTGCCCCCACCCCACCCCACACACACAAACAAACACCCCCCCCCCCCCCCCCCACACACACACACACACTCACACCGTCACAGATAAATGTACACATGCACACACATACACACTTACTGTCTGTAAAGGGTTGTGGCGCCACTTGCATGTGACGAGTTAAGAAACAGACCTGGGCCCCGTTGCAGAAAGAGATACAATCGATTGTAAGTTGCGATTGATCGTAAGTCAGAAAATGTACGCGTTTCAACCAATCAGATTTGCGCATCTAGAACACGTGATCTGACTTACGATTAATTGCAACTTACAATCGATTGTATCTCTTTCTGCAACGGGGCCCTGAAGTTTGGAATGTGGAGACACACATTTGCGTCAAACTATGTCGCACAACGTCGGTTTAAATGTGAACTAGTGAACTACTGTATATTATACTCGCATGAAAAACTATTCATTGTATATCGTGCGTTTCGGTGTCGTTACGAAAGTGACTTTCCAGAATTCATTGGTGTTACCATGGTAACTAAAGCAGCGTTCGGTTTCAATCTACGAGATTTTGCCACCCTGTTCTCTTGAAATACAGTCACGGAAAGCAGGCTTTAGAGTATGAAAAGGGCGCCGTAATTGGTGTAATGATGTATGGGTTGCGTCGGATTATTAAGGGACTACATACACATGAAGACAATTTTTTTTTCTTTTTTTTCACGGAGAATTCAAATACGACAAGTTTTTCTTGTAGAAAAATGCATTTTAAATACAATCTAACGTAACTTTACAATCGGGAACGTCCCCCCCCCCCCCCCCCCCAACAACAACAACAAAATGGGCCGAAAGATGTCCGCATTACACAAGACGTGTGATGTCATTGCAGGAGGAAGTTCGGATTTGTCTGTACAGGTGAATGCAACTTCCGCCTGTGATGCCATCAGTTGGCCACGCCCCCTCAAGTGATATGGTATCAGCAATACCTCCTTTTCTTGCACCGAACCTAATCAATAGTCAGACGATGTAAATCTTGTAACAAACTGCGGGCAGTTCATACTTCCTAAGAAATCTGGACCTACCCAAAAGGAAGTCCAAGCAAAATACATGAAACAGTGGCTAAGGTAGCTAAGAGAGGGGGGGGGGGGGGGGGGGGGGTGGGGTGGGGGGGTAAGGGGGCATTATCCCCACTACTATAACTACAAATACCTTCCGTGTACCTATACATGTTGACCATAACATAAATTAAAACAAAACATAACACCATGCTTTCTTAGTTGTTCTCGTGTTGCCCTCCGTACATCCAGTGCCCCCCCCCCCCCCCCCCCGTGGGAAACCTCACCCCCCTCACCTTCCCCTTTATGTGTTGACTCTTCTTACTGGTTGCTACGCGCTTACGCCATCTGGTTGGATTTGTTTTTATACAATGAACAAACCTCTTCCGCCGTGCGTACGCCCCCGTCGGCCGTTTGACTTGTGCACCCCGGTCGCGCCATCGTACGCATGGCCACGTACACAACACTCGACATAACATGACTATGATGAGGCGGTCCACTGGCGGATAAATAAAGAAAGTCAGTTTCACATCTACAAACAAAAACATAAAATGTGTTTCCTCAGAAGGAAAATAAACAACACAAAAATGGATTAAAATCAAAGAGAGCGAAAGTATCGGTATGGAGGGAAAAAAATGTTTTCATCCGAACGTTCCACCGATCGTTTGGTCGTATATACAACATAACACGCCCCTCGGCCATTTTGACATGTTGCGCATAGTCTATACACATCATGATATAGGCCTCATCATCATTTGATCATTATTTTGATTGCACCAGTTCACGCACGGCCACGTACACAACACTCGGAGAACATGATGACACGTGCTGGCCGGGGGTCATTACCCCAGACACATAATGTACACACATGCAGTACAGTACCAGCCGAAGTGGCATTGACTGATCTTCCGCGCGAAAGGTCGGACTTGGGAGCACATTTGGGAGTCGCATAGGGAGAGGGTTCAGCACTCAGGGTTGAACAACCTTCCCGAAAGAGCTCCCATCCGGATCGGAGCACCCCTTTCCAAGTAGTCATGATAGTTATGGTGCGGCTCACACCCCGTAAGACCCACAATGAAGTTCGCCACTCGCACACCAATGCAGTTCCCCAGGGGCGTGGCAGGAGTAAATGCAGATGGGGGTAGCTGGCAAGATTGGAGGGGGCAATGTTAACCCATTGCCTTCAAGAACCTGGTGGGTCCTGTATTAAATCTATGGGGAATGCACAATCTAGTAGGGAACACAATGGAATAGATGACAACCGAGGCTAATCATGACATTAGGTATACTGATTTTAGTTATAGATTGGGCCACATGGTGGCAGGGGTGTAAAAAACGCTGTGTACAAATGGTTGTTGAAACTTTGTATACAACTTTAGGTGTAGCATGAATAGTTGTAGAAAGAAGGGTTGTGTAAAGCGGCCATTGTTCAAGCGTTGTTGACAAGTGTTAAATCACGTGATAGTTTCGACCGCGAAATCACCGCGACAAAACCCCTTTTGTCCCCCAGCAGACCAAGCGAACCGAGTTAGCGCAGTCAGTAGCGTGTTAGACTTATAACCCAAAGACCCCCGGTTCGATTCCGACCTTGCGATCCAACGATCCTTATTAGCCCCCCCCCCCCCCCCCCCCCTTATCTATATCACGCCTCCTACCAGTGAAGCTCGCACTCCTTTAATCCCAATGAAGTTCTCGATGGCGTAGACATGGGTCAGCTGAGATGGGACAAAGATAGAGGGCAACGAGGGGGGCGAAGAGAAGGAAAAAGACAGTGAGGGCAAATTGTGAGGGCAAATATAGGGGACAATGATATGGGCAAAGGAGGGGGAAAAAAGAGAGCGGGAGTAGAGAAAGGCAAGAGAGATGGCAGAAATAGGGGGAAAAGATAGGGGCAAATAGAGGGGGCAAAGAGAGGGCAAAGAAAGGGGCATTGAGAGGGGGTAAGATAAAGAGAGGGCAAAGAGAAGGGCAAATAGAGGGCAAGGAGATCGGGTAAAGAAAGGGGCAAAGAGAGAGGGCAAGTGGAGAGGAGCAAAGAGAGGGTAAAGAGAGGTTGCAAATAAAGAAAGGACAAAGAGAGGGTGCAAAAAGAAGGGCAAGGAAGGGGGTAAAATGAGAAGGCTAAGAGGCAAAGAGAGGGGCAAGGGAGAGGGCAAAAATAGGGGCTAAGAAAGAGAGGGGGTAAAGATAGGGAAACACATGGAGGGGGCAAAAAGAGGGGGCAAATAAAGAGAGGCAACGAGAGAGGGCAAAGAGAGGGTGCAAAGAGAAGGGCAAGGAAGGGGGCAAAATGAGAAGGCTAAGAGGCAAAGAGAGGGGCAAGGGAGAGGGCAAAGATAGGGACTAAGAAAGAGAGGGGGTAAAGATAGGGAACACATGGAGGGGGCAAAAAGAGAGAGGGCAAAGAGAGGGGGCAGCGATAGGTCGCAGAGAGAATGGCAATGAGATGGGCAAAGAAATGATAGAGAAGGGCAAAGGGAGACGGCAAATAAAGAGAGGGGGTATAGAGAAGGGCAAAGAGAGGGGCAAAGAGAAGGGACAAAGGAGAGGGGCAAATAACGGGAGGGCAAAGCGAGGGGGCAAAGAGAGAGGGCAAAGAGAGGGGGCAAAGAGAAAGGGCAAAGGGAGAGGGGCAAATAACGGGAGGGCAAAGCGAGGGGGCAAAGAGAGAGGGCAAAGCGAGGGGGCAAAGAGAAGGGACAAAGGAGAGGGGCAAATAACGGGAGGGCAAAGCGAGGGGGCAAAGAGAGAGGGCAAAGAGAGGGGGCAAAGAGAAAGGGCAAAGGGAGAGGGGCAAATAACGGGAGGGCAAAGCGAGGGGGCAAAGAGAGAGGGCAAAGAGAAAGGGCAAAGAGAAAGGGCAAAGAGAAGGGGCAAAGAGAAAGGGCAAAGGGAGAGGGTTAGGAGGGGGGAAATAAAGAGAGGGGCAATGAAGGGGGCAAAGAGAGGGGCAAAGTGAGGGGTACATGAACATGACATAAAGAGAGGGCAAAGGAAGATAGGGTTAATATAAGGAGGTCAGGTGTCTCATGAATGGATAGACCGATCTCAAATGTACTGTTTTGTTTGTGTTTTATCATTATTCCTCCCCTTCCCAAGGGGGGACGATAGAGGGAGTGATTCCCTGGTTGCAATTCTCAGAATGGCGAGAATGGCTCCTTTCTACGTCACTGAAGGGCCTTGCCCTTGCAATGATCCTTTCCGATAACATTCGTGTAGGTCTATAAACATGTTAAACTAGTATTCCAATTAGTGCCAGGGTGGATACAGTCAAAATGCCGCCACCTGGTTCCAATACGACGGTATACACGAACTTGAAAGAGTGTTGACGCAACGAAAGTTGCACAAGAGGGGAGCGATTGTCACCCTTTATTATAAGATGGTTTGCCCCCCCCCCCCCCCCCCCTCTCTCTCTCCCCACCCCTTTTCTGCGGAAATGTGTATACTAAAGACTTTTATAACCCCATTTTTTATTTTCTTTAAAATAGTTGTTGACCCCCACCCCTCCCTCCCTAACATCCTCACCGTACCCATGTGGAAACGAATAATGAATAATACCGGGCCACATAATACTGACTGCACAATGAGCAAATAGTTAAAGGGGTAGTTTAGTTTTGGTAAGGCTGAACTTTAGTAACCAAACCTGGACAGTAACACTATAAACTAATGGTTATAACTCCACCATGCTCGAAATGTATACAAAATTACAAACGACTAAGTAAAAAGCCCGTTATCATTCAAAAAGAGCCATTAAAACTCAAGAGGGCGCTTTCTTAAAAGGCATTGGTTTCAACCATTTTTCATACAAAATTATGTATGTGATGTTTTATTGAAATAATGATTAAATAGAGAGATCATCAACAACTATTTTTAAAAAGCTTTTGAAAATTTTTGAAAAAGTGCAAGCATTTTTTTAATTTTTTGAAAAAATCATCTAATTATTTGGGCCCCAAATAATTATAAGATCAGATATATTTATTGATATTTCAGCCGTTTCTGGGTCGATTTTGACCAAATAAAGTTTATTCTGCCATTAAAATTGCATGTTCTCTCAAATTCGACACTCAGTTTTTCATTACCTCACAAAAAAATTGTGATGTGCAGCGCCCTCTCTACCAAAACTAAACTACCCCTTTAACGTAACTAAAACGGTAGTGCAAGTTCCCATGTGTAGGCTTTATGATAGGACCAGGAGTGGGGGCAAATGAAAGCACCCTTTGGGGATTTATGGCACCCCCTCCTTCCGCCCCCTCTCTCTCTATGTCTCTTTTTCCTGGAGAAATCAATGCATATGAAATAATAATAATATAATATAGTTTCTTATATAGCGCTAAATACATCAATGTTTCATATCGCTTTACACTATTATTACCCCGGTCATAGGATACAATGCAAACCAGCGCACATTGTGTGCACCATCTCCACTCCCTGGGGAGCATTCCTTCCAAGCGCTCATGGGCTCAAGAAGGTCGTTCGCATAAAGGCTTTCACCACCTACCGGTCCCCATTTACACAACTGGGTATAGAGAGCAGCATTAGCGGATAAATTGTCTTGTTGAAGGACAAACGCGGTGGGCAGGGTTAGAACTCGGGATCTCATGATCCGAAAGCGCGCGCTCTACCAATCTTGCCAAAGAACAATATTATTACGTCATATTTGTATTGTTATACAAAAGCCGCTGAAAAGAAACGCAAGAAACATACAGTGGTGTAATAAGCAAGAAGTGTTTTTTTTTTAATGATGGGGCAGAGATTGGGGGAGGGGTGGGGTGGAAAGGGGGTGGAGCGACCGAGCTGTTAGGGTGCCGTATAGGGGAAATTCCTTACTTTTTTTATTCGGGGGTTTTTACGGGATAAAAACATTTTGACAGAGCCCGTCGCAAATAATAATTTTTGAATATCAACAGTTCCAAACATTGAACCACGCTCCTCAATTTCCCTCGGTAATACCAATACCACTGGACCTTAGATCCTTAATAAAGCAAAACACATATTTTTAGTCTTGTACATGTACCACAACCAAAACTGTCATTTTAACCGTGGAATCAACACTCACGGGAGAGGATGTTGTACTTTCTAAGCTCCGGAGGCCCTCTCCCAAAGTGGTAGCATGGGGTATCATTAGCAGCCGTCTAGTCCATGTCCACATAATTATGGATTTATAATGATACCAACCATGCGCAGGTTATAATTGTTATGACTGGATCCCGGACTGGATGTAATAAGTGCACATGCGTACATTGTACTTCGATGTATTTTTGTTGGTAAACGAGAGTGATCGATCGTTCTATAAAAAAAAAAATTTGCGTCACGTCTATAAATGCTTTACTTTGATCATTCATAAATAATGTTTGTATATGTTTTTTCTGTATTTATAAAATATATATTCATCTTGATTATGTCAATTTGATTGAAATTAATATTAAAGCGTGATATACATCATTAACATAATATAGAGGCAATTCATTTGAAATGAAGAAGAGTAAATATAGGTCACACTTTACAAGAGTTAATCGCTTAACTCACATGTTACCACATGATATAGAGCATTGACCATTTCAAGACGATTTCATGTTGGTATATAAACGCGCATTCTCCGTATATTATACCCTAGCCCGGGTATGCATTCCGCGGACCAATCATCAACTGCATGGAGTAGTATTTAAAGGGATCTAGTAACATTGTCCAAATCCATAAAACTTAATCGCAAATCTAGTGGTTCTCTCATACCGTGTTGTACTCGTATTACCAATAAATCGAAGCATGGAACAGGTTTTAGGAATTTCCCTTCCGTTAGAAAGATATTTACGATTGAAGTGTTTGGATGTTAAACTATCCACTGGATAGTCATAACTATGTACAAAGTCAGTGCAATGAGTTATGGAATATCACTTTGCATTGTTTGCACATTACACAGCCATATAACATCCATTTAATGTGAAATTTTCACACAATACTCTGAGGACATATATCAAATCACCAAACCCACACATTACACCAACCATTCATCACTTTTTGCACACGCGAACAAAGTTACTTAATTATTTTTTATTTTTTATTTATCTATATACTTGATCCCTTTAACGCGCATTCACCGTATATAGACCCCGGCCCCAGTATATTCCTCAATTGGCTTATTGTTTAAACACACTTTTTACAGACATGCAGGTAGATGGCTATTAAATGTTAAAGGGGTAGTTTAGTTTTGGTAAGGCTGAACTTTAGTAGCCAAAACCTGCACAGTAACATTATAAACTAATAGTTATAACTCCACCATGCTCGAAAGGTATACAAAATTACAAACGACCAAGTAAAACGCCTGTTATCATTCAAAAAGAGCCATTAAAACACAAGAGGGCGCTTTTTTAAAAGGCATTGGTTTCAACCATTTTCAACCAAAATTATGCATGTGATGTTTTGTTGATATAATGATTAAATAGCGAGATCATCAACAACCATTTAAAAAACGCTTTTGAAAATTTTTGAAAAAGTGCAAGCATTTAAAAAAGAAATTCAAAAAATCATCTAATTATTTGGGCCTCAAATAATTATAAGATCAGATATATTTATTGATATTTCAGCCGTTTCTGGGTCGATTTTGACCAAATAAAGTTTATTCTGCCATTAAAATTGCATGTTCTCTCAAATTCGACACTCAGTTTTTCATTACCTCACAAAAAAATTGCGATGTGCAGCGCCCTCTCTACCAAAACTAAACTTCCCCTTTAATTACATATTCAAGGGACTTTTAAAATCAATGAAAATTATTATTATAGTTCAAATTATGTAGTACCATTACTTATCAATAAAGACTCAAACGCACGTTTCTATAAGTGAGATTGATGAATTTTAAATGCTCATTGTATCATGTTATAGGATATAACCGCAGATCGTTATAACTAAATAATAATAATCTGCACCATTTCAGATAAAGTGCTGACTTTTTTTAGAGATATATTTCAACCGTTTATTTTTAATTAGCTCATTAGTATTAATTTATTTTACTGTCGAATTTTCCACTTGTGATATTTATTGTCTGATTTTAGCTTCATTGTGCTTACCTAGCTATTTTAATATTACGTGTGGAAACTTGCTTTTTAAAATGTTATTTACTCAGCACAACAAAAAAGTAACATGACGCTTGTTTTAGTTGATGTATTTCAAGTTATATACGATGAAATGTACAATAAATTATTTTTTTTCAAATTAAAGAAATGTAGTCCTACAGTACATTTAAGATGCAATCGTTCATGCATGACCTGCAGTAGTCAATTATCAATAATCAGTTTTCAAAAATAGCAAAGACAACGGAGGATCGCACCATTCAATTTAATGATAGTAAGGATTTACATCAAATATGGGTGTATATATAGGGCAAGTAACTTATGTCATTATTTAGACTTTGTGTTACAAACAAACTCTGAAAATACACATTTTCCAATAACATAGGGCTTGGGTATGAGAACATCGACATACTGGCCTGTTTTTAATAGTGACATGATGATTGTCTGTTCCGTGTCTCCCCGGCAAGTTTGAACCAGAGTTACCAGGAGATATATCATGTAAAGAGACCGCCATATAACTGGTTGACCAAGGGTGACATCATTTTCGTAAGATCTTTGGATAATGGTTGAGCTCCTGAAAATAATTAATACCAAGTTTCATGCTGAAACAAAAGGCACAATCTTAGGGTGCGACAATAAACAATGTTGTCATGGAATCCCCCTTTTTGCTACATTCGGATGAAATTAAAACCTAACACTTTCACATTTACCCTCATTTAAACTTTTTATCGAGATACGTACATTTTTGTTTAAAGGTCACATATGTAATATAGACATTACATTAATATTTCATTTTAGATTATGCCGATCAACACTTCAATGGTTGAGGGAATATTCATTTTTGCTATTTTTGAGAACAGACCTTGTTGTTGTTAATTGACCGTGACAAGTCATGCATAAATGATTTCATATGGATCCTATATAACAATATTGAAGAGAATAACTTTCTCCTTAATTTGATATAGAATTTCGTATATTTCATCGTAAATAAATATGAGATATTTTGTCTTTAAAAAAGTGTGTCCCGTTTCTTTTTCGGTTATGTATATATTTGTTTTAACATTTTTGTTGGAAATCCAAATAGTTGATACAGGGCTCATCAGGTTCCCGCATGCAGGCAATGTGCAAAAAACATACAGTTTTATGCTCTTTGATAAAATAACATTTTTTTTTACAAAAACACGTACATTTAGAGAAAAAATAAGATTCTTACAATACCATACTTTACCTATAGTATGACCTATAGTATGACCTAGAAAAGTACGATTAAATATCTCGATACAAAATCTATGAAATGCCGGAACATATACAAAATTGTCACGTGTTTTATGTGTTTTTTGTTTAAGCTATTGGTTTCCCATCATTTTATATTAGCATGATAACTTTTTTTTAGGGGGTGGGGGGATGGCACAGCATCAGTATGTGTAATTGAGTACAATTTACACTGGCATTTATTAAGATATTAATCAAACTTAAACATTATAAATGAGACAACTATACGTTACCTCCACTGGTATCACGCTATTAATCTAAGGGGTAATGATAATATCATATTTCTATGAAGGGGTGTTTTTTTGTCGGGTTTGCCGTAACCCTGTAACATAAACGCCTCTATATAATGTTATCGAATTCCAAGATTGGTTTCTGTGAAATACGTCTAGATTCTTACAAAGGGTTGGTTATAAAGTAACACTCGGCGTGAAAAACAGGTGAATAAAAATGAATAATTAATGATAAGGGGAAGGTCATTTCGCCGGGAAATAATCAGCAGATCGATTAAGCAGACATTTGATATCATTAATAAGGATTCAGTTTGGACATTTTTAAAACATTATAAGTATATGTTAAGGTCATTAAGTGTGGTTGATTTTCAACGAAATAGATATATGAAGCTACTATATCGAAACGTTTGACCGAAAAAGTCATTAAACAGGCTTGCTCACGAAGATAATTGTAATTTATTATCAATCATTATAAAAATTGACTCTTTTATCTGAAAGTATCTTTCCGTTCTCTAACTATAACTTAAGCATGAAACAAACAACATATATGTTTCGTTTTATTTGAAGTAATTCATCATTAACTTATTGATTTACGCTTATTTTGTCTATAACACGCCTTGATTATGTGATTATGTGAAACGAGATATTGTCTGTGTATAGAAATATGATGGTCTACCATTGTTGTTCAACTTTAATGAGGTATGGAAGAACTTTGACATTGTTTTTAAAGGCTCTACATTAAAAAACGAAAATTATGTTATTTATACAACTTGTGATCAAGGTATTTTGTTATTATTCTAGATTAAATTCTTTATATTTCTCTTTCTTCAATTACATTAATTATAACTCTGCTTATTTACTTTGTCTTATTGTGTTAATCTGCTTTTAAAAGTTTGAGTTTTGTTAATGTTTTTTTGTTTTTTTTTACGATGCTGATTTGAATTTTCGCACCATCGCGATGTCTCATTTTCCTTATAATAGACTCCCTTGTTTAAGTTTATTATTTTGTTAGTTAGTTTGTGTTTGTTTGCTTGTAAGTTTATTTGTTGGTAATTTTTTTTAATTTTATTTGAGTTCCTGTTTTTTGTATAACAGGTAGTACACATATGAATAAATAAAACTCACAAAACTCTTAAATGAAAGACGTCAAAACATTATCACTATATTATGTACAGTTCCGATCCAAAAGTCATTTTATCAAGGGAGTTTGCTACCATATTTCTTGGACGCTGTTGTTTGTGTGTTTGTGCGTTTGTATGTGTGTCTGTTTGTACGGGTTTATGTCTATCTGCATTATGAATTATATCTTAGTATGAATAATAAAACAACATAACTTTTTTAATTGAAATGAGTCCAACCACACATCACTTTATCAAAAGAGATTGATATATCCCTTTTCTTTATTACAGTTTATGTGTTTTTGCAAGAAAAAATGTAATGAAAATAACATAATCATGAATAAATAAAACCGAAACAAATTCCAAATTAAAACAAATATTTATGTATTTAAAAATCACATTCCATGCATCATTCGTTATAGCAGATTTGTTTGTTATATATTGTTCTCTCTATAATAGACGCTCTTGTTTGAATTCGATGTTTATTTTCAAATTCAAATTCCAATTAATTTATTTCCCACAACTTGAATAAAAACACATTGTTTATTTTTTTTTAAATGTATGTTTCCTTTATATAAGAAAACAAATACAGTTGATGAATAATGAGAACACGATACATTTTTGAAATAATAAGTAAAACAAGATGCACTCCGATTCCGCTCCACAAATAATATTTCATTATGAGTTTGAAATTGTTTATTATTCTCTGCAATGGACGTTCTTGTGTTCTTGCGTTCTTGTGTGCATTTGTCTTGTTTACATTTCTTTGTGCGTGCATTTTTGTATGTGCATCTTGTTTGTTTACATTTTGTTTGCGTGCATTTTGTTTGTGTGAATTGTGTTTGTTCGGGGATGCTCTCCAAACACTTCATCATTTTTCACACAATTTCACTTTTGTTGTTGTTGGAGAGGAGCAGAATTTTTGGTTATATTAGGTTCTGAATAATTATCTTGCAATAATACTTGAAACCCATTCAGAACACGTCACGAAAATATCCGGGCATAGAGGTGAAAGTAATGGTATACTTGTAAATTCACCCCGTAATTTTGGATATCATCATATCATTATTCAAAACAACAACAAAACTTGTACAATATAATACAAATTATACGAGTTCTATGATATCTAATTAATTTGTATTACCTTTTTAAATTAAATTCGTGGCGATTTATCAACCCCCAGGTAAGAAATTGCTATTTTGATTTTCGTATTTAAAGTGGAATTGTCCCGAACTGGTTATCACTCAGTCCCTACTCGACGTTTTGTATTTTCTTTCTTTTCTGGACTGCTGCATCCATGTTACGAATGCCGAGCACACACGCCGGCGGCTCGGGCCGATCGACCCACTCGAACCGCGCTACCTGTTGACTCTTTCGACCCGCGCAAACACCTAAACCCGGACCACCATCTGCATAATTAGTATTTGCGGCGTCTATTCTGACTCGAATCCTTCTGCTTTTAACCTATTCAGGACTTGTCCCCCAAATACCTAGGCTAAGTATGGTCTTTATGGGGAATGCATGATGTACCAACATATTATATAGGCCTGAATTGGTTAACTCCATCCCAATCTATAAGCTAGCAACAAGCTCCCTTGAATTTTAAAAAATACATGCATTGGCTTCATATTATAGCATCATAATAATATGCTAGGGTAATGTACAGTATTATGTGGTTATACAGATGGCAATAGTTTTATTATGGTTTGCCCTATGTCTATAGCAGGTTAACTTAGGTTCATATCCAATATCGAATATGTTACGTTTCTTCATTATAAGTACCAAACAAAATATAATAAATAAATAAATACAAATTTGATTATGAATAATACGTTATGAATAGCCGTTTACAGTTCTGGTGGATGAAAGTTCGTTTATGATTTAATTCACATATTTATTTATACATTATAGGTGGTGAATATTGAATTTAGTATATTTCTAGGACAATAAAAGCAACTACCAAATGAATACAAAAACAACAACTTTAAATATCATTAAATGAAATCAGTATCTGTTTCGTACACTTTGTACTTTTGTTAAATCATTTCTATTCTCAGTTGCCCTTGGGTTTTTCATCGTGGTTTAAAAAAACAATCGCAATTTATTTCACGATTTATAGTCTTTGTTACTGCATGTCAAAACACTTTGCTTAACAGTAGTTTTTACAGCAAATTTACCTTTTTTAATAATATTTCTTGCAAATCATGGATGCAACAGTGTTTTTTTTTAATGCGAGTATTATTTAAATAGGCATAATGGTGAATATTTTGCCACTAATAATATTTGTGTTTATACGGTAGTTCAAAACAAGAGAGTAAATGTTCTTTCTTTATAAATCCACTTTATATTATTATTATACTCCCATTGCAAGATAAGTTTATGTAATGTATTTGATGGCAAGAATTGTAACTAAGAGAACATCATTCATAAAATTGTTCAGTTCAAATAAATTGATAAAATATTACGAGAATAGCGAACAACACAAAGTCATTTTAAATGTTGGTCCATTCAATGTTTCGTCAACCAAAATGAGTGTCATTTAAACTTGAACATAACCATTTACATTTTTAAAAAGCTTTTACTGTATTTCTTACTTTGTAGCCACAACATAAATTTGTGTAAATTTGATGAAGTATGCATGTTGATATAATGACACAGGCATGTCATTTCACTGCATATTCTGACCATTTTTTTAAATAATAAAGACTTTCAATATTGGATCGATTCTGTGGATCCTATATGAACCGTTTTATATTGGAAGACCTACACAAAAAGATATAGTATAAACAAAAATCAGCATGAACATTACAAAATAAGAGTGACATCGTATAACATTATTATTGCGCAATACCAAATATATTTTGTAATGGGTTATGTTTGAGAAATCTTTCATAGTAAACATTTAGAGTCAAATAAGTTGAGATAATTACACATGAACAAATATAATCGTTTACATATTTTATTCCTAACAAGTCGGTACTTAACAGAAAATTACGAGATTGATCGTTAGGATTGCTCATGATGTGTCCGAAGTAAATAAGGACATGCTCACAAGGTGGTATTCTTTTTTGTTTTCTTTAAATTGTTTGTAAATGATATATAATTGTTAGCTAACGAAAAGTGACATCATATTAGATCAATGATATTATATGTTATACATAATATTTACTCATTCGTGGGTTCTCGAGCTTGACGAGGTAGGCTTCGTCCACCCGGCGACTGCCCCATTACTTCGGGCTGGAGGTCGGCTCTAACTGCCTATAAACTATTTCAGGCTTTTATATTTGTTTTTTTTGTTGTTGCAATATTGCCATTCCTATCATTACAAGTATAGGGATACCAATTCTAGTCTTATTATTATTATTTACATCTTGTTTGTGAGTGGTAATGTCGGTTTGATGAGCTTATATTTGCGATTAAAAGTAGGGTAAGTATTTGAAATTCCCTGTTTACCAATTGAAATCATCTTATTTCGTAGCGGGCGCAAACAAATCGATAAAGAGAAATACAAAGTAAATACGAACCGTCAACATGATCAAATTGGATGACTACTTAAATACAAACCAAAGTAATGATTGTTTCTTAGACAATAATAAAATAGTGATGAAATATTAATATTTCCCAATTATCATTTTTCCTTGTTTTCGTTAATATGGCAACACAAGCTGCTGCAACGCGAGCGTGGCCAAATTCGTGGTACAGTCTAGAATACTGAAAGTCCAAGCTATTCCCCATTTTGTCCCGCGCGTTACGCGAGCAAAAATGTGCACAAATTATGAATGCATGGATGAATTCACTTATTATCAATTCATGTGGTCGATATCTTACTTCATAGCATCTTAATTATAACAAAGATCTTAATTATGATTCATTATTCCTTTATAAAGAATAAGCTCTCCTATTCGCTGTGATGTCCCGCACGCGTAATAGCCACAAAAAAGCTTGGATGTAACCCTAGTACTAGTAATAGCCCGACACTTCACGAGTGGATTGGCCGGGACTCTGGGCCAGCTGGGCTAACTGTCGGCGCTTTCTTCCACGTTATGTCCAATTCTCCGTCTTCAAAACTGTTTATTTATCGAAAGAGCTAATACAAAATCTTGATTAAATAGAATAAAAAATTGTTTCTAAATAGAACAAGAAAACGAGTTTAAAAATTAAATTATTAGTAAACGTCAAATATTCGCTTTATGCCATTTTGAAATACGTCGATGTATGCTGCTGTATATGAAGTATGCAAGTTCAACACACAAACATAGCTAACATTGAAAGAATATCGTATTTATAAGATAATACATTTTGCCTCAACTATATTTAAATAAAAGAGAAAACAAGATTATAGATTATTCTTTAAGCAAATTATAATTTTACCTCAGCAATATCAATATAAGAAGAAGGAAACGAGATTAAAATTGTTTGAATTATTAGTTTACCACAAAATTCGCTAAGAATACCTATTTTAAACACGTCGTGTTAATATGCTGATGCATGCAGGAACGCAAATGCAAGCCACGAACATAATTATAGCTAACATGGGAAGTAAATCGTTCATGATAATATATATATATATATTTATCATCAACAAGATCTAAATGTGAAAAGGAAACAAGATTGAGTATAATTTATAATTTTACCCAACAATTTATATTCGCTTCATACCATTTTTAAACACGTCGAATTAATATGCTGAATGCAGTAACGCAAATACAAGCCATGAACATTGTTATAGCTGACATGGGAAGAATGGTTTATGATAATATGTATATTCACACCAACAATATCTAAATAAAAGAAGTAAACAAGAATAAGTTAAATTTATTATTTTACCCAATAATTTATATTCGTTTTATACCGTTTTTAAACACATCGAGTTAATATAACGAATGCAGTAACGCAAATACAAGCCACGAACATTATAGCTGACATGGAAAGAATCGTTTATGATAATATATATATTCACACCAACAAGATCTAAATAAAAGAAGTAAACAAGAATAAGTTAAATTTTTTATTTTACCCAATAATTTATATTCGTTTTATACCGTTTTTAAACACATTGAGTTAATGCTGCTGCATGTAGTAATTGTAACGCAAGTACAACCCACGAACATTATACTCTAGCTGACATCAGAAGTATTATATCGTTACTTTACGACAATGCATTTTATACCTCAACAATATCTAAAACAAGGTAGCAATGCTTTTTTCAAAACAAATTTACCACAAATATTAAATTTTTTGCCGTTTTCAAACACGGAGATTTTGCTAATGCATGCTTAGCGCAAGTATCGGCTACAAACATTGCTACCACCGTAGTCACGAGACAGTTAGCCCTCGCTCACCCGATGGTTGGGCCGTCACTTTGGGCTGCGGACTGGTCCGAGGACGGACTGGGTCTTTATAAGGCGCTCCTCAGATCGTCTGAGCCCCGTTTCATAAAACTTTTTTCAAATATTTTAACTGTCCAATTATTGTAACTTCTGTGGCAACACCTTAACTGATCGATGCTGATTGGCTGTTGACCTACTAGTTACAATTAACGGACACTCTTAACAAAGTTTGGAGCCCCGTTTCATAAAACTTTTCAAATTGGTGGCGATCCAGATGGATCCAGATGGTGACGATCAAAGTGATCCATAGACTTTGTCAAATTCAACCCAAATCATGGATCTGTTTGGATCTGGATTTGTTTGTTAAATTTGTGTTGTACATTGCTGTTTTGCGTATAAAAGTCAGAAGAATGAAATTGTTTTTTTTTTTCTCCTAATTTTCAAATGTCCCCTTAATTATGGGGAACATAATTATGATTGAATAATAACGATATGGAACGCTTTTCGGTTGTAGACAAACATCGATGGGCAGTAGGACCTGATACTGTAAAAATCTGACATAGATTTTCACCCCTTTTTAATAGGTACAAAGTGTCGCTTTTCTATGAAACTATCACACATCTCGTACATTGTTATATGATTGAAGACTCAAATATCACTTTTTGCAAAATCCAATATGAATTTAAATGGATCGCTTAGAGGGCTGCCCCAAACGTATGATTGAATAATAACGATATGGAACGCTTTTCGGTTGTAGACAAACATCGATGGGCAGTATAGGATCTGATACTGTAAAACTCTGACTCTGCCCCAAACATATGATTGAATAATAACGATATGGAACGCTTTTCGGTTGTAGACAAACATCGATGGGCAGTAGGATCTGATACTGTAAAACCCTGACATAGATTTGCACCCTTTTTTAATAGGTAAAAAGTGTCGCTTTTCTATGAAACTATCACACATCTCGTACATTGGTATATGATTGAAGACTCAAATACCACTTTTTGCAAAATCCTATGAATTTAAATGGATCACTATGAGGGCTGCCCCAAACGTAAGATCGCCTTCTTCGTTCCTCTTAGGCGAATGGTATACACTCTAAAAACACCAGGGTCAGACTGACCCGGAAAAGAGTCCGTTGGGGCCACACTCCATTCCGGGTAAAAAAATGACTCGGAATGGGGTCAGATGTGACCCCATTCCGGGTCTTCGTGACCCTATTCCGAGTCATTTTTTGACCCTGAACGGAGTGTGGCCCCAACGGACTCTTTTCCGGGTCAATTCTGACCCGGGTGTTTTTAGAGTTTAGTCCCACTACATCGCTTCTCCTTCCGTTTCCGAACCGTTTGACATCCGGAAGGTACTATAGCAGGCATGCAACGAAATGATGCGGACCAAGTTCGGAATGGACTATCGGGATACTTTTAATTCGGCTCCGTTTCGCGTGAAACAAAACGTCATGGAGCTTCACAATTTGCTAGATACTGACCGTTTTGCCACATTTTTGGATAGGAAACGGAAGGACAGAAACGATGCTGTGGGTCTAGGCCATAAGAGTATAAGTGGGTCTGCACAGTAAATTGATTCTCATATTTTCCCTGTCCAGCGCATCATCCTATGTTATACCACAATCATGATAACAATCATAATCATAACCATAATCATACTAATTGAGCGCCTCTGTAAAAAAAAACAAGACAAAACAAAACCATAACAATACCAACCAACCAATACTGATTCATTTTATTTTGAATTAATTAATATCAATTAATGCTATCATTGTATCGAAAATTATACATTTTAATCGAAGGCAAATAATTGATAACAAATATTGCGTTTCTGTTCTGCATTTTATCTTTATATACAAGGAATCATTTGAAAATAAAATGAATAAAATCAAATCAAATATTTTACATTGCATGGACCGCTACTAAACCGAACACAAAAAGTAATTCCCCCCTAAACAACAGTATACTGCTCGCTCATTATTGACCAAGAATCGTGTCAAGATTTTGTCTGGCTAAAATATGTATATGGTAGTTAGGAAAACAATGTGTACAAAGAAGAGGTAACCATTACTTCATGGTTGAATAAGCACAAATTAAAGAGAAAATTGTAATTTTTCAAAATTCGCAAAAGTGATATCATTATTGCAGTTTATAATTGAGTATAGAGAAATTTTGTGGTAAGATGACATCTTGAAACATTTGTCGGTTATGAAATGATGAGTAATTATTTAGGGGGTACTTACTTTTTGTGTTCGGTTTAGTTCATTTTGTATTCCCCTTTAGATTATTGCCTGATCATTTATTTTGTATATTCGTATGACTATGGTATTGAGTGACCATTCGTTAATTTTTGTTTTTGTTTACAGACACATGGTAATCATGTAAATCACATCAACATAACTGATGAAACTATTGGTCACATAAGATTTAAGAAAAACGAGCATTTTAATTGTTACTCCTCAAAACGCTCCAGAAAAGAACAATAACAATCATACTTTTTTTTTTACTTTGCAATCTTTATTAATTTAGGATTGTCTCTTTTATCGCACAAGATTGAAGTCTCAAATGTCATTTTGTGCAATATCTGACACTTTACAGGTATCACTTTAACCCGTGTAGGAGCATTTTAAATGTTACTCCTCAAAACGCTCCTGAAAAGAACAATAACAATCATACTTTTTTTTACTTTGCAATCTTTATTAATTTAGGATTGTCTCTTTTATCGCACAAGATTGAATAAAAATTGTCGACTGACAGACGTGGTTCGATTTGTTCCATATTCACTATAATTGGATGTTTTTCTCAAGATAAATGAGATATTTTATTATTGGTTTTGTAATTTATTTGTGTTCTTTAGTTAATATTTTGTGGAACGACTTGCTTGCTACTCCAACTGAATCTGAGAGAGAGACCCGCTATTCTATCAAATACCCACCAAGATATTATATCTTTAGACTTTCATTATGGTCCCCATATTCCAATCTTGTTTTTGGTATTCCATCTTGCTTCCTTCTCCAGCAGAGATGCCTGCTGCCATTTAAATTTAAATTGGATTTTGAGGTTTTGGACAATGAGACTATATGAGAGTCAATATAGGGCCTATATATACATTTTCGATCGTAGTAGGATCTTCTTCAGAGGCAAAATGACGATAGTATATGTAAAGAACATAATTATATATAGACATATTATATATATCTAATTATAGGCAAACATGTAGACAGCTGAGAAAGAGGCGGAGACATGGAACAGTGAAACAATGGAGAGGCAGTGAGTGGCCCATGGGCGTAGATCATTACGTAATACCTATTCATCAGGGGGGGATGAAAGAATAGATCATCCCCCCTGATAATGGGTATCAATTACAGATCTACGCCCATGGAGTGGCCAATCGAACTTGGCTGGGGTTGGAGGGAATACATAGAGGATGGTATGTAACAAAGGGCAAGGACGTAGTTAGACTAGGATCGAGTCCCTCCATGGCATGCTGAACCCACAATCTCTCTCGTTGGCGGCGCTTTCGAGGGTCTAGATTATAGACTAGGGCGTATAGTATTTGGGTGTGAAATTCATTAAAGGAAAGTGTGAACAGGAGCTGAGATTAAAGATGCAGTACCCTGAAGCCGGTGTAGGGATCTATAGTAACTTTGTTGACATGTGCACTAAGAGATGAATGGTTAATAGAATGTTAATATTTTTTAAGATCTGATTTGTCCACCAAGTAATGTTTTACAATTTCACGTTAAAATGGATGTTATAATATGACCGAGTATAATAATCGAAAATGCAAAGTTGCAAAATGCTGTTGTTTTTTAGATCTGATATGTCCACTGAGACTAAGTATGTGTGGAAAGTAAACATTAAATGGATGGCCGAGTATATTGAGCGAAAATGCAAAGCTATACTCACTAACTCTTTGCACTAACTCTGTACATGCACAGTTCTAACTTTCCAGTGGATCCAAAGAGTTCGATCGTGAATATCTTTTAAAGGAAAGGAAGGGGAAATGTTCCGTGATTGTATTGGGATAATAGAGGATTTGGACAATGTTACTCAAACCCTTTCAGGCTACCTCAGAACTGTTTAATTACTATGTCGAATCACTTTTGGGCATATTCATATTTACGGGGTGTAACTCTGAAGCATATTTTGTTTCAATTGAGAATGCCTACCCTGTATGAATAAATGAATGAATTAATATTTTGTTATTACAAAAATTAGATGAATAAACAATAAAATAAAAACATACAAACTCAAGTAGAGAAAAATGTTGTTAATGATGAAATTAAGATAAAAATTAATAAATACAGTCGGGAAAATAAGTAAGAGCGTTAGGCGAAAATATTCACAATTGAACGATATCGCCAATAAATAAAAACAATACCAACAACAGTTACATTGCTGCTAGCCATCGATATATACACTTGCTAGCACTGATAGTAGCATTCGTTATCATTGGACGAGTGAGGGCGCATTTCCTTTCTTCGTTTTTATGAAGAAACAAAACAACTATTTGAGCGAATAGATTGAATATCTCCGCCTGCTTCAATTTCTTTAATAAAGCTGCGTTTATGCATTGGAGTAGATATGGAACAAGGGAGTGGGCACGTGACCCCCAATATAATTTGAGAAATACAAAGCATAACGTAAAAAATATTCAGACAAATAAAGATATACATAAGGGTATATACCCCAAAAAGTTTGCGTGCGGAAGGATACGGTATTCGGGCATTCGACCTCATGTAACCCCTGGCAAAAATTTGCTTGTATGCGCATGCGCTTTTTTTTTTAATTCGATGTTTGATTTGGATAATATAAGTCTTATTAAACAAAGAACGGCAATAAAGTTGGGTACTATTTACAATTTATCTGAACACAATGAATTCAATATGCATGCATTTGGTGCTCATGGTAATTATATCCTCCCACATTTTAAATTTAAAATATACATGATAAATTATAATCATTCATGTAGTATGAAGGAAAAGATGAAGCATAATGAACATCTCAAAATTCTTTAAAATAAAGTCGAGTTATTCATCATGATTTATTGTTTTATATTAGCCAGATTTTCAGGATGGAAATTATCAGCCTTTGTTCTTGATCAAAATAACGGTTATTTTTTTAGAAAAGGGAATAACCTCCGCACGTATAAGTTGTCAAACTGATCAATGTGAATTTTGTTTAACTAGTGCACACAAATACAAGATTTTCATCGCCTGAGCTACCAACCAGTCCATGACAATATTGATACTACATAGCATGAGCACATTTCTAAAAAAAAAATACATATTTCCTTGAACTTGGTTGGTATGTCATCGTGTCCATTTAAAATTCACAATGAAATAACTGTTTGTTATGAGAAGTGCAAAATAGACCTCAATAACCACATTATTTAATTGGAGAAACGTGCTTAAAATAATGGTCTGCGTAACAGCCTACTTGAATTGATTCAGTTAAGCTATTTTAACTATATTGTGTTACCAACCTTGATTATAAATACATTGATAATGGTAATTATTTGCTCATCTTTGCTCCCGTGCGTGAAGTTTGTCTGGTTTCTTGGTTGGTTGATTTCTATCGACGTGCTCAATCAATTATGACCATTTACGTATAGGAACTTATAGAGTGAGGGTTGGGCTAACCCTGATTTATCGGCACCATCCGAGAGACGCACCCAAGGTTTGGAATCCAGGCCGAATTTTGACCACATCTAATATGAGTGTGCTTACTGTGTTTTGGGGTTTTATAATATATTGCCATTCAGTGGTGTATCTTTGGATTTTGTAATCATCATTTGTTTTGTTTGTTTGTTTGTTTTTTATTTGTTGGGGGAGGGGGAGGGGGGGGGGGGGTTGCCACTTACTGGGGGCATTGTTTTGTTATTTTGTAATAAAATAATTGGGGCGTGCCCATCCCCCCCCCCCCCCCCCCCCCATCACCATCGCTACGCCTCTATTGTCGTTACAAAATCAGACAGGCAGCCAGACATGCAAATATGTTTATGGCTTTGAAGTCTCTATTATTTGCGAACTTTGCACCAAATTATGTTTTCATAAAGATCATTGTTATTGATTTTGTGAACATTCGTGAATCGGACTCCGGACTTTGAACCGTAATGGTGTGATCGTTAACGTGGGGCAAACACCCCGACCGTATCGTACAACTATTTATCAAGTTCGTCGTGTTCAATGGGTCGCTTTACGCATAATAACGATAGACTATTATACTCAAGTATTGATTAAAGCTCTTTACAGTGGTGGGAAATCCCCCCCCCCCCCCACCTTAACAAAAACAAACAAACAAACATAATGACTAAAAATTAATACATGAATAACTATAATACAAGTACAATGCATAAATGCATAAATAAATAAATATATATATAAATGAACACATACGGTATATATACATAAATGAATACAGGTATGGATCAACACAATAAAGTAAATGAGAATTCCATTCACCAATATATTTGTAGAATTTGTAAGTCTAGACTTGAACCTATTTGTATTTTGCTGAAATGGTTGCACAGTTAAATGGCGGGTAGAAGGTACAAAGTGTAGCGACGGTCGATCCTCCTGTGCTCCAACGAGTAAAATATGCCCACCTTGGGTAGGATCATGATTTGAAGAGCTTAACCACCAAAGGCGCTAAATCCACTTTTTAACTTTGGAGAAAATCAGATTCCTTTGTCCAACACTGTCCACATGCATGCCTGTGGGAATATGTCAATGGAACTTTCAATATTTGTATTTTTATTGTGTAATTATTCCTAAAATTTGGATTACTAGATAGCTACGTAGCTTATTAGTATACTGATATCGTTAACTCGATTTTTTTGTTTAGAAAGCGGATTTCCCACCTATATTGGAACTAAGCTCTTCATTCGTTGGTAGATGGGGTACTTTCTTCTACAGCCTGTCTAATCTAACAACAGTCAAATAAATAAAATAAAAATAATAAATAATAATAATATATAAACAAAAAGAAATACAGTTCCACGGTGAGTGCACTATCGATGGAAACATTTCATCCTTCTACTATGCCCCCCTGTCCGGGTTGTTCCCCTGGCTACGGTACGAACTGTAGGCGGTGGTGATCCTGATGCCACTTGGCATTAACGTGGACTGTCAGTAATTCTGACGATTCCCATCCCAAATACAACGCGTCTATCGATTATCAACCAGTTATACTTGTGGGATGTGCCTAGACTATAGCTTCTGTCTGATTTATCTGGGCCCATATCGATGATGTGGATGATGATGATGATGATGATGATGATGATAATGATGATGATGATGATGATGATGATGATGATGATGATGATGATGATGATGATGATGATGATGATGATGATGATGTTGGAGATGATGGTGGTGGTGGTGATGATGATGATGATGATGATGATGGTGATGATGGTGATGATGATGATGATAATGTATGATGATGATGATGATGACGATGGTGATTGATGATGATGATAATGAATGAATGATGAAGATGATGATGAAGATGAAGATGATGGTATTGATGATGATGATGACGACGACGATAATGATGATGATGACGATGATGATGATGATGATGATGATGAAGACGACGATGATGATGATGATGATGATGACCATGGTGTTGACGGTGATGACGATGATGATAATGATAATCGTCATCAGCATCATCATCATTATCATCATGATCCACAGCATTTGTAGTGCGCCATTTATCGAGTTTTTATACATTCAAACAAAATCAAACAATCCTTCGATAAGGGAACTTAGTCAATGTAATTTACAATGTCATTTACTCGTTGAAATAAGTAAAGTTAACGCATGGACAATAAATCAAAGATATCATTATTAGTCACATGTACATGTCTTAGTTGAACATGCATTTGAACGCATTTTATGCACTCTAAATTCCTAAACTTTATATTTGTTGACGGACTGCAAATTTAATCGGTTTGATTGTTTTGTTTTTTTGTCTGTTTGTTTGTTTTGGTGTATTTTTGTATTTTATTCATCGCGGTATATAGGCAATTATAACTTGCTTTCATATATAGCTGCTTTTCAGCAGGGCCGTGAACTAGTAAAAAAAACAAGAAAGCATACAATAATACATTATATAAGTTACAAACAAGATATTTAAAAAAAACACAGATTTACGAAGTAATACATTGCAGTAATAAATGGCAAAATATCCCTGCATAACCATAATGAAGAAAAAAACAAAAAACAATGTTATGCGCAAATACAATTATGAAGAATTGTGTATCATGTATTTCGTAGTAATGAGGTACATTGGCCTAATATCATAACCTTAATGAATTGTATCCTCGAGATCCTTAATATTAATTTCATATATATTTATAAACAAAACGTCTTCTTCTCTCATTCTGTCAGTCCAGCTGATTTAACGAAATGAACCGTTTGAATAATCAAAATCCCCAAAACAGTATTATATATATAGTACTATGAATATCGTGGCATTTTTATGCCGACTCAAGATCCCGCCTTCGATGCAAATTACGATGTACTGACAGAATTAATCGCCGACGTCGTCTTGTCAAGTTTAAGTGGGTCTTGCTGGAATTTATTCATAATTGTTACGAAAGGCGAAGGCTATTCATTTTGTTTTTGTTTTTGTTTTGTATCCGTTGTTTTACTAACTTCTTGTTGTCTCTCCTCCTCTCAATAACAAAGCAATATAATGTATATAGGCTACGTATAGCTTAAACGAATTATAGAGAGGGTCGGAGGATATTGTTATTTCGTCGTATCGGGGAAGAAATATAAAGCAAGTAAGTTTGTAATTTTCCCGCCATTTTCCATGCGCATCTCGTTGATACATTTTTGTTGATTTGTATTTATAACTTTCTTTTATGTCCGGGATATACTCATGAATAGTTTGTTTACACGAACGATCCGTCAATGAGTGAGACAAGTCAGATACGACCCGACTAGAATATTAATTGATCGATCAATTTCCATCTAAAAAGTTCCCTGATTAAAACGTCCCCCATTGAAGGGCCCTTGTAGCAAGAAGGTTGAGCTGTTGATCATCTGTCTAACAATCCGGAGGTCTCTGGTTCGATTGCCGGTGAAGCCTATTTATCTTGCTCATTTTTATTTATTAAATATATTTCTGGTCAGTTTTGTTTGTGTTTGAATTTAAAATTATGTATTAAAATAATGACAAATAAAATACAAACAGATTTAGAGATGGATGAACACATTTTTTTTTCAAAGAGGGGACCGTGATTCCAAGAGCGGGGCAACTTTCGACAAGATTAAAAATTGCCCTTCATATTTCCCTTCCGGAAATAACACATTTTGGTATTTGCTAGAGGGCCCCGTTGCAGAAAGAGTTACAATTGATCGTAAAGCTGCAATTAATTACAAGTCAGATCATGTGAATAAATGCACAACTCGGATTGGTTTAAATGTGCATAATTTATGTTCTGACTTGCAATTGATTGCAAGTCATAACATTATGCACATTTCATCCAATCATGCTCGCGCATTCAGTCACATGATATAACTTGAAATTAATTACAACCTTACAAACGATTGCATCTCTTTCTACAACGGGGCCCTGGTCGACCTTTTAATTCCCGTAATATTTGTTACTACCTTTTCCTCATATGTTAGTATTAGGGACTCGTCGACCTTTAGATGCGCGTATTATTGTTACAATACTTCTTCCGAAGTTCTTATTTCTTTCCTCTTATTCAAGTACGGAGTGTAGATTATCAAGTCTTCATCGACCTTTTACATCCCATATATATTCGTTACTACACTTCTTTAAGTGGCGTAGACTGGTCGGGATGTTTATCTGGGGCACGCACCATATATATATATATATTTGTATTATTTTATTGTTTTTGCTCAATTATTAGTTAGGGGGCACGTGCCTTCCCGTGCCCCCCCCCCCCCCGCCCCCCGCCCTGTAGCTATGCCACCGTCTCCTTGTAGTAAGAAGTGTCGACTTTCAAGTCGTCTGAGACCTTTAAATGTTCGTTATTGCTACCTCTTTTTTAAAGTATAGGGTTCAATTAACGCCGACCTTTTTTTTAAAATATCTGTACGGTTTCATTGTTTTTCCCTCTCCCCTTTCGGTTTAGTAAGGAGTGTGTAAATGATACACGACAAT
>JBAMJV010004434.1:0-71786 GCA_037951105.1 Echinarachnius parma | reverse complement strand
GTCGGGAAATTATAGAAATGTTCCATCGGGAGTTAAAATAGAGTCGCGTCGACTACGTCTTGGGACTTATAATCTTCCCTCAATATCATTAAAAATCCCTCGGATTGGAAATATTTCCGTGATATTCCCCTCCACCACCAGTTAACAACTGTATAATGCAGAACATTCCAAGTTAATAATTACCCAACATTGCTTTCAGATGATTCGTAGTGTAGAGTAGACTAGAAACAACATTATGGCGCCGGAGTAATGGGGGTGGTAGCCCCCCCCCCCCTCCCCCCAAATGTCCCGTTTGGATTTTGACAATCGCCCCCTGCCTCCCCCACATTTAAGTGACTACCCATACCTTTATACTATTCCCCGTAAGTTCCAGCGCATTATTTGATAAGTTTTTTGAGTAAAACGCGGTCTGGAGAGATTTGTGTAATTGTTAGTTAGTACTTTTGTTATTATTTTTATTATCATCATCACCATCATCATCATCATCATCATCATCATCATCTCCATCATCATCATTTCTATTATTACTATCTATCATCATTAAAAACACTTTTTTTTTTCTTCTCTCACATGCAGAAAATGGTGGCTGAGAACGAACGCACAAGCGGGTGGAACCAAATTATAAATATTTTTGTATCATCATATTATTTAGTTGATAATAGCCTGGTCACAATATCAACGGATTGCGCAAAACGGATGTCAAACGGAGAGCTAAATTTTCCATCCCGTTCTATACGTTTTCTTGTTCCGGTTCCTTGTCGCGGTGATGTACGTTGTTCTATGTTTTGTACATGAAGCAATGGAAACGACTTTCATCACCAGAGATAATTTAATTTCGGCAAATTGTCTATTCGTTGGGCATACGTTTCCGATATCCTCGTTTGATATCTGACCGGGGCCATAAAGAATGACTTTGCTAATCTAACGAACCTTCCATAATACATGTTATATATGGTTCAATGGAGACGCTATTTTCGCGACAAGGACAACTCATTTTTTAAAATCAGAATTTCATGAGAAATGCGAGAACTTGGAGGGAAGTCATTCTAAATTAGAGTTCAGAAGGTCATTCGTTAGGTATACTCCTCTATAACATGGATTCGAAAACCATTAGCGGAAACCGCACAACTAAAATTTGTTAGAAAGAACGCAATACTAACTTATATATTTTAGATATAAACAATCAATTGAAGTCAATTGAACGAATGTCTGCTCTCAAGTATTTCAAGCTATTTTGGGGCAAATAAAGCAAAAACAATTCTGAAAAATTCAGTTTATTTCTGCTCGAGGACTTTAAAAACAAGTACACATATGGATTGCATACAGGATTTATTTTGCTGATTATTTATATAAGTGCATACTTTTTTGTTTTTATTTAACGCATACAAATAAATTAAGGTTGCATTTTAAAATTTGACTGAACTCAATGGCTGTATTCACAAAAGGAGGCTTGTACAAACCCCGGTTCAAAACCGCGGTTTAACATCTGCGGAATGCCCAATTGTAAACTGATGGAGAGAGAATGTGTACCATCAACATTGTTAACAAGTAAGGAATTTACATTCTCTCTCTCCATCAGTTTACAATTGGCATTTCCATAGATGTAAACGCGCGTTTTAACCGGGGGTTTGTACAAACCTTCCTTTGTGAATACGGGCCAATAAGGCTACAAGGGCAACACACACACACACACTTTTATGTCAATAGGAAATGTAAAATGTGTGCAAGTACTTTTAGCAAGCAGTAATTGTATACTTATTTTCTATTGTGCCTTTGTATACTGTCTGTGATTTATCATTATGACTTCTAACTATTAGTAGCAATTCACATTACCTGATATCATTAAAAGCTGAAATCGAAATATATTTAACTGTAACATGATCCCAACTTCATGCATTATTTGTTTTGGGGATGAACTGATTTAGTGTATCACATGTAAAAAACTTAATACACATTGTTATTATTCACTATGAAATTGTATTTTAAAAATGTCAACATTATTTTCATTCGATATTGTTTATACTATGTATGCTGTTGAACATGTGGAAATAAGTGAATCAAATCAAATCAAATCAAATCAAATTGGTACACGGATCATGTGGATTGAAATCTTCATAGGATGACGTTAATTAGTTTAAATCATATTAACCTGTGTCATAAGATTTCAGACACTGATTGTGATTATTTATATAATATTGACTGGCCTTGAGTGGTATATCAGATATATTGCATTCGCTAGGATCATATTGCACGAGTCGATATCACTGTGTTACTTAGGTATGTTGCAGTAGTTTAAAGAGTATCCACAGGATGGTACTTATTGCAAGGTTATTTTGTCATAACATCAATTATTTTGTACAGTGAAGCCTCATTATAATCGTAATGCTTAATTGCGGTCATGTACTGTACCTTGTTAGATCAGGCACAGTTTTACAATATAAGTAGGCAATGTTAAAGGGACTTAGTAACATTGTCCAAATCCTCAAAATAAAATCTAGTGGTTCCCTCATACCTTGTTGTATTCGTATTTACAATAAAATCATAGGACCGGTTTCGGTTTTTCAAATTTCCCTTTCGTTACAAAGATATGTACGATCGAAGTATTCAGATAAGAAAAACTCCCCTGGAGTTTTGAAACCGTGTACAAAGTGAGTGCAGTGAGTTAGTGAATATCACTTTGCATTTTCGATCATTACTTGGCCATGCAATGTCCATTTGACTTCAAATGTTCACACAATACCCTGTGGACATATGAGATAACAACAATATAGTTACATTGCATCAACCCTTCATCACTTTTTGCTCATGTCAACAAAGTTACTCAAAGATCCCTTTAACATAGTACAAACACAGCAGAACATAAAGAGATTGGATAAGCAAAATTACAGTGTTATAACAGGGTTAACAAGATCTATATAGGTTTCTCAGTAGCAATCTGTACTGGAAATGTAACAATATATTCATCAAACATAATATTTGTATAGATTTGCAAAATGTAGAAACGTTCTGTTATAACAATGTAGTGTTACGGCTGTAGCTATAACAGGGCTTCCAGATGAGATTAGCGTATTGACTATTGAGCGCATATTAATTATATTATATCAGTGTATTGATGGACATATATTAGTCCTGATATCCGGGCCTGATATAGATCGAAAGTAATAGACTTGTACGCTTTTCTTTTCATAACATGTCATTCAAATGATTATGTTTATATCACAAAATGTAATTAACCTATTACCATTCAGTATGTCATATACATGTACAATGGGCAAATTACACAATTTGAACATCTACACTGTGTTGTTGAAAACTAAACATTGTACTGTAATTGATTGTTATATTTAATGTATTCATTTGACATAGAAATGCATTTCTGATTCTGTGGATGTTATTTTTGTTATGTGTGTGGCGTTATATTCAAATGTATTCAGCCCTAATACACTCAAAATGATAGTTGTCTACACAAGCACTCTCATGTTGCGTTATCTTGTTTATCACAAGTTGATTAATATTGTTATACAATATACAATCTAGCTAACTGCATGGCATGTAACTTATCAAATCATGATGTAAAAATGTAGAATTATATTTACAATGGATTTGAAAGTGATTTGAAATAAGTATGCTAACTGAAGAAAAGAAGCAAATGTACAAATGCATCAAGTTTTCTACATGGACCATATTAAGTAATGTTAATAGCTTTTCATATTTACAATGTTTATACTGTGACATCATTCACAAACGCGATGTGTAGGTTTTTGTACAAAGTGAGAGACAGATGAACGGGCGCGAGTGTTAGGAAAAGAAAAACAACTTTATACGATTCTTCAAAAATGAGCGACTACTCGACTTGAAGACATACTGTCCCTTTCTTGTGTAGAATATTCTACTGCTGAAGAAAATGTTTTGAGGCCTATTACTGTATATTAAAGGGGTAGTACAGTTTTGGTAAGGCTGAACTTTAGTAACCAAACCTGGACAGTAACATTATAAACTAATAGTTATTACTCCACCATGCTCGAAAGGTATACAAAATTACAAACGACTAAGTAAAAAGCCTGTTATCATTAAAAAAGAGCCATTAAAACACAAGAGGGCGCTTTATAAAAAAGCATTGGTTTCAACCATTTTTCATACAAAATAATGGATGTGATGTTCTATTGATATAATGATTAAGTAGATAGATCATCAACAACTATTTAAAAAACGCTTTTGAACATTTTTGAAAAAGTGTAAGCATTTTTAAAATTTTTCCAAAAAATCATCTAATTATTTGGGCCCCAAATAATTATAAGATCAAATATATTTATTGATATTTCAGCCGTTTCTGGACCGAGTTTGACCAAATAAAGTTTATTCTGCCATTAAAATTGCATGTTCTCTCAAATTCGACACTCAGTTTTTCATTATCTCACAAAAAAATTGTGATGTGCCGCGCCCTCTCTACCAAAACTAAACCACCCCTTTAATGTGGCAGTATATTTGAGAGTTCCTGCAATCTCTATGGAAATACAGTTAATGCATTCATCTGTCTTGGCGCTCTGCAGTCTTTATAATTCGACGGAAAGAATATGTTGGCATCATAAAGGGATACAGTTAATTCAAAACAATGCAAAACTAATTATCCTTTCTTGCTTTTTTCATTAAAGGACCTATAGCGTCTAGATGGCCTAATTTTCACAATTCGGCTCTCTATATGTAATTTTTCCTGAAGAAAAAAATATTTGGCAGTCATTTCTCATGAAATCAATCAATTTTGGGGTAATTAGTAAATATCTGATTGTCCTGGGAACGCCCCTTTTAAATCGCCAAAATGTGACGTCATCTAAAGTACGGACTAATGAACTAAATTATGTAGATGACGCGTCATGACGTAAGCCAATGAATTGTCAATCACATGTCAATCACGCTGCCGATTCTGGACCCTAAATGTGGGTGGGGCGTAAACTGGCTGCTAAATGAGATTTGGCATTAGAAAATTAGTCTTAAATCACTACTGTGTTTATTTTCATGGATTTTTTTTCGGCAGACCTATTTTACAAGTCATCAACTATGTAATAAGTGCCAAAGTACGGTGTATTCTTTAGGTCCTTTAATGAATTTCCTTAATTTCCTCCTTTTCAAAACTGTTCACGTCCTGGAAATGGTTGTTTCCTTAAAATTTTCATTCACGTTTTTCTATGACTTCAAGGAGCACGGGGATGTCTTCAAACTAGATTCTGTACAATATGTAAATAATGTATTCTTGTTACTTCTGCTGTAAATAAATGTTAAATATTAATTACATTGTGGATGAAATAAAAACGTATTTATCATAATTATTAAAAGTTAGAACAAGACTCCCGTTCTTTTTGTTGGATTTATATATGGACTGCGTTTTGATAATGATGATGGTAATCCACAACACATGTATGTATGGCGCTATACAGGGTGGCCAAAATTTCAAACGGAACGGCATTTAACTTCCCTAAATATTGGGGCGGATGTGGAATCTTTCCCCGAGAAAAAATTACTAGTAATACCAAGATCAGCAATTTTGGATGAGTAGTTTTCGTTCCAGGTTGCATTTTACGACCCCACGTCAGGGTTCAAATTTGACCGATTTCAATACAACTTTGGCCAGTTATTTCACATTTTTCGCTTGTCATAGAAGTGAACAATATGTCATCTGCATGTCTTAGTTAAACCGGTCATTGTAAACAACGGTAATGGAATGTATATTCCCTGCTCAATACAATGACAATCAAAGGATGCCAAATAACGGGCAAAAGTTTTGTTCAAATTGGTACAATTTGAAATCTGGCATGAGGTCACAAAAACTGCATTTTTGATATTAAGATAAATTGTTTACAGGAAAAGATTCACCATCTGGAAAATCCAGTCTCCTATATAATTATGCGAAGCATGCCGTTCCGTTTTATTTGGGCCACCCAGTATACTATCTCTTTTGTAGTATGTCATACAGTATATTACACATACGTGTATTACTAGATTTATCAGTATGATTATTATGTGCGTGCAAGGATAGCGGTTGTGGGTGTAATTGAATCTTATTTTCCCAGTTGGTGCAAACATAACATGAATGTCAGTTTGTCATGTTTATTTCCATATAAGAGTGAGATATATGAACTTGAAATAAAAACAATCCTTTGCTCACATAATACTTTGAATGATTGCAAAAGTTACTTATTGATTTCCCTTTTGTCTGTTAATGTAGATTTCTGAGTAAACCAACATTAAAGGTGCACCTGTAAAGTGTCAGATATTGCCCAAAATGACATTTGAGACTTCAATCCTGGACCAAAATCATTGTAAGATATGTCTGATACTGTGTGAAAGTTTCATTGAAAAAGAACACTGCTTTCCTGGTTAAAAAAGCGAAAATATGCGTCAGCTTTTACAACGGACGTTTATGAGGTTAATAACCGTTCATTAACGCTTTTGAGCTGAATGATAGATATCGTCATACTAAAGGGGCATTTGAAAAAATCTAACCCCATTTTATTTTCTCCTACCATAAGCTAAACAACACGGTAGAAGAGAAACGAGGAAGCTCCAAGTAATTTTCGTGGAGTTAGACACTTTACAGGCATCCCTTGAACAGAAAAGGGAAGGGAAAATCTCCAAATATTTATACAAATAAATTGAAAGAATCAATGAAGTCTAAAATGTATAATTTCAAGGTGGTATCTCCCATGATATAGACTGTACAACGTGTGAGCTGTTTAAAGGATAGTACAGTTCTGGTGATCCAGAATTCTAGTAACTTAAACTTGTAAGTTATTGAAAACTAACAGTTATATATAGTTCAATGATGCTTAAATAGTAGAAAACATATAAAACTTACAGGGCTGTTTTCATTAAAAAATCAGCTGTTAACACAAGAGGCACCTTAAGTTTCAACATTTTGTTATTCAAATATGTGAATGAGATGTTTAGTAAAAAGTAATTATTTAAAAGAGAGATCATCAAACACAATTTTTATAACCATATTGGTATATTTTCAGAATGTGTATGACTTATAAATATTTTCTTGAATTATTTAATAAAAGTTGGTCGCAACGTTTATCTCTTAAAGCACCCTCCTAAACCGATACTGAACTACCCCTTTAATAATATGATTCAAATAACACACAAAACAACATTGCATTGGTTTTATCATGACATTTAATACAATATATGTATTAAAATCAACCGGAACATCAACTTTATAAAGACAAACTAACATGCCATATCATTAAAAAGAAATTATGTTTTAGTATGCATGCATAAAATGCATAATTAAAGCTTAACAACAGCATTCGAAAATACCCGGAGCAAAAAATGAAAAGACACGCCTTTACACCACAATCAATAATTGGTTTTGCCAATATTATGCTGTTGGGAACTTTCCCAATGCTGCTATTCAGCTTTAAAGGGATCTAGAAACTTTGTTGACATGTGCAAAAAGTGATGAAGGGTTGATGCAATGTATATTGTTGTTATCTGATATGTCCACAGGGTATTGTGTGAACATTTCAAGTCAAATGGACATTGCATGGCCAAGTAATGAGCGAAAATGCAAAGTGATATTCACTAACTCACTGCACTCACTTTGTACGCGGTTTCAAAACTCCTGGGCCCCTGGGGAGTTGTTCTTATCTGAATACTTCGATCCTACATATCTTTGTAACGAAAGGGAAATTTGAAAAACCGAAACCGGTCCCATGATTTTATTGTTAATACGAATACAACAAGGTATGAGGGAACTGCTAGATTCAAATTTTATTTTGAGGATTTGGACAATGTTACTTAGTCCCTTTAATATCTGTTACAAAAGGTGAACAACTTTATAAACAAAATAAAAAATTACTTGTCTTGGGATACAACTTCAAATAATTTTTAAATTTTCAAGAAAAAGAAGATCATTAGTTTAGTGTCCCCAATGCGACATAAAGTTGTTCAATTCATAATTTTCAATAACATATATACAGGTTTCATTTTAAACACATACTCATAAGTATTAATTCCTTAAAAGTACTGGCTTTATGTTCTCTATGCAGGAAGGTACTAATATTTATTTAATAGCTTAAATAAATCATTTCAGTTCTGATATTCAGATATAAAGTAATTTGTCAAATTCAACCCAATCACTTGGAGCTTTTACATTTCCATTTTTACCTTGATGTTGTTGGAACATATGAATGAGACGAGTGTTGATTTTACAAACGTCTCCCTAATAATGGAGATATTCCAGAACCCTCTCCCTTAGTTATAATCCATGGGCGAAGCCAAAATGTGATATCAATAGACATTATTTTCACCCCCTTTCACTATTTCAATAAATAAACAGTGTTCCTTTTCTGTTAAACTATCATGCACCGTTCAGAAGAATTCTACAATGATTTTGTGTTTGACTGAAGTCCCTTTTGGAAAAATCTTATCAAGTTAATGGATCACTTTATCACATGACGTATACAGGGTTCCGATCAACAATCAGTCATTCAGATTTTTACTTGTCATTGTTCTTTAGTTCTCTAGTCTTGCCTGCTCACAAGTCACATTGTATTATTCAAAACTGTATTCTTTCTTTAAAACAAAAGTATGTGAACTTTGAAGACTAATTTCAACTCTGTATTGGTAGAAGATTAACATAAATGTTTATAGAAATGTCCGAGCATTAATCTGAACCGATCCTCTATTATGCCTCTATCCTCATTTACTATACAGAACTTTGTTTAAATATCACCACCAATTGCTGAAGAATGTGACACCTTTAAGTCGTTTTCCCCTTGCATATGTTTATTTTTGCAGAAGTTCTCAATATAGAAAATTCAGGTTGCAACTCATTATTTTGCAGCAGCATGGCACAATTTGCACTATAATCCGATAATATATAATTATATTATATACTAATTACAGACATCACCACCTAAATCACGGCCACTTCAGGTTTCCTGCTTCATGAGGCAATTGCGTAGTCTAAACTTTAACGCTTTTCCATTCTTTAGAAACGTCTCATTAGTTTTGGCTGCACCTTCCTTTGTATTCCCATATTGATCAAAATACAAGAACATTTTTCTATTGACTTCCTTGTATCATAATCCTTGCATGTCTTCCACACGTTCTGCAAAGCATCGCTTCTCCCTCGCCCAAGTCCTTTTCTCTGGAGAAAAATCTAAATGCAATCCATCTGTCCTGCTTATCTTTCTCCATGTCGCCATCTCCATCATCTGTTGAGATCAAACACACTTCTTGTCTGCATTACCCCCAAAAGATGTCTGCCTCTAGATTGTATTGCAAATGTTTTAAGAGTTATACGCTTCATCGCTCTTTGTTCCCCATCCGAGTCTATCTCTTTGCAGAAATGTCTGAATGCGAACAATCTGGCTAGCCACACCTTTTTTTCATATCTCCATCATCGTCATCATCGGAGAACAGACAATTTTCTTTACCAGCATCTCCCTCTCAAAGACGCTCGACTCTAAAGTGATTGCTTTGAGTTCTACACATCATCGCTCTTTGTTCCCCATCCGAGTCTATCTCTCTGCAGAAATGTCTGAATGCGATCAATCTGGCTTGCCACACCTTTTTTTCATGTCTCCATCATCGTCATCATCGGAGAACAGAACATTTTCTTTATCAGCATCACCCCTTTTAAAGACGCTTGTCTCTAAAATGATTGCTTTGAGTTCTACACGTCATCGCTCTTCATTCCACGCCTTAGTCTGTCCCTCTGCAGAAACGTCTGAATGCGATCGATCTGGCTTGCCACACCTTGCTTCATGTCTCCATCATCGTCATCATCGGAGAACAGACACACTTCTCCGTCCGCATCCCCGCCTCCAAGATACTTGCTACGACTTGCGCCCGCTGATGAAGTTGGCGCAGGAACAGGCAATTTGGAGACAAGGACTGGTGGAGAAGGAAGTTTGATTTCTGTCGTCAGTGGCTCGCTTTTCTCAACCTGTTGTGAAGTTAGAGAAAATGACAAACTTGATTACTATGAAATCATCTGAAGAGAGTTATTGTAGCCTAATTTAATACAATCCAGATAAACTGATTTTACACACGATTTTCATGAACTAAGTCTCCTTTAAAATTAAAGGCATAGTATAGACGTGCGCTATATAAGTAGCCACCATTATCATTATTATAGTATTGGTCGACCTGAATATTAGTAACCAAAACCTGCACCATAACAATACCCAAAATAACAAATCAAAAATTACAAAAGACTAAGTAAAATGCCTGTTATCATTTTAAAAGAGCTGTTAAAACACAAGAGGGCGCTTTCTAAAAACACATTGGTTTCAAACATTAACAAAATAATTTGCATATCTGTTAAAATAATAATGAAACATAGATCATCAACAACTATTCAAAAACCTACTTTGTAAATTTATAAAAACGTGTAAGCATTTCATACATATTTTTTTAAATCATCGAATAAATGAAAGAACCCACATTTATTCCAAGCCATTTCTGAACCGATTTTGATTAAATAAAGTTTATTCCATCATTCAATTCCTTTACTTTGAGATTCAACCACCTTGGAGACCCTGTACCCAAATTGCATTATTAACTGAAATTTAATTATTGTCACATGGATCTTGTAATAGCCATGTTTTTATTTTATAACTAGACGCAGTGCGCTCAGGGAGTGCATACCTCCGCCAACACTAACAAATCCATGCCCTTTTACTTTTGACCTTGAAAATTGAATGGGTTCTATTCTAGATGAACATGAAGCTTCTACAAAAAATTGGTTGAGATATCTGTGAAATTGTGAGCAGGAGACTGGTGACAAACAAACAAACAAACGGGACCGAAAACATAACCTCCTCCAACTTCGTTGGCGGAGGCAAATAACAATATCCTGTAGACAAGGGGTTACAAGGATCACACAACAGGGACAACTGTATTGACGCACACAAATGTACAATTGCTTACCTGTTTGCGAACACCATATAATTCACCCTGAGAGGACTGGGGTGACTTGTCTGAAGTAATCGTAGATGCCCTAGATCGTCTAGACTGTGAAGCTCGGGAGAACTCCATCAAGGACAGGTGAAGCTGCTGTGCTGTCTGAAACTGTGAAACAACTGGTGAAGCCTTTGCTGGGATCTTTGAAGGAGGCTCCTGTCCTTGACTGCTGCCCCTGAAGGAACGCAACGTTTTCTCTGGCATGTCCAGACTGCGCTTACTACCTCCAGCTCTGAAATCCAAAGAAGTGATCACCATTTCATTCAAGCCTTGCCGACTTGTATCCTTTTCGATAACGGAACATTTGGAAGGTGAGGCTATTGACTGAGAACCTTGGTAATGTGCATCCTGGGAACACTGTGAAGCTGAGAAGTAATTCTGCACCTTGGACTGAGCGTCTACGTTGCCGGAAGAAACCACTGGGGATCTAGAAGGTCTAGGTGACATCAGCAAAGCTGGTATGCGCCTTGGAGAATTGATGTAAGATGTAGTGAAGGACAATGTTGAATATTCTTTTGACCGCAATGTCCGTGCATTGATATTGGACGAATCCATAGCTGTTGCAGCACGAGTTGTGATTGCTGCATCGCAAGGTTGCTGATCAGTTGTCAATGTCTGTTTGCTTTGTGAACCAGTGGTGCATTGCCTGACAAACATTGATGTGGTTGGCTTGCTAGTGGTTGCGGCTAGCCGACTCCTTTCACCTTTAGTTTTGGGGTAAGATTCTGGAAAGAAAGTTGCAGGTATGATCACATCATCATCGTCATCATAATCATCATCATCAGGGTCTTTACCGGAATGTGTCACCTCATGAGATAAAGCTAGCTGTAAAATGCCTTTATCAACAGTTGTTCTTCCTGCATGTGAATTAATATCCTTTTCCTCACAAACACTGTCAATGCTGCTGGATTGTTTTGCTGATGATCTTGAAACATTACCAGCTGCATCTGAAGGTAAAGATTCTTCTGAAACAGTCATGTTGTTACATTTTGAATCCCCTGAACTTCCCTTGGAAGAGGTGGAAGTAATGCTTTCATTCTTCAGTAACACTCCATCTTGTGGGCTTCTGGGATTCCCATTAGTAGAATCTTCATTCACCTTTTCTTTTCCTTCAAATGGTGCTTCAGGATTTATGGAAACCTTCTCTGATGGTTGCTGAGAAAGCGACATAATTCCTTGATCCTTGGAATCTTCTTTATCATGGATACTTGAGGTTATGTTGGCAGGCTCTCCTTCCATCCTGTCTTTTCCTTCCATTGCTGCACTGGGAGTGAATATCCCCTCCTTCATTGGCTTCCCTGAAACAAGCTGCGCTGAAGAAAGTTCCTTGTCATCGTTGACATGTTTGGCAGCTTTATCACTTGTGACACAAGTATGTTGGAGCTCCCCACTTGATGTTTGTTGTGTCTCTGTGAGTTGAGATTTACTGGTGCAGGTCTCATGATCACGTGACTGTGTCTCAGTCCTCTCCTCTTTTTCTGTAGATGGCATATTTCCTGTGTGACTTACGCTTGGCATCATCTCATTATCACATCCATTCCTTGGAGAAATATCCTTGTCTTCAACTGTGACTGGCGGTTGCAGCTTGACGGCAATGTTTCCTTCTCTCTGAGCACTTTGATCAGCAATACTGCCTTCTTCACATACAGGTTTCTTTGAAGCTTTCCTGATGCTATGCGTTTCTGTGAGGACTTTATTATCCCGAGCCTTCCATGTTAGTTCCTGGGTGTCCTTTTCATGTTGGTTTAGTCCGATGGCAGGGATATCCTGGACAGAAAGCCTCTTTGTAGGACTTGCCCTATGGACAGGATTTCCCAAAGTTTTTCCACTGCCATATTTTTTCACACGGATTGATTCTAGTTCCTCTGCCTTGATTCTGAAGTTTGTTTCCTCTGTGTTATGTCCAGTCTGTGTTGCATTGACTCCTGCTGTTGCATTGAAGACATCAGACAAAGGCTCAGCAATTCTCGCGGCATTATCGATTTCTCCAACATCACTCGCATCTGCGATGTCCATGTTCTGATTTCTTTCTTGCGTATCCTTTATTGACATTTCATATGGCTCAATTCCCGACATCTCAACACACGCAATATTTAGGGTATGACTGTCCTCCGTCTTCTTATCACTTGGTCCAAAACTGTCTAAGATCTGTCCCTCTTCTGCATTCTGTCTCGTAGTTACTCTTTCACCATCGTTGGTTAACTGCCCATCACCTGCATTCAATTTCTCTGTATGTTGTTTAGCACCTCCATCACAGGTATCAGTTCCACTATCAGTGAGGCCTTGTTCAACTTGCTCAGTTTTGTTTACAGTTCCTTTATTCTCTGTTTCCACCCCTTCATAACCTGGAGGATGCTCAGCTTTGCCTCCAGCGACCCCACAAGCGGTGTCATCCTTGCTTTTAACAAAGAGAGTCTGTTCTTGAGACAGGTCACTCGTGGAGCAACTGGCATCTCTTGTAGCTGCACACAGCAGCTCGGTCTGGACAGCTTCTTCCTTGACAGGTCTACAAGTTTGTTCCTGTAGTTTTGTAAGCTCTTGAATCCTGCCTTGGAGATCAACCTGAAAATGAAAGGAAATTTATTTAAAAGTGGTATTTCTAATGTTAACAAAAAAGTTAATTTAAGTGCATGCACTTTAGGAGTAATCTTACAATTATCTATAAAAAGTTTTGCCCGATGGCCATGAAAAATCCTATCAAAGTGAGATATACATTTCAAGATATAGTTACTTGCATTATCACCTGACTTAGTATACAGTACACGTCGCTGCCGTGTTCTATTTTTGGATAACACATGGGTATAGCACACCCCTGCAAGTCAAGTCAGATGATAAAACAGTTATTAAATTTGTTGTCGGGAAAATCACGGAATATTCCTACCCTTGGGATTTCAAATGCTATTTCGTGAAGAAAATAAGACTTATTTACTCTTCCCTCAATAGCATTTAAAATCCCTCGGGATGTAATATTCCGTGCTATACCCTCCACCGCCATTTAATAACAGTATAATAGCAACTGCCTACAGATTTTAACAATTGCAATAATTTGTATCTGTTATGATTAACTTTTAAGGAAATGAACTGGTCTCCTGCAAAGATTACCATATCAATGGTTCATGATCACCTTTTCATGATCAATCACGTACCTCTAGTTTGTGCAAGTCGCTGCTGAGTGTCTGATTCTTGGAGGCCCAGGTCGTATTGAGGTCCTCAAAATTTGTCCTCGCTTTCTTTGAAGCTTGACCCTCTTCTCTAAGTCTTTCAACCTCCCTCTGCAGCTCCTGCACCTGTTTATGGTTTATAAGGAACAAGAGAAGGTTATATTTATAACAGGACCATGAAATCTTGTCTCACAAGAATTCAGGTTCTGCAAATTTAGCCGAGCTCATTTTGCAGCTTGGCTGTCTTCCTTTAGCCGCTCCACCTCCCTCTGTTACTCTGTCACCGGTTTATTGTAATTCGATATGGAACAAGAAGAAGTTATATCACATGATCATGGAATAAATTTTTGTCTCAAAAGGGTATTGACTATTGAGGTCCTCCAGATTCATTCTTGCTTTCTTTGCAGCTTGACTATCTCTATTGAGCCTTTCAACTTCCCTCTGCAACTCTGTCACCTGGTTTATTGTTATCAGATAAGGAACAAGAGAGTGTTATATCGCAGGACCATGAATCGAGTAAAAATCTTGTCTCAAAAGAATTCATATAACAAAAAACATGGCAGCCAAGGACTCCTACATATGTCAGTTTTAAATGACTTATTATTGAGGTTCTGCAAATTTAGCCGAGCTCATTTTGCAGCTTGTCTTGCTTCCTTTAGCTGCTCTACTTCCATATGCATCTCTTTCACCTGATTATTTTTAGGAAAAAAATGAATATATAGTACATAATCATGATTTTAGGGTACACATTTCTCTCACGAGGAATAAAGATAAAGAAAATGGTATAAAAGAACCAGAACATTTTTTCCTAGTCTAGTTCATAGGAAGACATACTAAAATTATACTGTATATCTGGCAATAATAATATGCCTACCATATTCAGTATGTTATCATCTCAGGTAGATAACAGAGGTGTTCATTCTTTCCCACACAAAGTTGGATAATTCACTAAAATCTGATAAAATAAAGTCTATTGTATAGTTAATCAAATAGGTATTCTACTAATTAGAATGTTGAAAGTATACAGAATTCAATATATCACATCAGGTATGTTTTCATCTTGAGTAGATAACAGAGTTGGTGTAAATCTTTTTTCTATATAAAGTTAGTAAATTCACAAAATTCTGAGAAAATATAGTTAATTTAAAGATGTATTCTACTGATTAGAATGTTGATAGTATGCAAAAATCAATTGTTCACATCATGTATGTTTTCATCTAAAGTAGATAGCAGAAGTGCTTATCTTTTCCCACACAAAATTGGTAGATTCACTAAAGTCTGATGAAATAAAGTTTATTTATAGTTAGGTGTTCTACTAATTAGAATGTTGAAAGTTTACAGAATTCAATATATCACATCAAGTATATTTTCATCTCGAGTAGATAACAGATTTGGTGTAAATCTCTTTTCTATATAAAGTTAGTAAATTCACGAAATTCTGAGAAAATAATGTCTAGTTAATTAAAGAGGATTTCTACTAATTAGAATGTTGATAGTATACCAAAATCAATTTTTCACATCAGGTATGTTTTCATCTAAAGTAGATAGCAGAAGTGTTAATTCTTTTCCACACAAAGTTGGATAATTCACTAAAATCTGATAAAATAATGTCTATATATAGTTAATTTAAGAGGTATTCAGAATGTTGATAGTATACACAAATCTATTTTTCACATCAGGTATGTTTTCACCTAAAGTAGATAGCAGAAGTGCTTATCTTTTCCCACACAAAATTGGTAGATTCACTAAAATCTAATAAAATAAAGTATATATGTTTAGTTAGGTATTCTACTGATTAGAATGTTGAAAGTATACATAATTCAATATATCACATCAAGTATGTTTTCATCTCGAGTAGATAACAGATTTGGTGTAAATCTTTTTTCTATATAAAGTTAGTAAATTCACACAATTCTGACAATGTACAAAGTCTACGACCATCTAAATTTGTTATCTCGGACCCCCCTCCTGATTACACAACAGTGGAATTGGACTCGGCCTCAACAAATTTTAGCGACGGACACCCCCCCCCCCCCCCCCCCCCCTCTCAACCCATTTAAACGACTCTCAGCCAGTGATCTCGGTCCCATTTTTGTAAATTATGCACCCCTTATGAAAAAATCCTGGCTACGGGCCTGCAGAAGTTAGAATCTCACTCTGTATGCAGAACAGCCAAAATTTTCTTTTGTATTTCTTTGGTTGGCAATTTCTTATAAATGTATGTCTTTGTTTTTTGATGAAATTAATTATTGTCCAACCATTTTTAGCCTAAAATTTCAAACAGCAAACAGGGAAATAATTACAAATACTACACCATAATGGGGAACAAATATTTACTTAATAAGGGAGATTTTCAAATTTGTTTGTCTGGATGTCAAAAGATCAGTACATTTTCAGTGAGCCTCCTGCAGAATTATTATTATGGAGACTTGGCAGCTCTGCATAATATGTTATTGCCAGATGTTAGGAGTATGCACAGTGTGAGACACAAGGTAGTCTTGAATCCAAACTGTTTTCTTCTCTGTGTCTTGACAAGAATACCAAATGAATACCTGAAAAAATAGGGTTAAAAATGGGTTAAAATGGGTTAAACAAGGCGATAGCCGTAAAGTGTCTCGCCCACTTGCGCGCAATTGACCCTCATTTGACCTTTGACCTACTTATGTGACCTTTGACCCCAGAATATCATGGAGGCCAATGTAGGGCATCTACCAATCAAGTTTGGTTACAAACAGATGCAGGGTTGGAAAGTTGTCCAAATTTTTACAAAGTGTCACGGACGGACAGACGGATGGATTCCTAATGCCCGGCGCAGACAGAGCCGACTTGACCCGATCCGACTGGTTTTCAACCTGATTAAATCAGTATGCGCTGCCTCAGGACTCCGGTTTTTCCAGTCAAGTGCCAGTCGGAGGTCATTCAAGGCAGATTCAACATGTTGGATCGGCTCCGACTGAGCGAAACTCACTCTAGCCTGACTGAAGACCAGTCGGATCGGGTCGAGTCGGCTCTGTCTGCGCCGGGCTTTAGTCTCCCTTCACCTACGGTGGCTGGACAAAAATGATAGGACTCGACCACAAACTTGGTTAAAGTTTTCCTTTACTTTGGTTGTTTCCATCATAGCTGTCCTTTTCTCATGAGGAAGATTTTGTTACTTTTTAAAATTATGACTTAACCAATAAAACCAGAACGTCAATGACGTAGCGCTCATCCGGCATCTCGCAACATCAAATATCGCAAATTTCATGTGGTACACTTTTCAACTGGTCAAAAACTGCCCTGGAAGGGACATACATTTTTAAAATTTTTTTAATTAGAGCAAAAAAAATATTAATTTGACGCTCCAGAAGGGACATGGGAAAAAAATAAATAAATAAATAAATAAAAATAATAATAAATAAATTTAAAAATGTAAACAAAATAACCAAATTTTTTTTTTTTTTTTTTATAAAATAAAAATAAATAAAAATAAATAAATAAATAAAAAATTAAAAATAAATAAATAAATAAATAAAAAATTACCATAATTAATTAATGGAGAAAAATTTCAAAATTCTGTGTAGAAGTTTAGTGTACCAAAGTTAGCTCTACCAGATAAAGCAAACCAAATAAAAATCGGTCGAGAAATGAAGGAGAAGAAGCATTTTTTGTGATTTTTGGAATAAATTTGCATAAATTACCATAATTAATTAATGGAGAAAAATTTCAAAATTCTGTGTAGAAGTTTAGTGTACCAAAGTTAGCTCTACCAGATAAAGCAAATCAAATCAAAATCGGTCGAGAAATGAAGGAGAAGAAGCATTTTTTGTGATATTTGGAATAAATTTGCATAAATTACCATAATTAATTAATGGAAAAAAATTTCAAAATTCTGTGTAGAAGTTTAGTGTACCAAAGTTAGCTCTACCAGATAAAGCAAACCAAATCAAAATCGGTCGAGAAATGAAGGAGAAGAAGCATTTTTTGTGATTTTTTGAATAAATTTGCATAAATTACCATAATTAATTAATGGAGAAAAATTTCAACATTCTGTGTAGAAGTTTAGTGTACCAAAGTTAGCTCTACCAGATAAAGCAAACCAAATCAAAATCGGTCGAGAAATGAAGGAGTAGAAGCATTTTTTGTGATTTTTGGAATAAATTTGCATAAATTACCATAATTAATTAATGGAGAAAAATTTCAAAATTCTGTGTAGAAGTTTTAAATCCCCCTCCTAGCCCTATCTTATGAAACAATCAGAATCAAAATCGGTTGAAAAATAACGAAGAAGAAGCATTTTGAAAACTGTGGACGGACGGACGGACGGAAGGACGGACGGACGGACGGACGGAAGGACGGACGGACGGACGGACGGAAGGACGGACGGACGACGGACGCAACGGCATGGCATAAGCTCATCGGGCCCTTCGGGCCGGATGAGCTAAAAAACACAAATTATGGAATCATTTTATAAAATTGATGGATCCTAACCTCCTTTTCTCTCTGCCCTTGTGCGTCTTCAAACTTTTGTGACATTTGGTTCAGGTTTTCAACGGCTTTGGTCTTCGCCTCCATCGCTGCTCTTTGCTCCTCAGAGAGTTTTGCTGAAAGCGTTTCTTTCTCAGCAGCTTTTTGAGCCATCTCTTTGCTCGTTGCCATGCAGTGCTCCGCTAGCTCATGCGCCTCCTTCAGCTGCTTCTGTAATACCTTTAAAAAGTGGATAAGAAAATCATCGCTATAAGAATGACCCCTTGCATATGAGAACCTGGTAGATGTAGGAGTACAAAGCCTATATGAGGATTCCATAACCCTGAAGGGAACATGTTAATTACACTAACATTCAAAATGATGATGATACTGATGATGATGGTGATGGCGATGATGATGGTGGTGGTGGTGATGGCGATGATGATGGTGGTGGTGGTGATTATGATGGTATTGGTAATGGTAGTGGTGGTGGTGGTTGTGATGGCTATGATGATGATGATGATGATGACAATGACAATGATAATAATGATGATACTACTACTACTACTATTGCTAAACATACATGTAGTAAGTAATCCAATTGGAATACAAATAGCAATACATATAATGTATAATATTGAGTTTAGACCTGTTGTTTATGGGAACCGGGTATGCTATGTACAAAGTCTACAGGATTTTTAGAATCTCGTAGTAACCGGATTAAAAGATAACAATGAAAACGTTGTTAAGGTTTATTAGCGGTTGCATTAATTTGCAAAGTCTGGTATTGAGTAGAAAATGACTACCGGTAGACAATTAAAAAAGTGTCAACATTTATAAACATAACATAATGTGAAACTACCTATAGAAGATATAAAGAGGCTAAACAGGAACAACCTTTTAAACACAAAAACTAAACTATTGCTAAATAACTGTTAGCCATAAGGACACATAATCATGGTGTATACGTTAATGTGTGCTGCTTAATGGCATGTACATTGTATAAGTACGAGCAGCTATAAGATTGTACATACTGTTGGGATTTCCCAACAGTCTAGCTAGCTGTGGCATGTCTACATTTTGATTTTTTAGTATAAATATGCATATCCCAAAGGGCCTGCCCAACTATTTTCAAGACCAGTCGATCCTGAGCAGTTATGATGGGTGTGATGATTTGTTTAAGCTTTTTACCTTCTGTAACTTCTTGGCATCTTCCAACTGGTCTTTCAGCGATTTGGTTCCATCCAAGAGCTGTAAAGAAAGAATGAAGATTATTACACCCTTGTCCATCAAGATAAATTGATTAATTTGAACATACGTTGTAATCATCAATCTGAATTTTGTGGTAAGCAATAGTCACAAATATACCCATAACCAACTGTTCAGACCTTTCCTAAATGCACACACCAACATGCCATTTATAATTGGTAGTTACACAATCAAAATAAAAATGCTTAGCAGTGGCCCGGGTGCAAATGGTCACTGGAAATTTCACTTGGCCAGTTTATAAATAAGCTAGAAACTCTGTATTGGCCACTAACTAATTAGGATCTACAACACACAAGTCTATGGTGAGGATAAATTGGATGTGTACTTTTGGCCACCTGAAAAAAGTTAAGAGAAGGCCTGAGAAACTCCAGTAAGGCTTTCGTAAGCTAGTTTCTGTGAACTTCATCAGACTGTCCCACCTTTTACGTTGGTGGGGTATTTCCATTTTTTGCTGAGTGACACATAAACAATATTTTTAATGTAGTGTTCACCCACTAAATATGGTGTACTCTTTATGCAGTGGATATCCATTAATTAAGATTTAAAACACTAGTTTGTCTCATCACAATACAATTTCCTTTAAGTTTCTTTCAAATGGATAATATCAGAAAAGATCCATAGTCAACACTTTACATAAGCCACATCAAATTGCTACTTAATAATATTTTGCAATACACATAGGTGTGGGCATAGAAAATAGGGTTTCCAACATTTCATCAGTTCTATAAATTTTTAAACACCAACCCTTCATCATGTATGTATAGTAGTCCATCATGCATACTTTGTGTAAATCTCAACTAGAAGTAAGTGGGAAAGTAGATTTTCTGTTTGGGCATGAAGTACAATTTGAAAATGTATGATTTTACTTGACTAAATGGGCCAGTAGAGAAAAAGATTACTGTTGAGACAATTGCATTAATTACCTGTTGAATTTCTTTTTTCAGTTGTTCAACCTTCATATCAGATTCTCTCTTCTGCACCAACCCTTCATCATGTATATTATGTATCCATCATGCATACTTTGTTTAAATCTCATCTAGAAGTAAGTAGGCAAGTACATTTTCTGTATGATATTTTACTTGACCAAATGGGCCAGTAGAGAAAAAGATTACTGTGGAGACTTGCATTACCTGTTGAATTTCTTTCTTCAGTTGCTCAACCTTCATATCAGCGTCTCTCTTCTGCACCAAGCCTTGGTCTTGTTTCTGATCTTGACCTGCCCTGGCAGCGATGATCACCTTCTGCTTGTTAGCTACCTCTGCCCTCAATGCCGATAACTGACAGTCCTGGTGCCGGTTACTAAACTCAAGGAACTTGTTCAACTTGCTGGCCTCAGCAACTGGGTAGAATAAGAGAAGTCAATAATGGGTGAGATTTATCTAAGTATCAAATATGAATTGTATCAGCTGTAAGCAATTAACAGTAATATTACAACAGTCAGTGGCGTAGCTTGGTCGGACTTATTGGGGGGGGGGGGGGGGGGGGGGGCACACATTATGTTTTTGTAAATAATGTCCTTTTATGTTTCCTATTGTTTTTTCAAATAATTTTTTTGGGGGGGACGTGGACGTGCCCCTATCAAACATTACAATAAGTGAACCATGTTACATACATTCTTTCTTGAACATCTCAAGGGACTGCTATAATTTGCGACTTGTCTGGTCAGATCCTTGCACTTGCTTTCCACTGCAGCAACCTGTTGGTTTGTGCGCCCCTCTGTTCTATACCTGCAGTATGTAATTAACTTATAAAAACTGACTTAGTGTAATCAGGTAAAATGAGCAGGATAAAAATCATACCTTCTTTCTTCAATGTATCAAGGACATCGCTGAAAGTTGTCATCTGCTTCGTCAAATCCTTGCACTTGCTTTCTACATCAGCAACCTGTTGGTTGTGCGACACTCTGTTCTGGGCCTGTGTCTGTAGTCTGTGTGCCTGTTCGCTGACCGTTCTCTCCAGGTTGTACTTCACCAACTGCATGATAATGAAGAACAGGGTTTGTAATAAATCAGTTTAAATGAAATGATAATAATAATAGATAACATTTGATAATGCTAAAACAGATTCAGGACAGGTCCCGGATAAAACTTGGGCTTGAATCTATGGAGAATGCATACGTGGAAGTGGTGTGGCAAGATTGGTAGAGCGCGTGCTTTCCGATCGTGAGATCCCAATTTCGAACCCAGCCCACTCTGTTTGCCCTTCAGCAAGGCATTTAATACACATTGCTGCTCTCTATCCAGGTGTATAAATCGGTCCCTATAAATCGGTGCAAATTTGTGTTGGGCTAGTTTCTTGCCCAATCGGGCAACTAAATAAATGTTCAACCTATGTAATTTCATGTTTCTAATTCTCATCTAAAAGTAAAGGGGCCAAGTTATTTGTTATATTGGGGCAATTAACATCTCAAATTTAATGATTTTACTTGCCTGAATGAGACACACAAAGTACACACAAAGTTAGTGCGGAGGCCTGCTAATCCTGGGGGTGTATTCTGAAAACGATTTTAAATCAAATTTTATTGCATCTACGTCATATCTACGTCACTAAAATATGACACTGTATTAAGGAATAGCGATTTGCTAAAATATATTTTAGTGACGTAGATATGACGTAGATAAAATAAATTTTAACTTCAGAATACACCCCCTGGTTTGCCATGAACTAACTCAATGGCAAATATAAAATCTTGTTTTAAAACTGGATCAATCTAAGAGGGGTTTCACACGATGGCAAACTCGTGACTTCAATCACGATTGGAATCATTTTTCACTCCAATCACGGTATTCTTTGACCGTGTGAAAGCAAACTAGAATCACGAATCGCAAATTTCTAATCGTGGTCCAGAGGTGTTTTCTAATCATGATTCACTCAAATCACAGTGCAAATGGGTAGTGTGAACGGCTTGACCTCCAAAACACGATTTGGGAGGTGGAGCTTACGTGACCTTACAGGCTTTCATGCACTTCCGCCGATAAACCGGGCGCTCTTCACTTCGAGTGCAGTGCATGCAGCGTACTACTAGTGCTCTCCTTGTTTGATTGACAGGTACAAAGAAACACGTCTCCAGAATCGCGATTGTAATCACAGTCTGCATGGAGTCTTTTTTCCTCGTGTGAAAGCAAGGTAAGGGACCATCTACAAAGTATGTACGCACATAATTGCCTCCCTCCCCCCCCCCCCCCCCCCCGTACGCACATTTTTTTGCACGTAGTTGAATGGAGCGTACGCATCAGCGTGAACCCCCCCCCCCCCCACTCTTGTGCGTACATACTGTGTAGATGGCCCCCTAATTGATATCGGCTTACCTGCAGACCTCTCACGTCATCCTTGAGAAACTTCACCTCCCTCTCCCAGCCCTCCAGAGTCAGCTGCAGCTTGTTCTGCATTCACACAACGATCAATACAAGATCAAGATAAATACAGGATCAATATAATATCAATACAATGATAAAATTGTAAAAATCAAAGTGGAAAGTACAAATTGTTGGGTATGGGGAGCCTCTCAATGGGATTTATTATATATCAGATTTTTTACTCTATCCCATTACAAGACGGTAAGGCCATACAAAATAAATTGTTGTATTGGCGTAACCCGCCCGACCCTAAAAATACCGCCGACCCTAAAGGTTTTTTTTTATTTTTTTTTTTTTATTTTATTTTTTAAAAATTTATTTATTTTAATTGTATTATTTATTTTTTGTTTGCGATTGCGATATGTGTGTGTTATATGTGTGTGTGTGTGTTTTTGTGTATTTGTGCAAATCCTGCCCAAAAAAAAAACAACAAAAAAACACCCTACCTATTACACCTACCCTAATTTTTGGTTGCTCCAATCCAACAAAAACTATTTTTTGGCCTAATCTGAAGTGTTCGCGCTGTGACAAAGTAAATCTGCCATAGACCCTGTATTAAGGGGGCTACTTTTTAGCCGCCACAATGAATGGGAGACACGCGCCAAGCATTGGACGAAATCTGCACGATATTTGCGATATCTTCGTCTTTACTTGTAATTTTTGCTTAAAAGCAAGTCGTATTGATTTTGCTTTGTAATAAATATGGTATTATGTTTTATACTTGATAGTTGATACATGCAATTAATCAATTTTATGCCAAATATAGAAAAAAGGCAGATATTGGGAACTTATTGACTCGATGTTATCAATTGTCGCAAGCCGATTTGAAGCAAATTTAGTTAGTGAGCGCGCGTCACTGAACGCCGTACTAAGAGTCGGGCGTGTACGATTATCCACCTTCACACGATTTCCCCTCTATACTTCGGTCGTTAAATACCTGCGATCTGACCGTCAAGCTAGCAGAGTAATTATAACGAGTAATTATAATGAATGATTTTTCGGTCTACTCAATAGGTTACCATCTACCATAGATTTACACACACACACACACTCACACATACACACAAACAGAACTGAATCTTAGTTCTCTAAATGTACAATTTGCAACCTGTAGAGTTGTATATATTATATGCATAAGAACAATGAAAAGATAATAATGAAATGGCCAGAGTAGTTTAGAGGTGGATTGAATTCTTAACCAGCTCAGGATTGAGTGATTGTGCTACAACGTGCATTCTCAATAGACCCAAGCCCGAGTATTTTCGGAACCAGTCCTGAACGGGTTAGATTAGATGTGTGGGCCATATTGTGAACATTTTGTGCATGGTGCAAATGCTCGATGGCTCAGTATGTGTACTCAGTATATAGCAGTGTACTCAGTATGTGTACTCAGTATATGCAGTGTACTCAGTTTATGCAGTGTACGCAAACTAGCCTAGTCTATGGCGAACCTCAGTGAGTCAGTGTACTATCCCCATGCAGGACAGGGCTGCACTACCAGACATTATAGTGACTTATTTGGGGTAACATTGGCAGGACATTTGGTATGAAGAGACAGGTGCTTGCTAGTGGAGTAGTATAAAGCCCTCTGCAGACAGAGCCGACTCGTCCCGATCCGACTGGTTTCAATCAGGCTAGAGTTGGGCCCGGTCGGTCGGATCCGATTCATCGTGTTGAATCGGCCCCAGTTGGCATCCGAATGTCTCTCAACTGGCAAAATGTGTGTCGTGAGGCTCTGAAAACTGAGCCGATCCGAATGAAAACCAGTCGAATCGGGTCGAGTAGGCTCTGTCTGCAGAGGGCTTAACACAGATTAATGGAGCCAAGTTTGGACTGTTCTAACTTCATTCACTCAAAATGTAGACGATGACAGGTTAAAAAATCACCTTTTCAGCCTCCAAATGGTTGATTGTTGTGTCGTAGGACCGGCTCACACTGCTGATAGCCTCTGTGTGTTCGGCCGTCAGTGCATGGTTTCTCGACGTTTCTTCTTCCTGGTGTAATTAATATGAAAAAACACACAACCATTGTTTTCTTCTTATTGATACAGTGTAGAATACAAGTGTATACAACAAAGGTTAATTTTATTGTCTTATATAGGGGTAGCTGCTGGTAGCTTACATGTAAGGACATGGTTTTCTCTTATTGCATGGTTTAGGGATGTCTCTTCTTTCTGGTGTAATGAGGATAGATCCAACAAGTGATTGAATTAATCACATGGTTAATCTCTGTGTGGCAGAAACAAAAACTGTGATTAGAGCATGATTCCGTGACATTTTTTCTTCCTGGTTTATGCATTCCATGTCAAGTTTAATGTATTCCCTTTTGTTGTTGTCATGGTTTGAAAAATTGCGATTTGTCCTTGTTACCAGTGCTATTTTAGTGCGAAAACATAAAAAAAAATACATGATTTGAAAGTAAAACTTACCAATACTCTCTCCTTGTCATGGTAGTCTGATACCAGCTGTTGGATTCGCTTGTCATTCTCTGATATAGTTATCTGAAAAAAGGGATTTAAAACATGATCTAATGACAAAATAGGTATTGTAGAGTCCAGCCTCAAGGCCATTTTACACATGATCTAATGACAAAAACATGATCTAATGACAAAATAGGTATTGTACTTGTAGAGTCCAGCCTCAAGGCCATTTTACAGCATTGCGATACCATATTTCCAGTTATTACATCATGTTGATACTTGCATTTACCTAGAGTTCTCACACTAGGGCATTCCATCATTTAACCCATTCGGGACTGATTGATTTTGCTACAATATTTATTCTCCCTAGAGTAGACCCATGCCCGAGTATTTTCGGGCCCAGTCTTGAATGGGTTAAAAGAAGATATTCAGAGCAAATAACAAATGAAATGAGTATGGGATCGGTGCCCATGCACCATCAGACCTAGCTAGCTTAGTTACATGCCATAAGTAATAAGTATGCAACCAATAAGTGGCACTATTTTTTAGAGGCCATATAAAAGATTTCAACAATTTTGTGATTATGGTATAGAACTACACATAATGTAGTATGCAAGCGATCAGGGTTACATGGAAATGAGGCCTTTTATGCCGATTGGTGACTGATTATAAATTATACGTACCCTAGCAAGTCTGAGTTCTTCGACCAACTCCAGGAGTGTGTCTTTGAGTTTCATGACGTCCATATTGACAGAATCTTCATGCAGTAGACATCTGATGCATGTAGATCACATTCAACTAGCTCAGTCTAGCTGGCAAACCTGGAGACTGGAAATCAACATAGACTGCATGTAGACCAAGCTGAAGTATGTTCTGGGGGTGTTTCACAAAGATCCTCTAGTTAAACTTAACTCAAAGTTGGACAAGTGATAGTTGGACTTAACAATTATGGAAAGCCATTTGTAGCCTTAAAATAATATTAAAAGGCAAAAAAATACAAGTATTTGAGACTTCCAACAAAAAATATATAAATTATTGCAAGGCTCTGTGATAATCAAAATATAAAACTGATTTGATCAAACGTTTCAACAAATTTACAGAGAAATGTACGGCTCTTCATAATATTTAAGTCCAACTTAGAGTAAAGGATCTTTGTGAAACACCCCCAGTTGGACTTACAAATTATAGAAAGCCATTTGAAGCATTGGAATAATTATATTCAAAAACATGAAATCCCAGGCTAGATAAAAGAAAATATCAATAATCTGAATCAACATCATTATTCTAAATCCATTAAAAAACAAATTTTACACAATTGTTTTAAAGAAACTAGTAATGGCTTTCCACAGTTTCTAAGTCCAACTTTGAGAGAAGTTCAACTTAGGATCTTTGTGAAACACCCCCAGGTTCTTCTAGAAGTTTTTAAACTTTCAGCATTTGGAGATCGAAGCACACGGAAGGTCTCCTTTCATTTCATTGTCTGGAACTTGAAAAAAAGAGAAATTTCCCAAATGTTTCATTCCTTCTCTTTGACACTTTCCATATTGTTCAGCCCTTGAATCCCATTGTACCTTAATAAGTTTCCATTTAATTGCTCTGCAGTATTTGATTATCATTCTCAACTCTTTCATGCACAAAATACCTTTAATTAGTTTAAATTCCATAATTCCCTTTATGATACTAAAGTCTGTCCCAATCTCTTCAAAATCCAGATATTTAAGTTTGTTTACTGTTTAGCACTTGTATTGTATTTGTAACATGATCAGTTATAATTTACCTGTCCAAATGCATTTAAGGCAGTATGATGAAAGGATCTTGGACTTGGCACCACATACAGGCACATCAACAAGTACCACAATAAATGTGTCATTTTTAGAGACCTCTGGCTCTAGGCTCGATAGTTGTATCACTGATTGTGTAATTTACTGAACAGTCATACAGAGTTACCAACATTGAAAGTAACAATTAGAAAGATTTAGGGAAATTTCATCAGAAATCAAGAAGATATGGGTAAAATGCATTAATGCATACATGTACAATCTAATGACAATCATTTGTCAACAATCAGGAAGATTGGCTATCCGATGCAATAATCTTGGTCTATATTCAGAGTCTTCTGCCAAAGCAGGAAGACTTGACAACTGGTACTGCTCCATAAACTGCTGGCCCACCAAACATCACATCTAGCTAATAAACTACTAGCTAAGCCTTGCCCTTGGCCAAAGCACATGCACACAATCACAAGCAGAGTCATTTGGGGGTTTGGGTTTGTCTACTGTACATGTCTATACAGGCCATTTGAAAACCACAGAAATGCCCAGTTTGTGTATTGTGTACGTTTGTCTTCGACTTTGGACTTTGACTTTGCAGACCGGCTGAGTTTGCATTGCCATTTGCTTTGCACACAGTTTGGCTTTGGCTGACTTTGCCTTGGCTTTGGATCACATTGCTGTTTATTTTCAGCAGTCTACTCTATCACAAATGAAATGAAGTAAAATTTCAACTTAAAAGTTAGGGCTTAGCCTAGGGCTAGGCTTAGCCTTACTATTTTACACGTTCTTGGCCTTGCCTTTGGCTTTGCCTTTGCCTGTCTTCTTAATCTTGGCCTTGCACAGAGTTGCACGTCTTTGTTTTTGCCTTTGGCTTGGCCTGGCCCTGGGGCTGGGGCTTGGGCTGGCCTGCCGCGCCCTAGACCCAATATAGTATTCGTAATGGGATCATAGACATACAGTAAAAAATCAGATATAATAAATCCCATGAAGAGACGTGTATTTCTGTAGCCCTGCCGCTGCAAAAGCTGCACTTGCCTTGCCCTTGGGCTTGCCATGGCCAATGCCTGGGTCTGGGAGTGGGAATATACCCCGGCCTAATCCTATCCATCGCCCTAAACTGCAGTTTTGCCCCTAGTAATAGATCTAGTTATATCTTAACATATACGGTATCTCCGGTAGATGTGGATATGTTCTGTTGTAATATTTTTGTCAAAATCTAAGGCTAAGCCATTTTTGATTACTTCAATCGATGGTTTACTTGTCTTTACTTGAGACTATATTTATTTTGGACGCGTCGCGTTGCCGAACATTAAGTACAATTTTGCACTTCGTCTTCGTGGTCGCTCAAAATCAAATCGAAGTCTAAAGTTTTAAACTCTGATAAGGATCACTCAAAACGTATAAGGCCGTCCAAATTCACGAATTCCAACATCAGTATAAATTATAAATACGAGAAAGGTTCCAGCCAGCTTACCTATAAGTAACGTCGGGTAGCGGTCAGTAATGGAAGTTGGCCGAAAAGTTACCGAATTCCGTCACGGCAAATAATGTGATTGGCATGGCATTGCCAATTTAACATGTTAATTATTGATTGATTGATTGATTGAATTGATTTTATTGTCCAAATTCATGGAAATTCTTTTTTCACAAGGTTACAAAGTATTTATATAACAGCAAGCATAAATCATTTAAACAAACTTCAAATTAGCCTACACATTACTCATAATCACCGAGTATTTGTCATATTTAACTATTTAAACTTAGTCTAAAAACTCAAAACAATCAATTACATTTTAAAGCGGTAGTTTAGTTTTGTATGGTAGAGAGGGCGCTTCACATCCCAATTTTTTGGTGAGGAAATTAAAAACTGAGTATCGTATTTGAGAGAACATGCAATTTTAAGGGCAGAATTAATAAACTTTATTTAGTCAAAATCGGTTCAGAAGCGGCTGAAATATCAATAAATATAAAATTATCTGATCTTATAATTATTTGGGGCCCAAATAATTAGACGATTTGTTCAAAAAATTAAAAAAATGCTTACACTTTTTCAAAAATTTTCAAAAGCGTTTTTTAAATAATTGTTGATGATCTCTCTATTTAATCATTATTTCAATAAAACATCACATGCATAATTTTGTATAAAAAATGGTTGAAACCAACGCCTTTTGCGTATTAATGACTCTTTTTGAATGATAACAGGCTTTTTACTTAGTCGTTTGTAATTTTGTATACCTTTCGAGAATGGTGGAGTAATAACTATTAGTTTATAATGTTACTGTCCAGGTTTGGTTACTAAAGTTCAGCCTTACCAAAAACTCCCTTTAAACCCCTAACCCCCCCCCCCCCCCCCCCCCCTAGATCCGCCACTGGAAGGGGAAGAGGGTGCAGGATGATCATTCTGAAGGATATCGTTTTCATGGCCTCAATTACATTTAATTGCAGTCTTTTACTGTCGATCTAAAGAAAGTCATTACCGTGACCTCATCATTACTATATCTCCCAACAAAGAGAGTTAGAAATTAATGATAGTCAAATTAAAACAGCAACCGCACAACTTCACCTAACTGGCAATCTTGTCTCAGGCAATTTGCAATCAGAGCACTCGTTAAAAATACTGTTTTGGATCAACAAGCTCTACACCCTCCTAAAGCCCAATTACACGGGGGGGAGGGGGGGGGGGGGGTACTCGAATTATCTTTTGGCGGGGGTGTGCCTCAGCCAACTTTAATGACAAAAGTCATTAAAACAAGAAATGAGCTTGAAAATTAACATTGGGAACGAGTCGATTTCAATAGCAGTCGCTATGTCAGAAAAGCCAAACCATCATAGAAATGCATATAAAAGCTGTTGTATGGAATCCGATACAGGCCTATGCAGGGCTATCTTTATGGGCATGTTATTTTTGTCCTTTTATTTTGTTATCTAATGTACATGATGTAAGCTGACCAGTGATTGCCATGATGTCAATTGCTTATTTCTATTATTAGTGCTTTTCTTATCCTTATTGATGGTTGAGGTTTTCTGACATAGCAACTGCTATATATATAAACCCCTCAAAAAAAGTTCGGAAATTCAAGTTTGATCGATCATATCTCTCGTTTTTTAAAATAAGAATACTCGAAATTGGTGTCACAATAAAGCCTCATTATATACCTTCCAAACGGTGCATTATGTGTAGTGATTATGCAATTGTGGCGATTGCAGTAGCCCAGAGAATAGGGGGAGGCAGGAAGTGAAATCTCGCAAAATGGCCCCAATGCATTCAATTTACGAGTGCATGACTGTGTTGATCAGTTTTCTAAAGGTTAACATTCTATTGAATACTGCCACCCTTTCCATTCATCAAAATTGTTGAATTGGATACCATTTTAATGGAAATTATCTCTTCATTACGATGGCATATTAATCGTAAGGATTATGCAAATGGAGTGTGTGCAGCGAACCGGAATATGGAGATGGTCGAGTGTGAAATCAGACAAAAAGATATGGAGTTGACAAAAAATCAGAGCGTTGCATTTTTTTCGAGCTTTTGGGAGGATTTTTTAGCATTTCAAATAAAATATTCATGATCAAATTTTTTTGAGGGGTTTAGTATAGTTGTATAGTTGTATAGTGTATTCAAAGATGTGATACTATTGTAAGCAGTCGCTCATCCTGGGTGCAGGTGCTTTGCTCATCTTATAGTAACTGAGTTGTGATTGACAGATGAGGTCACAAGCAGAATTTCATGCACCCTGGGGACTTTTTAAGAGGTGGGGCTTAGCAAGATGCAGTCCTGGCAAGATGAATAAGATAATTGATTAAATCAGTGTTTAAAATATATAAAGCATACATGTATGTAGGTCAAACAGTTTACAAATACATGCATTTCATGTGTACACTAATCTGCTAATACAGATAAGCTGAAGACAACATGCATAGTTGCATGTCAGGGAACCTTTCATGGGAACTGTATGTTCTGAGCACCTTTTCTTATATTTACAATTCCATCCAATTTGTTTATCAAACCTCTAATTCTCTAATGTTGTATCTCATATGATCACAGATCCTATGGCCCTTTGCATTCTCCAGTTGAGGGCACTATAGGACTGGAGTGCACAGCGAAAGATCCCAACGAAAGACCAAACCAGACCTTGTTGAATGATATCCGCAGCATCCGGGCGCGGCCAGAAGTAATTTCTGAAGAGGATGATTGGCAGATTAATCAAATATCAAAATAATCAAAATATTTGTAAATAAATGTGTACGTTTAAAATCTGTTCGTGCGTTGAGTTTTCATTCGTAGTATGAATTCTATACAAAAACAAGTAAACAAAATTAATGTACTACATGTATATGAGTGCTATTTACTGTTGTTAACTGGCGGTTGAGGGAATAGCACGGAATGTTATACGTCCCGAGGGATTTTAAATGCTATTGAGGGAAGAGTAAATAAGTCCCGAGACGTAGTCAAGGGACTTATTTTCTTCACGAAATAGCATTTGAAATCCCGAGGGTAAGAACATTCCATGATTTTCCCGACAACAAAGTTAACAACTGTTTTTTGAAATCATAATCAGTTTCACTCGCTCACATCAGAAACACCCGCTTCACATCACATTCACACATTACAACGCAGAGTTCACCTACTATAATCATGTGCACAACAGTCGATCGGCGTACTTAGTTTGCCTCTCTCCGCACTAATATCTCAACATTATTCAGATCACTGCATTTCTATCAGAACTATTTTGTCGATTGTTTCCTTCGATTATATTACCAGGTCACTTTCTGATCCAATTGTACAGAAAATCGCTGATTTTCGTTTTTTTTTGCTTCTTTTGTTCGCTGCCCGCGAGATAAATGATTTTATACGTGTCGGGTACGTGTCACATGCTGCATGTATATATATATACAAGTAACATGGTACGCTTTTAGCGGTACGATACGCGCGCCGGTATGTACACGTTTAATACGGTATGTGTACATTTTGTATCGTAAACAATTGCCATGTAATATTGCCATGTTATATCCAAAAATAAAAGTCAGGTGATAACATGTATTTATCTTGTTCTTACGCACTAATGGTTATCAAAAACGGTCATTATCATTACCATCATCATTGTCATCATCATTAGCATCATCATCATCTTCATCATCATCATCATCATCATCATTATCATCATTATCATCATCATCATCATCATCATCATTATCATCATCGCCCTCACTACCAAAGCATATAATGCAGCGGGTCTTCCACAAACTGATTCAGCTTGTGCATGGTAGACCCGCTGAAGTGTGTAGGCCTACTTCGATCCTGAATATTTAGAACATAGTAATGTAATCACGATGATGATGATTATAAATGATGGTGGTGATAATGATGATGATGATGATGATGATGAGTATGCCGATCATGGCGCGTCACGCGCGTGACGCGTTTAGGGTGTCAAAAAGGCCAAAATCAGAAAAAAGGGTATGTTTGTGGAGTTAAACAAATACGCGTTTAGGGTATCCTTTTCTCCAAACTTGTTTCCCGGACTTGTCTGGAGTTTGCCGGGGATTTTGTGCAACTTCGAATGATTCCAGGGGATTCCAGATCTCGGGAACGTCCCTTGATCGCGCGATCATATCCCCCCGCCCTCTCCACCATTCCCAGGTCCCTACTTAAATGGTACCACCACCCCAAAATAATATTCTTATTATAGAAAGGTAACATCTTTAGTATTCCATTCCATCAACACGTTCACAAAAATATGTTTCCAGAAAAAAAATATATATTTGGAAAACGCATCACCATTCTAAAGCATGCGTTCATGCGGTCTGAATTGCGAAGACTATAATGTGTGCAGAGCGAACGAATCGCCCGGGATTCTATTGTCTACAAACGTACGCGTGAATAGCATTGGCGCACTCGCAAATGTTTAGCCCGTAAGGAACCAGGAAATAGTAGTGGTTCCGTAAGTGGTGGAAATGAATTGCTTTGTTTATGAATTACACAACCCTTTGCAAAATGTTGGGTATCGATTTGATATCACAAAACGGTACCAAAACATATAATTATGTGTTGTTCTTTGCCTGGTGGTCCCCTTTAAGCTCCGCATGTATCCAGGGCCCAGATATCAGCTGAATATACTGATGGAATTCCTTGTACAAGTACTACAAATGAGCCGAACATCATAAGCAGAGTTTTGTTAATACATGTAGCATTTAATCAATTTTTTGACAAATACAAACTCTGAGATACAATCATACATTTGAAGGGGAGTGTCTAGAATAATATCCCTTGTATCATTGTAACCTCTACCCATTGTACAGGTTTCTCAACAACATTTTGAACCAATTCAAGAACTCAGGATTTTGTGTATGTTTTAATGATGTTCATATTTTTGGTAAATAAATTATTCCAAAATGTTTCAGAAACAAGACATGGTAGTTATCATTTGTTTTTATAGTAACTACACAACTATCTCGAGAGAGCGATCCATTGTAGAAATACCTTGGCCTTGTTACATGCTGTATAAAATTGCAATTGGTATTATCAGAAATACAGTCAAACTTGCATAAGTTGAATCTGCTGGTACAGATGAAAACATGAAAAAGCTTTTACTTACAAATTCAACTTATATAAAAAAAATATAATAAAACAATAGATAATTCAAAATAGAGGCCTTTTGAATATCTTCAACTGAGGCAAAGTTTCAACTTAGTGTGAGGTTGACTGTAGCTCTTATTGACAAGTACATGTACATTAGAGGTTAATTTAAGGTAGACCTTGGTTATGGTTAAACATTTCCATTATTTTTTGAGGTTTAATTGAGAGCAATTGACGTAGACAAGCTTGTTTAGGGGTATGTTTTATGGGTTATACTTGTTTAGGGGGCAAAATTGTCAAAAAAGCACGCGAAAATACTTGAATAGGGTATAAATTTGACCAATGGATAAAACTTGTTTAGGGTGGGTTTGAAAAACCTGTGGTCGCGCGTGTGTACAGCAATATGGTGAGTGCCCCCCCCCCCCCCCCCCCGGAGTATGATGATGAATGTAATAGTGGTTGTAGGGGTGGCGGTAATGGTGCAGTCTTGATAACAACAATAACGAAACTTATAGCAATACAGTAGTAAATCTCGTAGTCAAATCGCTGCATCAGTTTATGGAAATTATCGCTGTACAGTATACGTGGGCAGAAAACCCTAAAAAAAGAGAACAGAGTAAACTAGTGATGGTGATGCGTGTTGATTATTAAAGGGACAGTCCCTCTTTTACAAAACGTCTGAACAGTTTCCAGTTGAAGGATGGGATGAATGAAACACACACAAAAAAAATCAGATCGAACAGCCCTATAATTTGGATTTTACGAATGACAAACGAATGCGTCCCTCCATCAGACTATATATCGGTCAATAAAAGAGTTTAACTGATTTAGCATAATATTACAACTATATTGTACTAATTCTTGTAAAGGTATTGTGAAGCCGACATTTTGTAAAGCTATGTCACGGGAAAAAAATCTCAAAATGGAAGAATATGTAATTACATGTAGTCAGTTTAAGCGAGGTTTGGTTATTTTGCCTAGTGTGCGGTCATGCTATTCTTATTTGTGCGCGGGTCACGTAGCTAGCGTGGGTCACGGAGGGGTCACGCATAGCGTTGTGGTACTTCGTGGAATCCGTGTACGAACTTGCTCACTGGGTGAATATACATATAATGCACAATACAAAATTGGACGACGGTTAAGTTTTAGGTCTATAACTCCACGAAAAAGAGATTTCAAGCCCTAATTTTTTCAGGCATGCTATTAAATGACATTTTCTTTCAGATAAGACAATAACCTCGCAACTGTTAAAATTTGGCTTGCAAAAGAGGGAATGTCCCTTTAAGAAATTATGATAAGTGACTTACCGTAGCTCAACGATTAACGGATCACTTTTCAGTGCAAACAATTTCTTGCTAGGACAAATTATTTTTCATGGACTATCATACATCGTTGGAAAGCTAAAATGGTGTTGATTATGAATTATTGTAGATTCAAACTCATTCCGCCGCTAAAAATACGCAAGTCGCTGCGCGTTTAACGAACCCCTTAGCGCTACCAGTAACGGATCACCACTTCACCAGTAATGGATCACAATTTGAAAATTAATTGACCAATTATCTTAATTTTTCATCAAAGTGTTTGGCAATTAGCAATTCATATCGAGGAAATGTTTTACTTCTTAAACCAGCTTCCTTCTATAGTTATGAGGATTTGAAATCTGCTAATTGTGATCCATATTACAGAATGCCGCAAAAATCACACAAAAACTCAGATTTTCAACAAAATTCAAAATAATTTCATATTTTTAAGTTCGAAATATCCCAGATTTTAGTGAAATACACATTTTAGATCAATACAAGTTCATTCTGATCGATCATTTTTTGTTTTTTGGGTTTTTTTGAAAATTAGGTGATCCGTTACCGGTGGAGTTGATTTCTGCTTGTAATATACATTCAAATGTGCAGTTTTTTACTATAAGCCTGCAGAGGCACCAGGACCTCCTTCTAAGTATATGAAGTATAGATTGCAGATCCATCGGGATATTTTGTATTTTTTTAAATCTTATGAACAATTTATACATTTAAAAAAAAGATATTTTTCACGAAAATCTGAAATCTGAACATTTTTTCACTAGATGATTCTATTTTGAAGACTTATTTCTCACTTTTACACGATGATCATGTAACTGAGGTTTATCAAATTAAAAAAAAGGAGATGATAAAGTTGATATAAGATGCGTTTTCCTCTTCCAGTTATACAACTATTATATAGTCATAAACGTCTTCATGCATCAGTTTTGGTGGGTGATCCGTTACTGGTTGAGCTACGGTACTTTATGTGTCATGTTTAAAGAGAAATACAGAAGTTTTTAACTCCGTTTTGGAACGCAATTAGCGTGCACAGGTGTGTGCGTGTGTATGTATGTGCGTGTGTGTGCGTGTGTGCGCGTGTGTGCGTGTGTGTGTGTGTGTGTGTGTTTGTGTTTGCGCGTGTTTGCGTGCGTGCGTGCGTGCTTGCAATTGGGTTTATTCACCATGACATTGACCGCGATCATCCCCCCTCCCGGCGCCCTCTCCTTTCGAAAAGAATCTACGCCACTGAATGAAGCTAAAACACACCCCCTCTTCCCCTTAAAACAAAATCATGGGTACGCCTATGTTCACATCATAAGCTCGCGTTGAACTTCTGACTTAACGTTAGCGATTAAGAAAGATTAATTATATATACCACATTCTCTTAAAGGGAAAGTAACATTGTCAAAATCCTAAAAAACTTATGTGGAACTCTAGCGGCTCTCACGTCTACCAATATAAGCATAGAACAGCTTATGTTTTTTTACAAACAATTATATTCCGTTATAAAGATAGGCCTATGGATGATTGGCGTGTTTAGCATATTTCAATGGTGACACTTTACATTGGCCATGTTTACGCATGATCCTGGTCAATATTAATTTGCATTATGTTCGCGAAAAAAAAAGAAAACAAAATCCAAAAAAAAATCGCGGAAATTGAAAAAAGGGTAAATATATTTCATGAATATGTTTGCGGGAAAAAGCAGAAACGGAGGTAAATTGCCACTTGGTCTACAACCATTTGGTCTACTAGAAAATTATGAATCTGGCGGCTTAATTATGATTATGATTATGGATTATGATTAGGGTTAGGGTTGTGGATTAGGGTTAGGGTTAGGGTTAGGGATTAGGGTAAGGGTTAGGGTTAGGGTTAGGGTTTTGGAGGCATCAGGTAGTAGACCAAATGGGAAGTAGACCAACTGAGATTAGACCAAGTGAACATAAACCGAAACGGAAACATTTCAATGAGATATTCGCGAAGTTTTTTTAAAAATAGGGCTTCTTTTCGTGAAGTTTTAACAAGTATCAGTTTTAATGTGTACGGTGTACTTTTTTCCCCGAATACCGTCCCATTTTCACCTGACTAGCAAAACATTATTTAGTAAAGGTTATACCAATTTAAACGGATAGTATACCAGCTTTGGTCAAGCAGAATTTTAGCAATTAAAATTGGCAAATTATCATTACAAACTAACATTGATAGTTCAATAATGCTTGAATGGTATAGTAAAACATACACGGGTAAGTTGCAGGGTTGTTATCATTATAAAAAAAAACAGCCGTTGGCACAAGAGGGCGTCCTTCAGACACATCAAGTTTCAACCAGTTTTAATCAACAAATGCGAACGCGATGGGTGTTAAAGAAAATTATTCAATAGAGAGTTCATCAAAATCAATTGTAAAACCATTTTGGGAGATTTTCAAAAATGTGTAGCATTTAAAAATATTTGTTGACTATTAAAAAAAAGTTGGTCCCCAACATTTATTAATATCGGATACCTATTGATATTTCAGCTGCTTCTGATCTGGTTCATTACCTCACAAACAATATTTCTTGAAGCACCCTCTACCCCAAAACAGAACTATCCCTTTAGCGCATCCGAAAAGAATTTGCATGATTTTTCCCGAATACCGTATTGTGAAGCCATCGATAGTGTTTATCGATGTGTGAAGCTCCTATCGATGTCTTGCTGTGATTTTGTTTTTAAAGAGCGCTCTCAAACTCCGAAAGGGAGACATTATTCACGAATGCAAATGATGGTCATGAATAATTTAATGTTCATGAGAATACTAACGAAGGTGAATCTCATGAAAACGCCGCCTAAAATAGACAATGTGACTGTGTTTGATATGGGGTGTGTACAGGGGATCCCAACCCCACGAAGCTCCAGACTGTCCCCGTTGTTTAATAGTGAGGATTCAAACAGATAAATCAACTCACAGGAACGAACATAACTGTAATGAAGGTATATAAGGATATCTTAAAGGGTGACTAAATTTTAAAAAATAAAAACGCTTTGGTTGATCTATGATAATGAATACATCACATATCTGTTGACTATTTCATGTACATTTCTGTCATATTTTTAATATTATTTTTTCTATTATTTTTATTCTACCTGCTAAGATCCACCCATAAAAAAACCCTACACAATTGACTTCTCTGACATCACAATACCATTCAACCACCGATCAGCTAGATAAACATTTACAAAAGATATGTTCTCACCCACTGAGTACCGTATTTCATTGAAACCTTCTTTTCATGGTGAGTGGGCATTGTATAAAGCTTACAATACTATTGTAAACAGCTTAAAACTGGTGGTCAGTTGACATACCAATGTCTTTTGTTCATCTAGCTGACTGATAGAATGGTATTGTGAGGTCAGAGAAGTCAAGACACTAGCTTCTGGCAGGGTTTTTCAGGGGTGAAGCTGAGCAGGTAGAAAAAATAAATAGACAAATTAATATAAAAATAGGACAAAAATGTACATCAAATAGTCAACAGATATGTGATGTATTCATTATCATAGATCAACCAAAGCGTTTTTTTATTTTTTTAATTTAGTCACCCTTTAAATGCAGACAATCACAGTAAAGCGTTCAATAATACGCCTACATGTATGGAGTACTATCAACGTTATTGCCCCCCCCCCCCCCCCCCCCCGTTCGTCAAGTAAACGTTTACCACCCTACACCACTCTGGGTTGCATTAATTCAGCCACTGGTGGCCTAGATGTATGTTTGTTTATTGTTTTAATACAATGGTTTCCTGTTGTTCGGGAAAAGGGTAAATGAGGGTGTTTGTAACGTTATTATAAGCTTTGTTTGTACGACACACATTATTATTGTTCCATGCAGACACTGCCCCAACCTTGTAAGATAACTCACCCCTTGAACAGAAGCTATTTCTGCATACATCAGAGCGCTTGACAACAGACAATGCTTGTCTGACCTTTCATAGAAAAGCCAAAACGATTACATGTGTTATTTCGAACTTAAAGGTACTTCAGATTCGTCAAATCAGATGCGCGGCGCCATCTTAAGTACACGTTGCGCACGGTGCGTGATGCACGTTAGCTCAGTGTCATGCGGTGCGCGCAAACTAACCCAGTTCAAAATGGCGACCCGCTGTGTAGCATCCCCACGCTTGATGCCCTTTAACAAATATCACCTAATTTAGACATGGAGGTTTAGAGATATAGAACGATAAAAACCACGTAACATATGAAGTTTGTTAGTTAGCTCTTCGAAAAAAAAAAATTGTGTTCGAAACCTATCAACCTGGTGGAACTGGTTCAAATCTTTTTAGGTGTGCCATTTTGTGTACATTAGTTTGGGAATTAAATTCAATGTTTATATTTATATTGTGATTAAATGTAAATTACAAGTTACATTCATTTATATTTCTGCTTATTTTTTTTTATTTATTTATTTTTTTCTATTTTGTTTATTTATTTTATTATTTTTATTTCACTTGTCTGTGATTTATTTTTTGTGTCATCTTTCTTTCATGATTCTTGTTTCTCATAATCATTTTTCTTTTTTCACCTTCTTGGATCTGACCCTGGTAACATGGGTAATACGAACCTGACACACGACACGACACAATCAGGTTATATTTGTTAAGTTTGAATGAAAACACGTTATTGTTCGTGCTTCATCAAACATGCTTTCTATGAAAGGTCAGGCAAGCATTGTCTGTTGTCAAGCACTCTGATGTATGCATAAATAGCTTTTGTTCAGTGGGTGGATGAATGAACGTTGATAGTAGTGATCATGTAGGCGTATATTGAACGCTTTACTGTGATTGTCTGCATTTAAGATATCCTATATACCTTCATTACAAATTGTCCTCTCATGTTCGTTTCTGTGAGTTGATTCATGTGTTTGAATCTTCACTAACAACGGGGACAGGAGCTTCGTGGGGGTGGGATCCCCTGTACACACCCATATCAAACACAGTCACATTGTCTTTTTTAGGCGGCGTTTTCATGAAACTCACCTTCGTTGTTATTGTCATGAATATTAAATTATTCATGACCATCATTTGCATTCGTGAATAATGTCTCCCTTTCGGAGTTTGAGAGCGCTCTTTAAAAACAAGATCACAGCAAGACATCGATAGGTGCTTCACAACGGGTTTCTATACGGTACATGATTTTACAAAATTATAACATACCTTTGCGCTTGCACGAATACGACACGCTTTTGCTCGAATATGACATGAGTTTGCCCAAATAAGATTTGATTTTGCCTGAATTTTCTCCGCATGTTTTTGCCCAAATATGCTCGTTTTAAAAACTCCGGGGGGGGGGGGGGGGGGAGGGGGCTGCAGCCTCAACCCCCCCCCCCCCCACCCGCCTCCAACGCCTATGATACCAGACCCCATGCATATCATAGATATGATACACCTTGTTCACTGGAGCACACTTCTTAGTGATGAGTATGTGATTATGTGGATCCACGGGCGTAGACATGTCATTGATACCCATTCAACTGGGGGGATGATCTATTCATTCACCCCGCCTGATGAATAGGTATTACGTAAGTCGCTACGCCCGTGGTGGATACCATCATAGACATAATACGGCGTCTTTGATAGTCAAGGATGAGTATCTGTGATAGATAGTTCAGTCGTCGGTTTTTCCGGCGATGGGTACAGTACTACAGCAGGCACATTTGAAGTTCAACAAAATTATTACAAACTGGGGCTTGTCTTTTTAAGTGCCATAGTACACAGGCATTTGTCAATTCGTTCTCATTTATGGAATATAACGCAAATATGACGCCATTATGTCGAAGAAAAAAGACAGCTCTCTTGATATTGGGCGTCGTTCCATGCTCACTGCTCTTTTTATGGATGTTTGCTTCGTCTGGTTGGGTCGAAGGGAACCGACCAAGAGGGCTGGCCGAGAGTTACGGCGTCGCTAGCTCGGAGGGGAGCGCTTGGTCGTCGGGACAAGCGAGGTGAGTTTTTAGTTTCGTTCATATTATAAACATGGACAGACAGTTCTGACTGAATTAATTTCATATAATACTGTCAGTATCGTTTATGATGATTGGAATATTTTTTTTCAAATTCAATCAAAATGAAATTGACCATAAATTAATTGAATAAAAGTTAATAAGCAAATAAAATGGACTTCGCCAGGAATCAAACCCGAGACCTCGATCCGGATTGCTTGACCGGATGTCTGATCAGCCCGGCGAATTGCCATTTTTCTTTTGCTCGTTTTAATTCCAATAATGTATTATATAGTCCTCTGACCATGGAGCTGATATAGTATGTTCTGCAGTATAATTGGCGTAGATTTGTAAGCATGGTAAGTAATACATTTTGTCAAGGGGGGGGGGGGGGGGGATTTATTCATGTATCAGAAATTATAGAGAGCTGCATTTGGGTTCTATATAAAGGAATATAGCTTTGTTGACACGTGTAACATACGAAGGTTTTTATAAAATATGTATCTTTGTAATCTGATAGCATACTATGTCCACTGAGTGCTGTGTGAAAATGCCATGGTATATGAATGTCATAATATGACAAGAATTGAGCGAAAATGCAAAGTGATTTAGTGCTTACTCATTTCACTAACTTTATACACAGCTGTGATTATCCAGTGGATAATTACAAATCGGAACGCTACAATCATAAATATCTTTCTACTGGAAGAGAAATTAGGAAAAAATAAACATGCCCCGTGCTTCTATTAGTAATGCGAATACAATAAGGTTAGATCAAAACCACTAGAGCTCTAAAGTAAGTTTTCTACATCCCCTTTCATCTTGAGTATTTCTGAATAAACATAACGTTGAACGGGTCGGCGATATAACCAAAAAAGCTTACCCAGATAACTGTAGCTATATATGAGTAGTGGCTACGAAAATATGTTGTTGCTTGCCTATATCTATACAGGGTGTCCCAGAAAGAATGCAATACCTACGATCGTTGATTTCATCAACATCATCGACCAAATGTCATTGTTATTTGTTTGATTGGGTAGAACAAAATGATACCATAAGCATTGATTTTGGGTAAGGCGTTTGGATCCTAAGGCCATTCTTCTGAGGCAATGTCGTTTCCTAAATGTGCTACTTTTTCGTCTCCAGCGATCCTCGGAACACTGAGGCATTCTCGCCCCACGGCCTCCCATAGAATTAGCTGTACAGAAGAACCGAGACTGCTCTCCCTTTGATAAGGAAGACAATGTGAGCCATAGGCCTACCGTACGGGGTACTCGATTACGCAACATTGTCTTCTTTATCAAAGGGAAAGCAGTCATGCGGTTCTTGCCAAACGAGAGACATGGCGACTTCGCCTCTATAGGGCAATTCCACGGTAACGGAAGGACATTCGGACACAATTTTGGAACTTCAGTCAAATAATTCCAGGATCCTGCTTTTGATTTTTTATTCTAAATGGCATGTCTTTGATCCTTGGTGGGACACCTTTGATTTCCACTATTTCTAAAATTTTGACCGCATTATGTAAATTAGATATGGACACTAATGAGGCCGGTAACGGAAGGACGCCAAAATGGACATGGATTTTCAAGTTTTTTAGTTATGATCCAATCTCTGTGAAGTTACGAGGTTTATCATGTTAAGTTGGCTACTAGTCAATGTCCTTATGTTCACAGAGTATAACACCACCTTTTAAGAAAAATATCTACATTGGTATATTAATTATGAGAAATTAATTACTCCAGTGTTCGGTAACGGAAGGACGGTAACGGAAGGACCTCTGAAAAGTCTATTGGAATTGTACAATAAAATTAATTTTGAAATTTAAAGACCATTTATGAGAAGGAAACATCTCTTTTGTGGTCTAAAATGAGTTTGTATCATAGATAGCATATATACATCACAAGCATTTACATTTCTATTTTTTTCTTACTATATTTCATGCTCCAATGGCTCTTATTCATGGTCTATCCATGGTAACGGAAGGACAATCAGACACAAATTGTCAACTTTAAGAAAGACATTTTTAAATACTTATGTTGTTAGAACAGTCTATTTTGATAACAATACTTCCAAAACATACAGTTTTAAGGTCCCATAATTGTTTTAATTTTTGTTATCTCCGCACATTATTTAATATGCATACAAATGAGGTCGGTAAACGGAAGGACACTAAAATGGACAAGGTTCAGTTTTAACTAAAACTCTGTGATATTAAATAATACAAAATATTTTAAGGGTACAAATTTCATTCTCTGAATGGTTAAGAAGAATTTACTTGTTCTTTGATTAAAATTTGTCCGCAGATATTTGAGTTATTTCACACAAAGCGGACCAATGTTCGGTAACGGAAGGACATAATGGACTATAATGTATGATATGACACAGTATAGGGTCATTCCATGTCAAATCACCTTTTAAAAAAAATTGAAAATTTTCATCGCAGCCCCCTTCAAATTTGCTAATATTTGGTATGTATGATATTTCAACATTTAAAAGCGCAAATATTTAAGTTTTAGCCCAATCCGCCCAATGGTTTGGCGCTATGGTCGATTCTTATGGGGGAGTTTTGTAAGAAATGGGCGTGGGCACCATTTTTCAAATGGCCATTGTCCATTAACCGTTGGGTCAATTTATTTTGTAAAGGTGTCATTGGACTGGGGATGTTATGTGCAATCCATTTATGCCATTTGTGTTCATGCATGAGCGAGTTTGGATACGATAACCTTTGACCTTAGATTTTGACCTTCCGTTTTACCTCGTGGATCAAATAATTTTGAGATTCTTTTTTGCTTACATCTTGGCTTTATATAATTTCTACAACATATGAGAGAATTGGAGATATATTATTTCTTGCTTTTTCTACAGCCTTGTTTTAAGTTTGCAAATTTCATGTAAAATTTAATTATTTTAGACCTACACCCATGTCCAAGAATTCTATAGGGGTGTATTGTATACAAAAAGACCTATTCAAAGTCATGATCAGAGCCTATTCATACCCTGGCTTACCACAGTTAAATAGACCTACTAATCCCCATACAATAGAAATCCAGACAAATGGCATCATGGTACAAGGGCCCTGTTGCAGAAAGAGATAAAATCAATTGTGAGCCAGATCAAATGTTCTAAATGCACAAATCTGATTGGTTGAAACACAGAAAATTACTAGTCTGACCACGCTACGCCACTGATAGCTGGCCATTGCAGGTATTGTCTCATTATTTTGCGTTTTCATATATGAGAGACCAATTGTTTAACATAAATTTTGTCATAATATGTAATATGAGGTACCTTGTCCATCTGTTACCATGTGTATGGTAACGGAAGGACATTTTCTTTTGTTATTTATTAATTAACGAAGAAACAATGAGTAATACAATTGTTAGCAATGGGAAGGCCTACTTGAACTTGCTTTGCACTGAAGATTGGTCTGCTCTCTAACAATTATGTGAGCCACAAAATTAAAAATATTGATTTTTCGGTAACGGAAGGACATTTTCATAGGCTGAAAATAAGAAGTCATTGAAGCATAACAAATCAACTAAATCATACAAATTTACTATTTTACGAAATGGTCATATCTCAGGAGTCAGAATAATGGTTTTTAGGCTTAACTGGGGAAATATAAAACAAACACAGGATCAAAACACTTTTTCACAAAAATGTCAAATTTGTGGGGTTCAATTATGGTTATAAAGTTATTATAAAAAAACAACTAAAATTATGTAAAACTAAAATTTTCTCATTGGATTCCAAAAATATAGAATTTAAGCTTTGATTTGATACCAAATTTGTATCATAAAAATGCTTGTAAAATTTTTGGTCAAATGTCCACTTTGGCGTGGAATTGCCCTATAGTCGTAATTGTTATCGGCACGGGCGTAGACATGACATTGATACCCATTCAAGTGGGGGGGGGGGGGGGGGGGGTGATCTATTCATTCATCCCCCCCCCCCAGGTGAATAGGTATTACGTAACTCGCTACACCCGATGGTTAGCGGAGTGCATTATTGCATTCGTGCCTTCTTTAATACATTATGGTGAAGTGCACTCACTACCATTTATAACGTAATACTTATGTAATGAAAACCAAAGCAATGCTATCGCCAGTTTTTTTTCTTTCTTTCCCCTTTTCTGTTTGTCCACGGAATATACGTCCTTGTTTGATACTTGTATTAACTCTTTGTGACTCTGTTTGCGAAAGGACTAGTGGGAAACGGTAAATCAACAGTACCTCCTATACAGGGTGGCCCAAAAAAAACGGAACGGGGCACTTCCCAAAATAAAGTAGCACATGTATTATGTCCATCGGATAGAGTGTCTTTTCAAATGAACAACGATACCAAGAACAGTCAATTTGGTCGTGTAGTTTTTGTTTTAGGGCCCTGTGAGTGACACCATGTCAGGTTCTCTTTTTTGTCAATTTGTATTGAGCCAGCGCTTGATGAATTGCACGAACCGCCGTTCATATCGTTGAGCATCGCGCACTATAGTTAGTGTGCACTCAGTCGTGTGCCGAGAGAATGGGCCTGGTCGCTGAATGGTATTACGGGCAAGGAGTGCGGTTAAACTGGCATTGACTAGGTCGAAATCGACATAAATCGGCACCTGACATGGTCTCACTCACTGCGTCCTTAAACAAAAACGACCTGACCAAAATTACTGTTCTTGGTATCGTTTTTCATTGGAAAGGACACCCTATCCGATGAACATAAACATTGTGGTATTATATTTTGGGAAGTGCCCCGTTCCGTTTTTTTTGGGCCACCCTGTATACATCTGACCGTTCGCAATCACATAGAGTACTGTATATTGTCATGGGTAACTGGGGGCGTATTCTGAAAACGATTTTAAAGTTAAAATGACTTGTATTGTTTCTACGTCATATCTACTTCAATAAAATATATTTTTGCAAATCACCATTCCTTAGGTACAGTTTAATATTTTAGTGAGGTAGATATGACAGAGATACAATACATTTTAACTTAAAATCGTTTTCAGAATACACCCCCTGGTTATTATTATGTCACTTAGCCTGTGGTTGCTTCAGGACTTGTCAAAATACATGCGATGACTTGCGATTGCGGGGGAGGGGGGGGGGGGGGGGGGGGGGGGGTAAATCACTCTCCTACAAAAGTGCATGCACCTGAAAAGGTAACCTTTTTGTTATTTTGTTATCATGAGTGCTGAAAACCACCCATTCGTTTAAAGGAAAACGTCGACGACGCCGTAAAGCTGAAAATGATACTTGATAGCCTTTCGACGCATTTTTTTGACGCGGGTGCATAGCCAGTCATGTTGGGAGTGACCCCCTCTCCCTCCTCGGGACCCCCTGTGCTTGCAACGAGCTATATATGTAAACAAAACTCGAATTTCTATACGAAGGGCGGAGTGGCTGTTTTCCAGCCTTAGAAGGCAGCACTAAAGAATGCCCTAAATAAAAGAACAAACACCCTAATGGAAAAACAAATCAAGACTATTGTATAACAGAAGAGTGTTCTGACATCGTCTTCGGTACTCTTATTATTAAAGTCGAGAGTTAAAACAAACAAATAAAATAAATAAGCCGAATTCAGTCGTTTTACCTGTCCGTGTCGCATGTGTCTGTCAGTCCGCACACAGTGTGCAGCTAAAACCTGAGTGTAGGTACTTTCCCGTTGGAAGGGGTCTTATCTGCCAAATAGGAATCTGATTAAAGGTGCACCTGTAAAGTGTCATATATTGCCCAAAATTACATTTGAGACTTCAATCCTATACCAAAATCATTGTAAGATATGTCCGAATGATGTGTGAAAGTTTCATTGATAAAGAACACTGCTTTCCTGGTTAGAAAAGCGAACATTTGCGTCAGCTTTTACAACGAATTATTGTATAACGTGTGTGAGGTTTATGACCGTTCATTAACGCTCTTGAGCTGAATGATTATCAATGATAGATATTATCATAATTATACTAAAGGGGCATTTTAAAATAATCTAACCCTATTGTATTCTTCTCTTACCATAAGCCAAACAACGCGGTAGAAGAGAAATGTGGAAGCTCCAAGTAATTTTCGTGGAGTTAGACACTAATTACTGGTTTCACTTTAACTTCGTCCCTACATTACTGATTCGCTGGGAATGGCAAAAATATTAAAGGGAACAAGTTCATTATGACAATTTGGGATCCATTAACTTTGTTTAAATTCTACCGAAATCACTTGGAGCTTTCACACTTCTCTTGTACCATGTTGTCTGGGTTATGGTAAGAGAATAATGCAATTGGTTTTGATTTGTCAAATGTCTCCCTGGCCTTATTATGGATATATAATAAGGTGGACTTTGAAATCGTCTGTAGACTCTTTCGACCGTAGTCAAGACTCAAGAGTATCCGAATTCGGATACTAAATTCTCCATATTATCCCGATTCAAGATACTTCATGCTAACTATCTAGATACACTTTGTCATCGATTCACTCCTTTGTGCACAAGATAAACATTATTTATTTTTTATGAAAATCTGAAATATCATTCTCAAGAATCATACACTGATATTATTTGTATATAATATTATTGAAGTCACAAGTATCACAACAAATATTTAAGTTAGTGGATCACGTTAAGTTTATATAGTAGCCACTATGCCCTGCTATTGGAAATGGGTTGTTGGTTGTATCAAGTATAACACAGCATGACAACTAAATACATTATGCTATATTCCAGTATGTTTCAAGTTTCAACTTTCAATGTAAAGACAAATCACGTACATCTACTATACTAAAGTAGCCCATCATGTCTGTCTGTCTGTCCATCTATGCATTTCGTAGTGCATTGAGGCACCAACATCAAACTTTGGGTAGTGATTGGTGATGACCCATAGAGGTTTGTGGTCTGGGTCAGGTCGGGGTCAGTTTGACCAGTGGTCAGTTATGAATCGGCCAATATTCCACGTTCATTTGCCATGCAGTCGCGTCGAGCGCTGATCATCGCACATGCTTGCGACGGAAGTACCGTGAAAAGTGTGTTGCTGAAATGACCTTTCATTATGTAGTCTTTGTTCAGCCTGGAATCGATACGTTGTAAATTACTTACACACATTATCGTATGCCTGTCAAATCGGAAATAACACGTGTGCCGCTGTGTGCGCCTGAATTAAGACTATCGTAATTTGCTTGCGAATTGTTGGCTAGGACCAAAACAAGATCGTATGTTGTGTATGTAAAGTGATACGGGATGGACGTGTACAGTATGTGCGAACATTCCCATTTTAAAAACTGGGATATCTAGGGCCAACATGACGCGATATTTTGACCGGGGAATCCTGAACGATCTGCAAAGTTAGGTGAGAAAATCAATCACATCTGGTGAGTACAACAGTATAATTTTTTTTTTTGGAATAAGGAAGGAAATGACTGATTGACGGGAGTGTTTCTGTCCCGATTCTGCCTATACCCAGTCACACACCAAGTCTCACGAGTGTATTAGAGTCTGTAGACCGCCTCCGTCGGCGTCGGGCCGGGAATGATGCACCAATTCCAAGCGCCGTTCGGTCCCATAATCCTATATTTCGTGTATGAATTCTGGATTGTATTCGACGTGATGGATTTCATGCGTATCAGATGTCGAGAAATATTGTTTTCTTTGTATAAACCAAGTTTTAAAATGATTCTTAACCACTTTTAAATTGGTTTTTATATACCATAAAGCGGGTCCTACTAATCGCCAAGGATCAGTACTAGGCACTGCGAAGCACTGCGAAGCACTGCGAAGCACTGCGAAGCACTGCTAAGCACACTACGAAGCACTACGATACCCTTACGAAGCACCGCGAAGAGCATGTCTTCGCAGTACTACGAGGCACTACGAAGACGAAGATTGCACTGCGAAGAGCGCCCTGTACTAAAAACTACGTTTAATGCGCGCACGTAGAGGTAGACTATGGTAGCTGCCAGACTTTCCCTTTCGTTAAAATGATATTTACGATTGAAGTGTTCAGATGTTGAATTATCCAATTGATCGTCGAAACAGTGTACAAGTGCAAGGAGTTGGTGAACATCACTTTGCATTTTTGCTCATCTACTTCTACATGCGCTCCAAATGCTATCTTTTTGCTCTTCGTAGTGCTTAGTAGTGCTTAGTAGTGATTTCGTAGTGCTTCGTAGTGATTCACGGTGTTCGCGGTGATTAGTAGGACCGCCATAAAGCTACAAGCCAGTGTCACAGAATGCGCGTAGGCATTCTAGCCGAAGCACCAAACAGCACTTAGATTTCACCGCCGACGTAGGGGGCCCAATATCTGCACAGCGTCCATACGACAATTCAGCCTGCTGCTTTTCGTGACGTTTTAAAGAGTTATAAAACATATTTAATAAAGTAAACGACTGTTCTCTTAATTTTTTGTGGAATGTACAAGTCACTAAAATCACTTCCAATAGTATACACATACACATTTACAGAAATGAATGCTAGAATTACGGACAGAAACACGAAATGAAAGACAGATTCTGTCAAATCGGTTTTAAAAGACTATTGTAAAAAATGATCCCATAGTGCAGTACCTCTGCAAATTAAATACGGTTATGCTTGAATCTACCCAAATATGTGTTTATAATTGTTCACCCAACTAGATTGAAAAATGAGCTACCACACCACCGTGATAGTGTGCATATGTCTATCACATTGGCCAGATATCGTTTGACGGGACCCTAATGCGTCGGGGCCCCGTCCAACGACGGGTTGTGGGACGGGATTGAGTCGCCCGTGTTTATTTTGTCTTATACTATTTAAATTATGACTCTGGGAATAGTAAAGATTTAAAGTATCGTTATGTCATCATCGCCTCTCTCTCACAAAAACCCGCGGATTTCCGCGGGTACAGCTAGTGTAACAAAATGTTTAAGGGATCTAGTAACTTCAGTTGTTGACATGTGCAAAAAATGAGAATGGTTGATAACATGTGTATTTCTGTGATATGATATGTCCATTGAGCGATGTGTGAGAACCCCAATCCGAGTCCGCAATAACAAACAAACAAACACACAAACAAACAAGCAAACAACAAATCCAACAAACACTGTATATAGGTAGTATAATTGAATGGGTTATACGTAACAAGTTATGGACAGAATTATAGCAAGGATGCATTGGCATCTAGACAGGACCGAAGCAATACTGGCTATGTATTAAAGGGATCTAGTAACATTGTCAAAATCTTCAAAACCTACTCTGAACTTTAACGGCTCACATATCTCATTGCATTCGTATTGCAAATAGAAGGATGGAACAGCTTTCTGATATCAAAATGTATCTTCCGTAATCAGGATATATATGAGTGAAGTTTTCTGATATATAATTATCTAGTGGATAATTATAACTGCATGTGTACAACGTCCGTGCAAATACTTATCGAATATCACTTTGTGTATCGCTAATTCCTCGATTATTTGTCATTCATTTATATCATGGAATGTTCACACATCACTCAGTGGACATATCAGGTCACAACATTACACATTATTCTATCAACAAATTTGTCAGTTTTTGCACATGTCAACACAGTAGATCCCTTTAACGGTTAGTACACGCGTCTTCGTGTCTTCTTATGTTGGCAATTAATTAACTTGGTTTTCGTTATCTAAGATGATGTTTGCACTTCTAATTGAAAAAAGTAGTCGAGTGACGATCGAAGATCATTCGAAGATGCATTTTGATGCGTCATGTGTAGGCTAAATGAAATGGGTTACGTAACAAGTTGCCGGCTAATACAGATCAGATCAGTAATTTACGTTTATATTGGACTTGTAGAGGTGAACCGATATGTGTATTACACGAGTCTATAATTGGTTTCTTGTTGCAAACACTTGTGTACTGTGCTTGCGCAAGACATTATATTACATAATTTACCTCGGAAGATGTATTCAAGAAAGAAAAAAAATCCCAACATAGTGGAAACTTTCGAGAATAATAATGATAATAAGAATATAACGTTGTAGAGCGCAAATTTCAATGAGCCTCTAAGCGCTATGTCAACGGATACACACTTCAATCAATCATGCACACAAAGTGCACGATTTCCATTCCCTGAGTATTCCAGCCAGATCGCTTGTTAGACACATACATACTTCCAGGTTCCCATTGATACACCTGGTTAGAGAGCAGCAATAGTGGATAAATTGTCTTGCTGAAGGACAAACGCAATGGATAATACATAAATTGAACAACTATAATAAGAAATTGAGCTTTGCCGGGAATCAAACCCGAGCACGTGCCCCTTTTATAATAATGTGACAAGAACAATTATTCGGTCCGCCCTTTTTCGCCACCATCCGAAAGACGCGATTAAGATTCGAACCCGGGCCGAGCTCTGACCACTAGACCCGAACACCTCATCATATATGCAGCAACATACACATTAAATACATGCATAAGGTGTGCGCCCCAATAATTCAGTCCGACCACACTATACTATGTCACTGGTCCCATGCACATACTTAGTCATAAGTCATGTCCAGAAATTAGTGCACATGGTCTCTTGATATTATTATCCTTTTATCAAGTTGAAAGAAATGATGCATTAAACATCTGATTGTGTCACCTTTAGCGTGCTTAAACAAAGCAATTTAATAATTTATTCATGTGAACATCAAGTGAACAATCATGGTAAATAAACACGAAAATCACCGAATGTTCTGCAGTTGCTCGACTAAATTTAGCGGAATAAAGGTATCCTTTATTATATCAAGTTTAGTGTCCATTTAATCAAGCCCTACACAGTCATCTCAGGCTATATAACAATTATCTCCCAACTAAAATGTCTGCTTGCAGAAGGATGGTAGCGTCTTTGAAAGGGTTTTAGTAACTTTGTTAACATGTATAATACTGTGAATATATAAGAAAACAGCATAACTATGTTCAGCATTTTTTATTGTAATTTTACTATACTGCGCACCATGTAAACTGACAGCCAAGGATAACGAGGAAAGCACGTGACCTTCACCGTGAGCCTGTTATATTCATCCATAAACAAAATTAGGTACCTTGATACATTTTCCCTGTTTCGTGTTAATGTCTTCTCCAGTTCTCCGCGAACTCTACACTTCGGAATGGCAGCCATATTTGGAAGCTTGATGCGACGTCCATTCATTAAAGGGATCTAGCAACTTTGTTGACATGTGCGAAAAGTGATGAATGGTTGATAAAATGGCTATATACCAAGTCAAATTGTTAATTTTAATTTACGAAATGTCCAGAAATATTCTCAATTTAATTGTAAAACCAACCGATTTAAGAATAGCTCTATTCCCTATTTTGTTCGCATCTTAAATGATTATTGTTCATAACAGTAACTCGCATGCACGCTGTATATTTTGTATGATGTTTAATGATGCTGCCTATTATACTTGGACAATGTTTTTAGATGCCTTTAAGACTTTCAAACGGGGGGAAGGCAAATAAATACATCCCAAACATTATGGCGACACGTTTTCTTGTGCGTAATATTATCCTCGTCATAATATACCACTACCATTGAAATAAAGCTAGGTATGCATGACATAATTCTATCTAAACTGGGCTCCAAAAGAAACTTATCACTTTTCAGAGCGACGCTCACTAAAATCCATAGCATCAAATTGAATCATATTTAGACACAGATAAGCTATCATTCTCCTTATGAAGCATATCTGAAAAATTTAAAGTTTGCTTTTGTCCAAAAAGAGAAAAATACCATGGAATCACTACAGGTCACTTTTCAAAATTCACAGAAACTGCTCGCTGCGAACCTCCACGAAAGGCGGTCTATTCAGAACTTTCAATAGCTATTCATTCAACTTCAAAGCGGGTTATGTAACCACCATAGGCGCCGGAAGTGGGGGGGCAGGGGGGGCGGCCGCCCCCCCAATCCAAAAAGTGGGGGGGGGGGGCAAAACGCATTTTTGCCCCCCCAAAAAGCCCCCCCCCCCCCCCCGAAAAAAAAGAAAAAAAGAAAAAGGAGAAGAGTGGGAAAGAAAAAAGAAATAGTATGAGCTAAGACTTGTTAATTCTAACGTTCAACAACTAATCTATACATCCATTTTAAGTTTTCGCTGCGCGCAAATTGCGTATGGTCTTGGCCATGGGGTGAGTACTTTTTCTGTACCGGGCCACGTATAGTTCCCGTGTAGGCTGGCAATGCTCTAGCTGCTTGTGTGACGTGCACCAAATGCACCATTTCAAGTATATAAATGCAAAATCTTCCCCGTGGGAGGGGGATACCCCCTCCCAAACCCTCCCCCTCTGGCTCTGCCCCAGCGGCGCTTGGTCGCTTCGCTCCCTCGGGAATGTCGGGACTCATTCTTGGCTGTAGGCTATGTTGTTGGATCATACATAATGTGGCATATGGTATATGTTGGAACTGTGTATGACACTAAATACAATATTTGTGTGCGTTGGGGTGCATATTTATTAGTGTGTCAATTATTTGTTTTCTTCGTGAAAAATATATGACATTTCTGGTCGATCAAATCATAACACGCTTTCCCAGATACAGTTAATCATAAGCCCGAATTTCCTATCTAGGTATGCACCAGATTGCACAATTTCAAGTCCAAAAATGCAAAAGCTCCCTACCGTGGGAGGGGGGACACCCCCCTCCCACACCCTCCCCCCGCTCAGTCACTTCGCTCCCTCGCAATGTCTCACTCTCACCTCAGCTCTGGCTCAAAGTTGGCAACCCTGTGAGTGTGCATGGTTGGGCATGAGCCCCTACACAACAAAAATCGTGAACCTATTTAGGTCTTTGCCCCCCCCCCCCAATCCAAAACTGCTTCCGGCGCGCCTGGTCCCCCACCCCCTCCTCCTCCCCACGATGTGTACGCATATTAAGATGATATTATACAGTGCGAGTCCAAAAAAACGAAACCGGACTTTGATAGCTTATAAATCCATAAATCCAAAAGTATATATGTTGATATTGGTATCATGTTAAAGCTTGAGGACTTCCTTTTAAAATGATATATCATACACTCTGATCACTTCACGCTTCACCGAACGCGACCTAATTATCCAAAGGCATGCAAAAACTACCGTGTCCAAGTTTGCAGTGTTCTTGTTTTGTGAATGGTTGCATCTGTTGTTTGATTGTCAAAGATAACTTCATCCTGCATGTCCTATTCAGGGGCCCCTCCCTCCAAACAGTGTGGTTGCTGATGTGAGGACAGTGTATGATCCCCTTCCACCCTGATAAACATGACAAAACTGGCAACCACCTGATATTTTGTTGTGATTCACCAAACGATATTTTTGAAATGTTAATTTGAAGAAAAAAACGTAAACAGAAGCATTCATTCATGATAAACACAACAAAAAACCTAAGTCCCCCCTATTCAAAATAGCGTACAAAACGATAAGGTTTTGAGCAAAATAACTTGGCAGGATTGTTCCTACACTGATTGACTAGCTTCTCTGTGAAAATAAGATTGATCCGCCATGTAATGCATGAGTGAGCACACATTAAAGGCAAAATTGTCACTTTTCAAAAGTCACAAGAGTCAAAAAGTGAACATTTTGCCTTTAATGTGTGCTCACTCATGCGTGACTCGACGGACCAATTTTATTTTCGCACATAAGTTATTCAATAAGTGTATAAACAATCCTGCCAAGTTATTTTGCTCAAAACTTTATTGTTAAAAAGTTATGCTATTTTGATTAGGGGGGACTTAACTTGTTTTGTTGTGTTTAGAACAAGACGACGGCAAACGTGGACACGGGTAGTTTTTGCATGACTTTGGATAATAAGATCTTGCTCGATGATGCGTAAAGTGCTCAACATTTTTGATATATCATTTTAAAGGCAATTTCCCAAGCTTTAATGTGATACCAATATCAACATATATATGTTTGTAATTGTGGATTTATAAGCTATCAAAGTCCGGTTTCGTTTTGTTTGACTCGCACTGTACATCATTTGTGGGGAGCCTTGCTCTGTGCCAGACAGTATAACATTACACCCTAAACAAAAATACAGTTTTATCATGTTTATTGTGGTGCGTAACATTCTTTTTAGCAGCTAATCATGATTTGTCTTACCAAAATGATAATCGAATCGCCGAATATATACAGACAAGGCAATTAATAAAACATTATGAAAAATTAACAGCTGCCGGTGGAACGAAATACCTGTTCCTTTCTAGCTTTTGCAATCCTCATAGAATTAATGCAGGCCCAACCAGGCTCCCATAGGCAATGGGTTAATATCCCCGACAATAACAGAATAATATGTTATTGTCGGGAATAATATCCCATTGCCTATCGGAGCCTGGTGGGTCAATATTATTGTCTGTAGGTGGGTAAATAATGTTGTGTTTGGCTGCCAAGAAAATTTGTTTTGCGCTCATGCGCTGCATTTTATATTTATCAATATAAACATGGAACAAAATACGGTTTCCAAATATCTCAATTATTTGTTTTCTTCGTGAAAAATATATTTAACATTTCTGGTCGATCAAATCATAACACGCTTTCCCAGATACAGTTAATTAAGCCCGAATTTCATATTTAGGTATGCACCAGATTGCACAATTTCAAGTCCAAAAATGCAAAAGCTCCCTACCGTGGGAGGGGGGACACCCCCCTCCCACACACTCCCTCCGCTCAGTCACTTCGCTCCCTCGCAATGTCTCACTCTCACCTTAGCTCTGGCTCAAAGTTGGCAACCCTGTGAGTGTGCATGGTTGGGCATGAGCCCCTACACAACAAAATCGTGAGCCCCTTTAGGTCTTTGCCCCCCCAATCCAAAACTGCTTCCGGCGCGCCTGGTACTAACCACTAGACTGGCTATTGTCCGTACCGAGCTCTGTGCCCAGAAAGCGAGCAGTGTCTGTGATTTTTGAAACATTACCTCATGCGATTTTATTCTTTGTTGACTAAAGCAAACATAATCTTTTTTAGATGAGCTTGCTAAGGAGTATTATAGCTAATATATGCCCAATTATGATTAATTATTATACTTTGGATTTTAATGTGTGTCGCTCTGAATTTGAAGTGATAAGTTTCTTTTGGAGCCCAGTTTATAAACAAAAATAGTAATGAATTATCAGATCACCATCTAATATTGATTACAAGTCAAACCTGTTTCAGCAACCATGTTAACTCTTAACGTGCCAAGGATTGTAATTCTTAATGACATTTGTGTGTATTGTAAATCGCAAAAATGCGAGCTTTGCACGTTAGGAGTTAATACACATGACACGTATTTCTAAAGGTCAATATTCTTGATATCTATACAGAATGAACACTTTGTTAATGCCGTATAACGACCATTTATAAAGACAATGCGTGAAAGATCTACGTGTTTATGAATATTTACATAAACGATACCAGTAAAATAAGATTATTAATTACCAAAAAACAGAACCATTATCACTAAGACATGACAAAACAGGTTTATGTGGGACAATTGTATAATTTAACTTTCGTATATTGGTGGAATTATGACTATTCATGTGGTCTGAAATATCCTAACAGTTTCATGCTAAATAAATGTCATAATTATCATGGCAAATTAAATAAAACAAATGCAAATTGCTAGTTGGTCACTCATTGCTACATACAGTACATGTATTTGTAATCTATTCTGTTTCTTCATGTATATCTCAATACCGAAACCCGATATAGTGTCACACATGGACCATGTGTACGCATGATCGTTAATTTCTGGACCCCATGGAAGACAAGGGGGTGTTTCACAAAGATCCCAAGTTGAACTTACCTCTAAGTTGGACTCAAAAAGTATGGAAAGCCATTTGTAGCTTTGGAATGAAATATATTCAATTTAGTATTTTAGACTTTTCATAAATTTTGCATCAAGAACATTTTTGTTGTAACATGTATATTGATTGCAGAAATTCAAATCTTTGAAATGAAAATGCAAAAAAAGGGGTAATTTTTAAAGGTTATTTGGTACCTGTTTTGGGGTTAAAAAGGGGTGTAATTTCATAAAAATTTTCTTTACACGTCGCGAAATAGGGGGTCATTTTCAACCTCTTTAACGATCAATGTGATATACGCCTTTGAATATGAAGTGACACACCGGGTACCGACATTAAAACGTGAACAAGCACAACTTGTTGTATACTTGTAAAAGAGCAAAAGATGTAGTCAATGACCGGAAGACAGAATCAATGAAACATGACTCGCTTTCTTTTGATACTATCAACCTATAGGAACACTTCACCTCTTGAATAAGCAAAAACTAGCTTGCAGCACTTTAGCACATCCCTCAATAACAAATACACCCTGAAAGATACATGATATATTTTCCCTTATGACAAAGGTGTTGAGAAATAGATGCAGAAAGTTTGAGGAACGTTACTATTAAAGGTACACTTGAGTATTGGTACTTCCCGAAATGCCCCTTGACACTAAATTGGTTGGTTTTAATTCCATTTGAAGGTTCCTCGTAAAAACATGTAAAATGAGAATCATTCCCTTTCAAATGCTCTCATAGTTAAACAATTTGATTTTAAAGATATTTTATTCATACCGGCCGGGGGACATTTTGACTTAAAAAAATAAAATAAAATGTTTGAAAAAAATCTTAATAGGTTGTTAAATAGATGCTGATGATATCTCTATTGAATAATTATTTTAGCAAAACATTAAACATGTTAAATGCACAATTTTGTATGAAAAATAGCTAAAACCAATGAGTTTTTAGAGAGCAAAATCACTTGGAGCTTTCCCACTTCTCTTGTACCTTGTTGTTTGGCTTATGATAACAGAAGAATGAAATGGGTTTTGATTTGGAAATTGTCTCCCTAATCATGGATATATTTAACATAGAGTTTGAGAGCGTCTATAGACAGTTTCCGACCGTGGTCAAGAGTATCTGAATTCGGATACTCAATCGTCCATAGTATCCGAATTCGTATACCTCACGCAAAAGATCGGGATAAAATAAGACGTTGATTTTCTCTGTTTTCACGAAGTAACCTTTATTCTTCTTATTAATGAAATTCTCACATATCATTTTCTAGAATCATATGAAGAGTTTGGTATATGATTATAAGTCTCAAACATTCCTTTGGGGGAAAATTATAAAGGTAATAGATAACATTCGATTATGTGTACACCGATAAACAGAAGTCAACGTGCATTTGCGTGTCATGGATCTTTAAGGTGGCGATATCTTTGACAATTATTGTTGAGGAACAACAACAAGGGGGGTGGGGGTGGGGGGTTGTGCTACATCGGGAGGGGGAATAATCCCCCTTATACATGAATGGTGGCAATCATACCCTCTTGCCCCCCCCCCCCCCCCCCCCCCCCCCCCCTCTCAGAGCTGTGTCACTGACACTTCTAGTAGATCTTGGGTCTTATAGTCAACGAGAACATTTTCATAAATCTGTGCATGCCCGCAATCCTCAAATAAATCGCACCGACATTTCCCCGGGGTGCCCTAAATCCGAAGCGGTAATCTTGCCGATGGCATCTTAATGTAACTAGGGGTGTGAAATTTGGTGCGTGCGCTGTCATAAGCACAGTCAATTGTTTCGCATTATTTGATGCCCGCGCCTCTGTGTGCTTGCATTAACGCAAATGAGTATCGCAAACTCATTCCGGAGACGTCGCAAAAGAGGAAAGCACCGGTCCGCATAGCCTGAGTCACCAAAAACATGTGAATGGGGGTGGGTGGGGGAGGGGGGGGGGGGGGGGGTAGAGTTGGGGGGGGGGGGGGGGTAAAACAAATGACATCGAGATTTGTTTGAATCCAGTATCAAATTAGGATAGGGGGTAATGTACATCATCACTGTTTTTATTGTTTATTATACTGCGGGATACCTCCCTTATGTATAGCTACTCCATTGGTGAACAAAACAACACATCAAAGATCCTTGTATGGATAGTTTCAACCGATTTCTCAACTGATATTCGAATAATTACCGGGCTCCTATATCGAGTATGTTGTAGTCGCCTAATCAGATTCGTTTTGCTCGTTTCCTCGACATGCTCGAGAGGGTCTTTGTGTACACCTCCCTGGTTTATATTTAATAGATGGTAATGTTCGTATATCAAAGCACAAAGAAATTGTATCAGAAGACAGTAGAGTAAGGATATGAAGGAGGATAGAACAAAAGAGAGTGAAGGGGATGGGTTGAACAAAAATAAATAAAAGGAGGAGAGGGATATGGGTAAGAATGTACGAAAGAATTAAGATGTAGTATATTGTGGACAAGTATAGCAATACCATGAATATTATAAATATAACCCCATTGACTGCAGACACCTGGTGGGTCCTATATGAACTCTTGAATAGGGAACAATTTAACTAACGCCCCCGTTTTTTTATAGATGAAACTGATGAAAGGTAGTCTAAAGTCTGAACTAATTATGAATCTTTCATTTAAATCATAAATCATTTAAATCAATCATAAATATTCGTTGATCGTCACATTCTCTTTATAATTAAGATATAAAACGTTACATGATTTCGTAATGCACATCCTATTCTCATATAAAGTGTTTAATAAACCAAACTTATATTGCTTCTAAGCATTGGCGTCAACAGGCGAGGGATAGGGGGGGGGGGGGGGGAGACATGTCCCTCACTTCCCCACATTTGAAAGTGGAGGGTATTGCGCCCCCTCCCCCACCCACTTTTTCATAATTATGCTGCATACATTACGTATACTTTGTTTCCATAGCTTGCACTACAAATCATATACAATTTCGGTCTCTTGTATGCACCAAATCGCACAATTTCAAGACGAAAAATGCAAAAGTTCCCTACAGTGTGAGGGGGACACCCCCATCTCACACCCTTCACCGCTCGGTCGCTTCGCTCCCTCGCAAAGTCCCCCCACTTTTGAGAAGCTGTTGACGCCCTTGCTTGTAAGGCGAAGTATATGAACACGAGTCACAATCAATTTATTTATAATTATCATGAAACTTACTAGGCCACTAAGATCAGTCAATTCTGGTTTTGGGTAAGCAACATTTGATGAGTCTCTATTTTACTTACACGACCGGGCAAGAAAGAAACAAATAATTTCTATAGCGTGATCTGATAATAATGATATATTTTACTCGCACCGTCTCACTTTTTTTATACTGATATATACAAAAACTCGTGACTCTCTCATTTGGTTCTGTACACTAACATGCAGTACTTTACACATAGGACTGTACTGAATTTTGAAGAAGAAGAAAAAGAAAGGATGGGACGAGAGAGAGCCATACAAGATTTATAGACGCTTTGGTTAAATCTGTCATTGCCTAATTGCCTCCATAAATCCAGCTCGTAATGGAAAATTTGATGTACACCTGGGGAGTACTAAAACCAAAGAACGAGGACGCGCGTTTTTACAACAAAATGTAATTAATAATGCAGTTACGAACGAAGCATACAGCAGAATTACTTCTGATGCCGCAATTTTGATTAAATTTGGACACACCCCTTAAATAGACTGATAGGTTATAAGTTGCACGATTTGGTGTGATAGCTAAATCCCACAATTGTAGCGCGACAACAAAATCGCAATAACACGAAGAAGAACAAAACCAACGGGCAACAGAAGTATACTTTAATGTGTAATCAATCTGCTGAAGATATGAATACAGCACTATGATGATGGTACCATGTCTACTCCAGTCTCTCACTTTTACTACAACTACTACTACAACTACTACTATATCAACAACTACTACTACTATTACTACGTTTACTACTACTACTACTACTACTACTACTACTACTACTACTACTACTACTACTACTACTACTACTACTACTTTTACTTCTACTACAACTGCTAATACTTCTACTACTACTACTACTACTAATACTTCTACTACTACTACTACTACTACTACTACTACTACTACTACTACTACTACTACTACTACTACTACTAAAGCTTCTACTTATACTACTTATTCTAATGTAAATGCTACCTCTATCTCTACAGATGTAAATAATGAATGTTACATTTTACTAAAAAATGATCAGAATAAGAGCAATTGTTATAATTATACTGTTTGTACATGATTACTTATTATAATACTTCTATTTAAAATGTTGGTATGTATGGAACTGATATCGTCGATCCGAAATTTCAAGAATAGTGCAACAATTTAATAATAATAATGCTCGATTTATATAGCGCCTACTATGATTGATAATCATCTCTAAGCGCCTGACAATGACCACCCCCCCCCCCCCCCCAACCCTCCTTGATAAAGCCTGTTCTGTTAAAAAAAAAAAAAAAAACAGTTCTGACAAAATATACCAAGTTAACGCACTTTTCTGTGTTTGTATCCTTTCGTTTTTTGCTTATGCAGGACACAGGATGTTATCACCACAACCTCGGCACCTGAAGAAGAAATCCCGACAACTACGCACTTAGTTCCCGTTCCACCCATCGCGAACCTCAAGTCATGGTTACCCAGCGCCAATAACACAATGGTGAATTATTTCACCAAGAGGGACAACGTGACCAATGATGGTGCTGAATACAAGCGCGGCGTTCTCGTGTACTTACACCTCAATAAAGCGGCTGGTTCAACCACGAAGTCATGCCTCAACAAGGTGTCCGGAGTAACCCGAAGGCGGATGGGACCGGTTCAAGACAGCAACGGGCGGGTGGTGTTACAAGGACGGCTTTCCGGCACGAACGGCGGGCAATACTCTGCTTACGGCATGTTGATGGGCGGATATGCGTTCGGGATATGCGACGCGATGAGGGACCGGAAGTGTTCGTATTTTACGATCGTCCGTGATCCGTACGAGCGAGTGCTATCATCCTACAGCTACTGCCGGAGAGCGGGTATGGACCAGACGTGCAGAGGACTCGGGCCTTGGGATGTCTCTCTCAAGGAGTGGGCCGTCCATCAGGGTAGCTACTTCTTCAAGCAGCTCCTGATGAAGCCCTGGTTCTGCATGGCGAACGAGAAGACACACCCAGAATTCAAAGACATTAGCGACATTCCACACTCTAAGAAGACGACCTTTTCCTCCACGCCTTGCTGGTTTAGGGAGAAGATCATCTTGAAGAAGTCGCTGACACCTCAAGAATGGGACGCCCTGGTCAGCTATTGCGTTGACCACCTTGAGGACTGGTTCGCTATGGTCGGACTAACAGACGAGTATGACCTCAGTCTTGCTATGCTAGAAGACATCTACAATGTGCCGTTCTATCAGAAATGCGCCAGTACAACGAAAAGGAATTCCAGCGACTATAAGAATCTTGTCGGCAACGATATTGCGACAAACAAAACTGAGACGATTCGCGATTTGATGGGTGATAGCCAAGTGAATGAGGCTCTGAAGGCTGATATCTTGCTCTATGAAAAAGCGGTAGAGATATTTGAGAGACAAAAGAAATCTTTTCTTGGCCCTGAGAAAGAATATACCTGACCCTATTGATTTTATTACTTTTAAAGATTCTCTTTCACTCAGTCTTTCTCAAAATCTAAATGGATGGGTCCTTGGAATATTTCATCAGAAAGTTTAGTAGGAGTGACACGATTACTCAATATTCTAGAAGATAGCTTACTGCTCATTGTGGTAGGAATGTATGATTTTTCTTTTTAATCACGTTCCTTTGTTGATAGCTTTATCCAAGAAAATGTAAACCGTAACAAGTTGAATGACCTATTTTTATCGTTTATTTTAAAACGGAGATTACACAATTCCTGCCCACTGAAGTCTTTCTATTACTTTTGATTTCCTTACAAGGTGATCAATAATCAATAATCAATTATCGATGAATTATCAAATCGATTAAGCGACTTGTCATACTGTATACTTGTATATGTTAGTTTTATTGAGTGAGTGTTGATATTGTTTTGTGGCATGCTAGCAGTTCTTTGAACATTTTTTATAAACATGATGGTGATACATTCGTGTAAGGAAATACGTTAACAAATTGATATAATTACAATAGCCCTTGTTCACGTTGTTCGGAATGAACCTTAAAACATCTCGATTAATTACAAAAAAACTAAGGGATGATAATACAATCAATGTAATGAAACTTACTCAACATATGTATACACTTTTCAGCTCACGAATGAACAAGAAACATTTTGAAGTATTTTTGTTTTATTATGTGCAATTTTAAGTGCCAATGCTACTTTGTACGTTTCATACACTCTATAGAATAAAGCAAGTTCATAACTTATTATTTTGATGTGTTGTCAAAGAATCCAAAATATATGATATTTTATCCAAAAATATGATGGTCTTGTTATTCTTTACGTGTGCGTTATATGTATTGCATGCAGAGATATATAAGTTACCTTCATTATTATTGCAACAATCACACTTCAATATTCTAATACTAACCAGAACGTCAATGACGTAGCGCTCATCCGGCATCTCGCAACATCAAATATCGCAAATTTCATGTGGTACACTTTTCAACTGGTCAAAAAATAAAAATGTGATGCCCTGGAAGGGACATGGGAAAAAAAAAAAAAAATAATAATAATAATAATAATAAATAAATAAATAAATAAAAAAATGTAAAAAAAATAACCAAAATTTTTTTTAATTTTTTTAAAATAAAATAAAAATAAATAAAAATAAATAAATGAATTAATTATTTCAAAAAAAATAAATAAATAAATGAATAAATAAAAAATTACCATAATTAATGGAGAAAAATTTCAAAATTCTGTGTAGAAGTTTAGTGTACCAAAGTTAGCTCTACCAGATAAAGCAAACCAAATCAAAATCGGTCGAGAAATGAAGGAGAAGAAGCATTTTTTGTGATTTTTTGAATAAATTTGCATAAATTACCATAATTAATTAATGGAGACAAATTTCAAAATTCTGTGTAGAAGTTTAGTGTACCAAAGTTAGCTCTACCAGATAAAGCAAACCAAATCAAAATCGGTTGAGAAATGAAGGTGAAGAAGCATTTTTTGTGATTTTTTAAATAAATTTGCATAAATTACCATAATTAATTAATGGAGAAAAATTTCAAAATTCTGTGTAGAAGTTTAGTGTACCAAAGTTAGCTCTACCAGATAAAGCAAACCAAATCAAAATCGGTCGAGAAATGAAGGAGAAGAAGCATTTTTTGTGATTTTTTGAATAAATTTGCATAAATTACCATAATTAATTAATGGAGAAAAATTTCGAAATTCTGTGTAGAAGTTTAGTGTACCAAAGTTAGCTCTACGAGATAAAGCAAACCAAATCAAAATCGGTCAAGAAATGAAGGAGAAGAAGCATTTTTTGTGATTTCGAATAAATTTGCATAAATTAGCATAGATAATGAATTTCACGATTCTGTGTAGAAGTTTTAAATCCCCCTCCTAGCCCTATCTTATGAAACAATCAGAATCAAAATCGGTTGAAAAATAACGAAGAAGAAGCATTTTGAAAACTGTGGACGGACGGACGGAAGGACGGACGGAAGGACGGACGGACGGACGGACGCCGGACGCAACGCCATGGCATAAGCTCATCGGGCCCTTCGGGCCGGATGAGCTAAAAATGGAAGCTGAAAGCAATGTAACATTTTGATAAATGTGATTACTGCCATACCATGCATATTTTTAAAGTGAGTGTGATCTTCAAAATAATGTATCACTATTAAATCACTGTCTTTACCAACAGCATTTACCACTTATATTATAGTCTTCGATCGTGCCAAAGAATATTTTTAAAGTGAGTGTGATCTTCAAAGTAATGTATCACTAATCACTTTACCAACAGCATTTACCACTTCTTCGGCACGAAGACCATACTTTAATGATATTAAAGTCTTCGTGCCGAAGGAATGTCGTGCCTGAAAAATGTTGTGCGTAAAAAAAAACGTTCCTTCCGATTCTTAGCGGGTTAGTGCTACTTTACTCTGCTACAGTTACGTAGGCATTGGTACGCACAACGTTCATTCCGATATCCAAACTTGTAAGTCCACTTAGTATTATTGTGCATACATTCGTACCTAGCGGGTTAGTGCTACTTTACTCTGCTACAGTAGGCATTGGTACGCACAACGTTCATTCCGATATCCAAACTTGTAAGTCCACTTAGTATTATTGTGCATACATTCGTACCTAGCGGGTTAGAGCTACTTTACTCTGCGGGTGCGGTTCGTTATTCCGAAGGTTCGTTATTCCGAAGGTTCGTTATTCCGAAGGTTCGTTAATCCGAACACGCAAATTTCCTATACCTGAGTGTTCGTTAATCCGAAAATGAAATAGGGTTTGTTAATCCGAACATTTGTTGCATTATTCCGAAGGTTCGGTATTCCGAAGGTTCGTTATTCCGAAGGTTCGTTATTCCGAAGGTTCGTTATTCCGAAGGTTCGCTATTCCTAAAATGAAATCGGGTTCGTTATTCCGAAGGTTCGTTATTCCGAAGGTCCGTTATTCCGAGGGTTCGTTATTCCGAAGGTTCGCTATTCCTAAAATGAAATCGGGTTCGTTAATCCGAAAATGTATTTGGGTTTGTTATAATGCTATAATTTCATATAAAGAGATAAAATAAACTTAAATGTTTGATTGGTCTGGCCAAGGGAGGGAAAGGGGGAGGGGTATGCTTAATGCAGGCTGTAAATTAAATACACAAAACACAAACTATAGTATTATAACAAGCCCGATTTAATTTTCGGAATAACGAACCCGATTTTATTTTCGGATCAACGAACCTTCGGAATAACGAACCTTCGGAATAACGAACCTTCGGAATAACAAACCCGATTTTATTTTCGGATCAACGAACCTTCGGAATAACGAACCTTCGGAATAACGAACCTTCGGAATAACGAACCTTCGGAATAACGAACTTTCGGAATAACTGAACCTTCGGAATAACGAACCTTCGGAATAACTGAACCTTCGGAATAACGAACCTTCGGAATAACGGACTGTAACCTACTCTGCTACAGTAGGCACAACGTTCATTCCGATATCCAAACTTGTAGGTCCACTTAGTATTATTCATTCTTAGCGGGTTAGTGCTACCTTACTCTGCTACAGTAGACATTAACCCTCCTGGGGGTGTTTCACAAAGATTCTAAGTTGAACTTGAAGCTTAAATTGGACATAACAATTATGGAAAGCTAGTTGTAGACGTGGAATAAAACATGTTTAACGGCAAAGAATACAAGTATTTGAGACGTCTTACATACATTCATATTTAATACATTCAAGACTACTTGATATTTAACATATTACATTTTTGTTAATGAAAATGTCTTTTAAACAAAGAACAGTTTCAACAATTGAACAAAGAAACTAACGGCTTTCTCTATTAGTTAGGTCCAACTTAGAGTTAAGGTCAACTTTGAATATTTGTGAAACACCCCCTGGTAAGAATATTTGCACCGTTAAAGATACATGCAAAGATCTTTTGCAAGCCAACATTCAACAGTTGCGAGATACCAATTATTGCCGCAAATGAAATACAATATCATTCAAGTACTGTACTTGTCTGAGAAGATAGGAATTGGAAATACAATTCTTGTGTGCACATATTATATTGTTAGATTTACAAATTTCACAGACTAATCAAGGATCAATTAATTAGTCTAGCGACTGCAGACCATTAACTCTCTATCACCGGAAACCTGATAATTTCACCAATACATGTACGTAGTATCCATTTGGTTCATGGAATGTTTTTACTGAACTTTATAATGCCTGAAAAAAAAGAGATTATCTTTTAAGGGGACCACCAGGCAAAAAAAAACAACACATAATTATATGCTTTGGTACCGTTGTGTGATATCGAATAGATGCCCAACATTTTGCTAATGGTTGTGTAATTCATAATCAATGCAATCTCTGATACATTGTTGAATTAGCATTAAGAATACCACATCATGCACATGGGACATATTTATTTTTTTCGAATGTCCTTTTCGGTAAAAAAAAGATATTCATGATTTAAGTGTTCATATATTAAACTATCCACTGCATAGTCGTAATCGTGCGCAAAATGAGCAGGTTAGTGCAAAAAGTTAGTGAACATCACTTTGCATATTTTGCTCATTAATCGGCCATATAACATCAATTTAACGCGAAATGTTTACACATTACTCAGTGGACATATCAAATCACAACAATATACATTTTGTACACGTCACAAAGTTACTAGATCCCTTTAATCGTGATATATTGAATACCCTATTTATAAACCAACAACAGTTTATCAGTAATAAAAAACGTTTTACATACCCAGGGTAGCCATTTTATTGAAAAACACTGCTCTCCCAGCATGCCCTGTCTAATTATCAGCAATAGGCCTATTACTCTTACCCAAAGCGCCTGACGAGGATGCAGTAGCTACCGTTGTTACAACGATCTTTCGTTCGACCCGGCCGGGAATTGAATCCACGGCCTCCCGTTCGTAAGATGGACGCTCTACCACTGAACCATAGCTCCCGGTTAGACAAGGAGTCGCATGACTACATGAAACGTGATTGCACACATGGATAATAAGTGCTTAATGATTGAACGCATTGATAAAGAGTGCATAATGGTGAAATACATTGATAATGAGTGCATACTGATTGAATACATTGACAATGAGTGCCTAATGATTGAAGATATTGATAATGAGTGCCTAATGATTGAATACATTGATACTGAGTGCATACTGATTGAATACATTCATAATGAGTGAATACTGATTGAATACATTGATAATGAGTGAATACTGATTGAATACATTGATAGTTAGTGCATACAGATTGAATACATTGATAATGAGTGCATAACGATTATATAACGTACATTGATAATGAGTGCATGACGATTGAATCCATGAAATACGAGTGCATAATAATGTAATACATGGTGGGAAGGACAGGCGGGCGCGACTATCAATCATCGATATAAAAATACTGGATATAGCAACATCGCCCTCTATATGAAGCCAGCGACAGTGTCTAAAATATATAAAAGTACACCCGATATAAAACGTGCTCCATTCACTCACGTGAATCGATACACGCAAATGAATGGAACACTCTTCGTCTTGGGTGTATGTCAGGGCATCTAAGTTCACGCGGCTTTCAAGTTCGCGCAGTTAATTTCGCGTGGCTAACTTGCCATCTAGTTATGCATACAGCTCCACACCATTACGTATGCATATAATACGTTATAAATGCGCGAACTTCAAAGCCTCTTTATTTTGTGCGTGCTTGAAAATGCTTCGAAATTACAGTGAAGACAGCTAAAATTGCCTTTTAAATGCGCATATACAAATAAATGGGAAAACTGATGCGCGAACTTCGATGCCCTTTTTTTGTCAATAAAAATGGAAGGGTTTCAAAAACAGGCCGAAATAAATCATTAAAATTGAGTGATCTTAAAACCAAAACATGTTTATTATACTACAGGATATTCTGAATAAACTGGTATTAGAATCATTACACAAATCAGTATATTTCTTGTCAAAATGATGTATTGAAAGTTATGTGCGCGAACTTCGATGCCCCCATCATACTTTTAGATATTATTGCGGGGGCTTCAACGTCGCGCATTCGGCAGTGTGCAGCGTGCTATATCCAGTGTATATCGATGCTATCAATGCACTGTCTTGGTGAACTAATATTCCCACTTTCCGCCCTTGTCCGTTAGATGGCGACAAACCCGACATATTTGTTGCATCATAAAGTGAGAGCTCATACAACTCTTGCTATCGTTTGCACAGATCACGGAGAACTGATAGCCAAAGGCAATATTTAGCACGGGAGTAGATCCGGGGGAGGGGGGGGGGGGGGGGGGAGGGGTATATTCCCCACTTTTTGGTGCGGGGGGATAGCCTGTGGAAACGGGTGCGCTTCGTTATTCCGAAGGTTCGTTATTCCGAAGGTTCATTATTCCGAAGGTTCGTTATTCCGAACACGCAAATTTCGTATACCCGAAAATGAAATAGGGTTCGTTAATCCGAACATTTGTTGCATTATTCCGAAGGTTCGTTATTCCGAAGGTTCGTTATTCCGAGGGTTCGTTATTCCGAATAACAAACCTTCGGAATAACAAACCTTCGGAATAACGAACCTTCGGAATAACGAACCTTCGGAATAACGAACCTTCGGAATAACCGAACCTGCGGAATAACGAACCTTCGGAATAACGGACTGTAACCGTAGAATCATCCCTCCCAGTCCAACAATGTTCAAAGTTCAATATTTGTAAGATATACTATACTATACTATACTACTATACTTCTTCTTCTTCTACTACTTCTACAGTACTACTACTACTACTACTACTACTACTACTACTACTACTACTACTACTACTGACTACTACTGCAACTGCTACTGCTGCTGCTGCTGCTGCTGCTGCTGCTGCTGCTGCTACTGCTACTACTACTACTACTACTACTACTACTACTACTACTACTACTACTACTACTACTACTACTACTACTACTACTACTACTACTACTACTACTACTGACTACTGACTACTACTACTACTACTACTACTACTACTACTACTACTACTACTACTACTACTACTACTACTACTACTACTACTCCTACACCTATTGCTACTGCTGCTGCTGCTGCTGCTACTGCTACTGCTGCTGTTGCTGCTGCTGCTGCTACTGTTGCTGCATGCTGCTGCTGCTACTGCTACTACTACTACTACTACTACTACTACTACTACTACTACTACTACTACTACTACTACTACTACTACTACTACTACTACTACTACTATACTACTACTACTACTACTACTACTACTACTACTACTACTACTACTACTACTACTACTACTACTACTACTACTACTACTGCTACTACTACTACTACTATTACTACTTTTACTACTACTACTACTACTACTGCTGCTACTGATACTGCTACTACTACTACTACTACTACTACTACTACTACTACTACTACTACTACTACTACTACTACTACTACTATACTACTACTACTACTACTACTACTACTACTACTACTACTACTACTACTACTACTATGGTCAGGGCATCTAACCTAGCGCAGTTAACTTGCCAGCTGCACCAGGGGGTGTCACCGGGGGGGGGGGGGGGGGGGGGGGGGTAGGACCTAAACTCAGCCGCCATGTTGGTTAGGCTGTCTCGAGATTAGAAGCCTTTTTGCAACGTCACACAACGTGACAAAACGTCATCAAAAGTATGATACGCTGCTCATATCCAAATATATATGGATTAACATTGTACAATTCATCAAATGAAACACAATTGCATGACCATCGCCATATCAAGTGCACTGAATATTAGTGTTGCCTCATTCTACTGGAATTATAAGGCCCAACTTTGTATTTTGTGCGTGCATGAAATGCCAAAAAAATGATAGTGAAAACCAGGGGGGTCATACTGCGCGCTAATCTTGGAAACTTCATGGACTGGCTAACATGGAATTCTGGGATACGTTTTCATCGCGCGATTGCCATGTAAGGCCAAACTGTGACCATATTTGGAATCCTCTTTACCCAGCATTCCATGTTAGCCAGTCCATCGAAGTTTCCCTAACCGGCTATGTTTGCTGAGTGTTAAAGGCCCTAAATAATACAACGTACTTGGGCACTTATTCCATAGTTGATGACTTGTAAAATAGGTCTGCCGAAAAAAAAAATCCATGAAAATAAACACAGTAGTGATTTAAGACTAATTTTCTGATGCCAAATCTTATTTAGCAGCCAGTTTACGCCCCACCCATATTTAGGGTCCAGAATCGGCAGCGTAATTGACATGTGATTGACAATTCATCGGCTTACGTCATGACGCGTCATCTACAGAATTTAGTTCATTAGTCCGTACTTTAGATGACGCCACATTTTGGCGATTTAAAAGGGAGGTTCCCAGGACAATTAGATATTTACTAATTACCCCAAAATTGATTGATTTCATGAGAAATGACTGCCAAATTCTTTTTCTTCAGGACAAATTACATATAGAGAGCCGAATTGTGAAAACTAGGCCATCTAGACGCTACAGGTCCTTTAAGGCTATGGGAAAATTAGCGCGCAGTGCGTAGATTCTCTTCTAGTTATTTATATACTACTTCTATGGTGAAAACAGCTACAATGCGCTTTTAAATGCGCGTACAAATGAATGGGAAAACTGCTGCGCGAAGTTTGGACCCCGTTTTTGTTGTAAATATAAATGGAAGGGTTTCAAAAACAGGCCGAAATAAGTAATGTAAATTGCGTGATCTTAAAACCAAAACATGTTTATTATACTACACAACATTCTGAATAACCTGGAATCATTATACAAATCACTATATTTCTTGTCGAAATCATGTGTTAAATGTTAACTGCGCGAAGTTTGGTACCCCCACCATACTACTACTACTACTACTACTACGGTGTCCGAATATGGCCCCCCTAATCTTTAACAAACGATATCTGAAAAATTATCTCAGTAAAAAACACAACATTCGCAAAGAATGAAGTTCAAATGAAGATGAAAATGATGTCATACCTTGCATGTCTGCCGATTGCGATCGTAATTGTCCCGTAATAGCGAGTTGCATTTCATGGCCAACAAAAATCGCATTAAAAGAGGGTGCCATAATATGCCCCCCCCCCCTTTTTCTTTACAAATAATTAACCTTTTCCAATGT